>CM060918.1:943997402-944597402 GCA_030737875.1 Allium sativum
ATCTCTAATCAGAGTACCATCAAGTTCGCATATATCAAAATGTATTAATTCTAATATTGAATTGAGCGGGGTCTTAGTACTGTTGGGTTGAAACAAAATTCACATTTTCCTGCATCACTTACATATACTTTAGGGATTAAACCATAATTACTCATGTTACAAACCATTCGCTTATTAACATGACAAAGTCTAACATGCCAAATATTAGAATCACACAATGTATAAATAGTATAAATTTATTCATATCAACATTTAAACATCTTATCCGCAACATATCTTTTACCAATAAATGCGCTAGTGATGGTATACAAGTCAGATATAATAGTTTGAGTAAAACCAGCTTTATTTAACAAGAGATCAAAAAATTTAAGCGGGAGCATTTTTCATATACACTTCCAAAGGGATAACTTCAAATTACTATATAAGCTTCCAAGATTTTAAAAGTGCATATCCAAGTGGCTATGCTACAGTATATGTAAATTTACAAGGAGGATTATGCCAATGTTGCATGAGCATTCCCGTAATTTTCATTCTCCATGATATGTTTATAAATAAAGCTCCATTGTACTGTTTGTTTATGTTGAAAATATAAGTCCCACATAGAGAAATATAAAAATAAGAACATGAATAAATAATAAGAAACTATTGTTCACATTGACCAAATGGTTTTGTGAACGACTAAGTAGTTTTCTAAACTCTAAACTGAAAAGAAGGTGCTAACAGTTGTATCAGAGCCTGTGATTTCAAATAATACATATGTGCTTAACTGCCATGCGTGCACCTAAATATAACAAAATTCAACGAATACGTATATGCTTGACCGTCATACGTGCGTCGCTCCATCCAAATATTATGATCACATATATTGTTCGAATACTCCACACATGAACGGGAAATGTTGAATCCGCATCGGAAAATATAAAAATAAGATACTAGATAAATACCAAGAAACTATTGTTCACATTGACTAGTTGGTATTGTGTACTACTAAGTAATACTTTAAACACTAAATTAAAGAAAAAAATGCTAATATTTTTGATCTGTTTTGAATAAATATTGTCTTTTTTTTCATTTAGGGGTCTCATATGCCCTTGTAATTATAACTTACATTTAATATAAATGACTTATTTTATATACATGAAATGGAAATGTTGTAATTTAAAATTTATACGCTCTAATGCCAACTAAGGGAATCATATGATTCATCTGAAAAATGGGTTGGCACATAAACTATTTTACTAAGAGAACAAATTATGTGTTTTAAAAAGAATTCTGGTTTTAAATTATTGAATATGGCAAATAATTTATTTTTATTTAAAAGAAATTTAAATTTTAGATATCTACATATATTTAAAATTGTTGGGATAATACTCCGTATATAAAGGGCAAATGTGTTTGTTGTACTGTAGATCCAATATTTGTACATGTACACATTAACCATGTATGCAATATATATTATATTACACGTACACAACAAATATATGTTTGTATTCGGATATATTCATACAAAACACTAAAATATGGATTTGATTAAAAATAATTTATTAATCACACTATGAAATTATAAAGTTTTGTTTTATTTAATTAAGTAGAATAAATATAGAGAAATGATTAAACTTAATAGGCTCCAAATATGTTTTTCTTTTCTTTTTGCCAATTTAACCTGCGTTCAAATAGACTTAGTCCAATAATACTATGCAGGCATTGTGTACATTATTGTTGCTTTATTGTATTAATGACATTGATGTATGTGTTACTAATATAAGATAATGGGGATGATCGTTTGATTGATTATATTGGTCTAACAACAAAAATCATTAGATTAAACTAAAGTATGAAATTGAAGACCAAGCAAAACCAATTGATGATGGCTGACATTGTGCAACCAAATGATGGGTGGTTAATATTGGTTTTTCACCAGCTCAGAGCTTTTGGTTTTCCGGATAATTCTTTCTTTACTTTTCATTTCGTAATTTTTTTGATTTTTTGAATTTTTTTCATTTTTTTTTACTTTTTTCAAAATGAAGGGTATTTTCGTAATTTTGGCATTTTTAGTTTTAGAAATCGTAATTTCCGAATAATTCTTTTTTTTACTTTTCATTTCGTAATTTTTTTGAAATTTTTTCAAAATAAAGGGTATTTTCGTAATTTTGGCATTTTTAGTTTTAGAAATCGTAATTTTCGAATAATTCTTTTTTTTACTTTTCATTTCGTAATTTTTTGATTTTTTTTTTACTTTTTTCAAACTGAAGGGTATTTTCGTAATTTTAGCATTTTTATTTTTAGAAATCGTAATTTTCGAATAATTCTTTTTTTACTTTTCATTTTGTAATTTTTTGGATTTTTTGAAATTTTTTCGTTTTTTGTAATCTTTTCAACATGAAGGGTATTTTCATAAATATAAATCGTAATTTTTTGGATTATTTGTGGCTTTCTGGAAAACGATGGAATTTCCATCTTCTATACCGTCTTTTCCATTAACCATGAATTCCATTTAACGGAATTCCAGAGTTGATGGAACAGAAATCATTCCGCATATCATATTTCCACCATCATCTGAAAGAAGTGGAAAAGGCTCTGGTTGGAACGGAAAATTTCCGCACCCAGCCCTACATATATATAGTATGGTCTCAAAAAGTAAGAGGCCCACAAAACATTGCACCAAAATAATAATGCATTGAAGTGCACGTGACTGCACACATTGCTGCAGTCTTCACAATTAATCGTTAACATTGAATGGAATAATTTTTCACTTACACTTAGGGCTGTTATGGCAATGTTATTGATGCAAGATGATTTTCACTGTATCAATGCTATTTGTAAGTCTAAAACGACCACCAATACTTTGATGTTACCATTGGTATAAAATTAAAGCTTAAATCGCTGATTGATAATGATAAATTTATCAATATATCAAGACATTAAATTTTTATTCGAATAAGATTTTGATAATGATAATTATTTTATTACTAATCAATCCCCATAAATGATTACATCAATATTTCAATTTATTTTAGCTGGTAAATTCATAACACATTATCTTTAATAGTATGAGATAATAACGTTGCTAATTGTAGATTTTCAAATTTAAAAAAAATGAAACTAGTAATAATATCATGAATAATACTAGAAATATCTTAAATCCCACATTTCTTCAGGATTGTTAATGATTGGGATTAACTAATGTAGTGGAAATAAAATTAATATGACCAGTAAAATTACGGTTATTGCTAGTTTTCTCTTCTCTTTACCGCTAAATATACTGTTACCAATTATAAATTTATTCTTTTTGTACCTATATAGTGATGTAGCTTAATGTTAGTTACTAACATTAGTAGGATAATGATTTACAATTGCCATAAAATCCTACTTACACTGGGTAAATTAAAAGAAAATATCCACGGCTGGTTGGATGGTTATGCATCAATTGTTTAAGAGAAAAGTGTAGGTTTTTATCACATGGATGGCATAAAACCATGGTCTGAGGTTTTGGAAGGAGTTTTAAATTATAATCACCTTGGTTGGATTGCCAAAGCTGAAAATCTATTATATAATTTCGTGTATTTATCACATTTTTTGAGAATGGTACTATACAATTATGAAGTTGGTTAAGTTCTTCTCTTAGGAGATGAAGGTGCTCAAATTACCTATGTATTCATCAGTTTCTTTCTTTCTATGTTTTACCATTGTTAATTTGCAGTCTTATATGGTCAAATTCTATACATTTCCATGTAACTTTTTCCATATCCTGTGGTTTAAATTTTACTATACTTTTTAGTTCCTAATGTACCTCGTGGTAGTTGTAAATGCATTACTTGGTAGATCACTTTGTGAACTCCAGCTAGATAATATGAGTCATTGGTTGAATTGAATATCCTATGCGTACCTTGTTATGTTTATTTTCTCTAAATGTGAAGTATTTGTGCAAACAATAATATATAGGAAATATTTTATATCTACTGTGAGAAACTGATTTGTTTGATTTAGCATGTACAGTATTGATGATATCGAAGTTATAAACCTGCAATAATGACAAACCCCACCACTTAGTGATGATTGTAGTGGATATTGGGTATTTATTATGAGCACTGTTCCTCTGGTCCCAAAATTTCGTGGTCTCCTGGACCAAAATAATCTGATCTGTTGATTTCGGTGGAATCCATCTGAAATCAGAGGGTCAGATTACTTTGGCTCATGAGAGCAAGAAATTTTGGGACCAGGTGATTTTCTCCCATTTTATATCTATTGTCGAGATATTGGGTATTTGATAGATGACTAAGTAATTAATTATCTAATCATGGCTTGTATGTAAATGTTGTACATTTCATTCAAAATAATATTATACCATTTAGTTTTTTTTGTTGTTGTTTTGTTTTTCATCATCATTTTTTGTCTTTTTATCAAATGACTAAAATTGATCACACTAATTTTTTGGGCTTTTTTATACGATAAAATCAACTTGAGGTTATTTTAACATAGCGTAAACAATTGAAATTGGATGCGCAACAGGGGTGCACAAACGATTCTTTTTATCAACGTCAAAGAAAGATTAATGATTGATGGGGTCATTGACACGGGGGGACTCTATATATTTACATACATACATATATATAAGCATGCGTTCCGCTACACCTTATTTTGCATGTGAATCCCCCTGAATTTCAGCTATTCATTCTAATTACTCATTCTGATTTTAATATTCATTCATTCATTCTTTTTCGGGGGGAGATTCACATGCAAAATAAGAGGCATAGCGGAACATTTCTCATACGCGCGTGCGCCCCTCCTCCCTCCCCCATACTTTATATATATATATATATATATATATATATATATATATATATATATATATATATATATATATACACACACATATCTGTGTGTTTGTTTAGGACTAAAGCATCTCATGTGCATTTCATTATGATTCCCCTCTCCCCATTTTTGCAGTTTAATTAAGACAAAACCACATCTTCCTTTGATATATTTCGATCGAACTCTATTCTCCCTTGAATTTGTTCCTGGTTTTCTAATTTAATTGACAATTTCTACTCAATTTGGATATTCTAGGTGGCTAAGTGCAAAGTGTTCCATTGGTCATAGTCCAAAGCAAATGACTAAACATTAACTGAATTCTTTGTTTGACAAATTTGCAAGAGTTGAGGAAGTCAGTAGTTCTAAAAAATAAGGCGATTGATGCAACCAGAATCACGCAATGGCAACAGGGAAAGACATTTGGTGAATAATAATATAAAAAAAAAAAAAAAAAAAAAAATTGAAGAAAATAACAAGTGCGAAGAAATATTTTTAATCCAGCCTGCTTCATTCATTCATTACTACTGCTGCATGTATGACCGATTACATCATCTTTCTTTGTAACCGATTTTGGCAAGTGTCAATACAAGCGCCAGTGCTTACACAGTCAATAATTCACTGTCAAGACTTCTGCAGAAAAGTTGCATGCTTTATTCATTAGCAGGCATTCCTTCGGGATTTAACATATGTTCGATTGTTTTTGTTTGAAATTTGATAAGTTGATTAAGTATCGTGTCATTGTCCTTAATTATGTGAGGGAATGCCGGTGAACAAAGAAATTGAAAACCTAAAATTACGGCTGTCAATGGGTATTCAAAAATCTGAATTTCATCCGCATCTATATCCGAAAAGCGAATAAATATTCAGTATTTGAAAATATGGACGTGGACATAGATACGTAGATATCCGCATCCTAAAATCATCCGTCCGATTTTTAATAACATAATGCTCAAAATTATTTGTATTTTAGTACAATGAATGGGGTTTATTTATTGTTTTATTAAGTTGAAGATTTATATTATATGCATTAAAAGCATATTAGCTATTTAAATCTATTTAATTTTATCATGTATGTCTATTTCTAACACTTATGTAATTAATGGAATTGAAAAACATTTATGTTAAACTAAAAAAAATCATTTATATTTTTGATTTATCGATCGTTGGCGGATAGAATAATTATTCGATATTCGTATGTATCTGCAAATACGGATATTTGATATTCGAAAATGATTTCGGATACATATACTGATATATTACTGCCTGTATCCGAAAATATCCATTGATAGGCCTACATGAAATCTATTTTGAATGGATGATACACTAATGAGTCTTTAGTTGTTCTAATAGAGATATGGACTGCACTATGACTGGGGATATAACTAAAGTAACAGAGAACATATTACTAGTTCCCATGAAAAAATGATAATGGAAACACATGGTTGGAGCAAATGCATTTTGTTGTACTTGTAACTTGTTGGTCATCAGCTATCATAATTGTTACTACCTTATCAAGTAATTTGTATTTGATATTATTGAAGGAAGAAAAAGAATACTAATTTTCCAATTCAGAACAACACAAATGCTCTAAAATTTAGTTCCACTATGAAAGTGACATGAGGTGATTGCCTAAAAGCACTTACAACAGCACGGTAGAATTCAGGTGAAAAAAAAAAAAGAGTATTCCCCACTCACCTAGCAGTGAGTGAAGAAAAAAGAATAAAAAACAAAAAATATACTAAACGGGAATCAGTTTTCCATTTAGTATATATATTTTTTTTTTTTTGACCATGAACCGTAAACTGAAATACCATTTGGTCCTTAAACGGTTTTTAGTTTATCATTTAGGGATTCACGCTTAAAAAAATAGCGTGGGTAATCCCTACTTGATTTCTGAACTCACGCTGCTCGCGACACTGTTGCAGCGTGAGTTCGTGAGTTCGTGATTTGGAGTGGGACGCACCCACTTTCTCTAGCATTTCCACTGCAGGAAATGCTCTAATTGGCGGTGAACATACTTTCTGGGCATGAGCAACGACCTTGCCCATGGACTTGGATCCCTGAAGATGAAATGGTCGTTCCTTTGCGTAACCTTGTGGAGCATGCAGCTGAACCATATCCATCATGTTCAAATTTGATGCTTTAAAATTGAATGTAGATTCCAGATGAAGTTTACATTTTATGCTAGTTGTAAATGCAAATGTAGTTGACGTGCCACTAAGGTGATATTTACACTAAACCACAAATATAATGTTAAACTCGTACTTTTACGGTAAACGATAACATGACATTTTAACATATTATTTAAACTGGAAATTTAAACAGAACTAGAAATTTAACGGAGAATGCATTTGCGGTTTCAAAATGCTGCATTCATATAGGGTATTTAAGCAAAACATCTTAATTTGTGATTTTGAATTTAATTGTTTTACGATTAATTAATTAATTACTTTGTTGTGTAATATGCGTTTAATTAATATAAAACAACTGTACAAAAACTGAAATACATGCAGAAGATACTTACAAATACAAATTAAATAATACAATCGATCAGTGCAGTCCGGTAGCAATTACTTCATCTTTTATGTTATTTCTGACAATTGTCATTTCGATCTTCTCATGTAATTGAACCCCTTCATGTGTATCGTTTGTTCTATTTTCCTTACTGTATTATTTGTCTAGGTAGTCTTTGTTAGAATTTTCTTCATTATTTGATATTTCATGATTACGAATGTACAATTCAATTGAATAGCCCTAGGATCACCAATACCGAATATGTCTCAAACAAAAGGGAGAAACTTAATATGATCTATCGTTTAAGATGACGTACCTTGATTAGCAGCGGAAGATGTAATGGCTGTCATATTCTTTCTTTGATATCTAATGTTTACTCTTCTCAGAATTCGGTTTCTCTCTTACCCTATTTCCTTATGTGTTTCTAGATGAAGAAGAATACAACTCTTGATAGGGAGAGAAAGGGCCCAATCTTTTTTATAACATTGAACTCTAAATCTGGTACGTCCATCATATACCAATTCAACGCTTAAGATTAATCACAGACCTTAACGTTCTAAATATGAACGATCTATTTATGTCCTAATTAATCGGGTCACATTAAGATTAGAAATTGCATAATGGAAAATAAAACATTCTATTTATAACCCAATTGATAGGGTCAATTTAAGATTAGAAATTGCATAATTGAAAATGAAACATTCTAATTATGACCCACAGGGTCACATTAAGATTAGAAACTGCATAACGTTAAAGGTAAATGAAACATTTTATTGCAATTTCTAATAGCAGATTTCTAACATTCTCCTACTTAACCCGATTATTCATAATATCAAGCATTGAACATCATACTATGATAAATTGCTGAGAATTATGGTGGTTGTGCATTATTAATTCAATGCATTCCCTTCCATATACTATATTCCAGCAATCCATTAATTTACACTTATAATTTATATAAAACAACATAATGGTCCGCATAATGTCTTATATCATAATGATTAACCATAATATCTTTATAAGACTCTTTCTTGTTTAAAATTACATAAAATACTTACTGCCACATTAAAACAAGAGACGCATAATTGTATATCATAAACACATAAAAGAGCTCAAAATGTAATACATCAATCATTATTAATACAATCAAGACCCATTCTTTGAACATGTTTTTCAAATTGTTTTGGCTGTAACCCTTTCGTCAAAGGGTTTGCAATCATAAGTTCTATTCTGATGTGAATGATTGAAACTCTTTGTTTATGAACCTCATCTTTCACAATAAGATACTTTAGTTCCATATGTTTGACACCTTTAGAGTACTTGTCGTTCTTGGGGGAAAAATACTGCTGTAGAGTTGTCATAATAAATTTTCAGCGGCTTGCTAATGGTGTCGACAACCGCAAGTCCTGAAATAAGGTTCCGCAACCATAATGCGTGGATTATGACTTTATAACATGCCACAAATTCTGCCTCCATAGTAGATGAAGCAATGATAGTTTGTTTTGCACTTTTCCATGATATAGCACCTTAAGCAAACATAAACAGGTAACCAAAGTCAATTTTCTAGAATCGATGCATCCAGCAAAATCTGGATCGCTATATCCAGTTACCTCCAATTTATTGGATCCACTATACATGAGCATGTAATCTTTCGTGCCTCGTAAGTTTCTCAAAACTTTCTTTGCACCTTGCCAATGTTCTCTTCGTGGATTACTTTGATACCTCCCCAACATACCGATCGCAAAATTGATATCCAGTCTAGTAGAGGGTTAAGCATACATTAGGCTACCAACTACATATGCATATAGAATTGATTCCATTTCCTTTCGTTCAACATCTTTCTTAGGACATTGCATGAGATTGAATTTATCACATTTCCATACAGGAACTTTCCCGGGTGAGCATTTACTCATTCCAAATCTCTCTAGAATCCTTTCGATATATCCTTTCTGAGACAATCCCAATATTTTTTGTGATCGACCACGAAATATTTTTATCCCAATCACATAGGATGTCTCTCCCATATCTTTCATTTTAAAGTTCATTAAGAGAAATTTCTTAGTCTCATGCAATATGCTTAAATTATTTGCAGCAAGCAAGATGTCATCAACATAAAGGACTAGATAAATAAACTTGCTCCTACTGATTTTTTGGTATAAACAGTGATCAATTGTATTTTCCTTAAAACCAAAAGACGTAATAATGGTATTGAACTTAATATACCATTGTCAGGATGCTTGTTTTTGCCCATATATTGACTTCTTAACTTTACACACCAATTGTTCTTTACCTTCTACAGAAAAATCCTCAGGTTGATCCATATAAACTTCCTCATCAAGATCTTCATTCAAAAAAGTTGTTTTTCACATCTATTTGATACAATTTCAAATCATAATGAGCTACTAATGCCATTATAATTCTAGTGAGTCCTTTTTCGAAACAAGATAAAATGTCTCCTTGTAGTCAACACAATCTTTCTGAATGTAACCCTTAGCAACAAGTCTAGCTTTATACCGTTCGTTATTACTACTAGAGTCGCGTTTGGTTTTAAAAACCCACTCGCATTCGACTCTTTTACCCCCATGTGGTAACTCAACGAGATCCCAAGCTTCATTCTATTGCATGGATTTCAGTTCTTCTTTCATGGCATTAATCCATTCGTTTGACTCTTTACTTTCTATAGCATGTGAGAACGAAACTGGGTCCTTATTGATTCCTATATCATAATCTGATTCTTGCATTTAAACCATATGATCATTAGAAATAGCTGACCTACGATCACTTTGAGATCTTCTTAATGCTACTTGTTGTGGTTCATGCGCATCAACATTATGTAAGTTATTTACTTCAGGAAGTATTTCTTCATTTATATGTTGTTCATCATCATGTTGTTCTTCAACAGCTGGAACAACATTTGGAGTAATAGTAGATGCAGGAACTATTCTAGGCTGTGTAACATTTACCCATGTTTCCTTTATTTCTACTATTTCTCTTCTAGTACTCCCGCTGACTTCACTAATCTCAATGAATCTAGCACTATTAGTTTCTACAAATTTTGGACTATGGTTAGGACAGTAAAACACATACCCTTTAGATTTTTCACGGTAACCTAAGAAGTACTCACTAGTCGTTCGAGAATCTAATTTCTTTTCATGTGGATTATAAATTCTTGCTTCCGTTGGGCAGCCCCAAACGTGCAAGAGTCTTAAGCTAGGTTTCCTGTTAGTCCGTAATTCGAAAGGAGTCTTTTGAACATCTTTACTAGGAACCCTATTCAACAAATAATTAGCGGTTCCGAGAGCATATGACCACAAATTCTTAGATAGTGTAGAATCTGGCATCATACTCCTAATTATATATATTAACGTCCTATTGCACCTTTCTACTGCACCATTTTGTTGTGGTGTACCTGACATTGTGTATTGTGCATATATGCCATGACTTTCGAGGAATTTTGCAAATGGATCTGGACACTGGCCTGACTCATTATGTTTGCCATAATATTCACCACCTCTATAAGACCTTATGATTTTCACCTTTTTGTAACAACCCGAATTTTTACAACACGTTAAATCAAGAATCAAGACAGAATTAAATTATAAATTCTGAATCAAGTGAAACGGTCTATGCCATTGCGTTCGTCTCGGAAAAATACGCGAAATAGAGTCCGAGTTTTCGAGAATCGGAGTCCGTATGACCCGTTAAAGGCCCTAAGAGGATTTCTGGGAATTTGAATTTCGGAAAAACAGTTTTGGAAATCAGATCTGGGGCTAGGCGGGAAGTTTCCCCGCCTAGGCCATGTCGACAGGGCTGTCGACAGGCCTGTCGACTTGGGCCCAGTCCAAGTCGACAGCCCTGTCGACAGGGGGTGGCCGGGGCAAGCTGCCTGGCGCACCTGCCTGACTCACCTGGTCTTGTTCTTGGGCTGGTTCTGGAAGCTTCCGAGATCTGATGGTCCTAATCTATCCTAGGGTTAATCTAAGGGCCTAAAACTACCCTAATCTCTATAAAAAGACCCTAAACCTAACCTAAATCCCTAAAAATCAAACCTAGCAACTAAGTGCTGCCAAAATCAATCTTGATCATGGCCTCCATCTCAAATCCCTAGAGCCTATGCATTCAAATCAAGTTCAAATCAAAAGGTGCAAGCTTGCTACACCAAATCAAGGCCAAATCAACATTGCTATGCCGGTTCCATGACGATTCTTCTACAAAGGAGGCACCTTTCTTAGCCAAGATGATTCATGCTCCTTTCCCTAGGCCTAACTATGTAAGTTCTAGCTACTTTTAGATGGAAACGGTAGTTTTGATAATGACATGGGATAAAATGAGGCTAAACATGATTATGCGAACCTATATGAGCCTTACCATGCCTCTTGTGTTCATATTTATGATCTTAGGTCATGTGAGTGACTTAATCATGCCTCTCATGCTATGCATAACCTAGTTTAACTTGCAAGTTTGGATCTTTATGCATGAAATGCTAGCATGAACCTTTAGGAACCACTTTACTTGTGAAACATTGGCTAAGACAAGATTTTGGGGCTTATGCATGTTTATGAACCCAAACCCCTTATGCTAACATGCAAGTTTGTGGCCAAATCCTTTATGGGATTATGCATGCTCGTGGCCAATCCCCTCTTTTAAGTTGTGCATGTTTATGGCCAAACCCTTTTTGATAATATGCATGTTTGTGGCCAAATTACCTTATGACACTATGCATGTTTATGGCCAATCCCTTTATGAGGTTATGCATGTGGGAGCCAAGTCCTTTTTGGCATCATGCATGTTTTGAGACCAATATGTGACATAGTATCCTTACTATGTTGACTCGCTTTGCTTGCGTTGGGAAAACACGATTTTGGGTAGTTAGATAAACATGAACATGTCGCAAAATCTTAACTTGAATATGACATGTGTTTATACTTGAAAATATGACTTGAAAGATAACATGGAAGATGACATGTAAGTATGCATAAAAACATGAGCTTGGGAATTTACCTATTAAGTTAGGTCTACCCTTTGGGAATTTACCTATTAAGTTAGGTCTACCCAAATGCTCGAAAACTTGTAACATGTTTTGGAAACATGATGAACTTAGATAATATAAGTATGGCCAACTCGAGGTTGGGTTGAGTTTGCAACGTAAAACTACCCGGAACCGACTGGCCTAACTAGTAGTTGCAAACAATAGGACCCAATGTGAGAAGTTGGTCATGTCGCGCTTAAGACCCGAGGTTAGACTAGGTTGTGGTGTAAATCTACCCGGACCCGCCCGGCTTAACTAGTAACCACAACAAGGTCTAATGTGAGAGGTTGAGGGTGCATTAATTAAATTAATGCCACATAATAGGGTTAAGTTAATTTGATTAATGAGGCTTAACCAAATATGATATGGACAAATGGGTTAAGTAATTTGATTAGGCTAATGATACTTAACAAAACATGATAAGCTTGGGTAGGTTAAGTAATTTGATTTGCCTAATGACCCTTGACCATTTTTATACGACTAGTGGACGAGATTAAGTTAACCAACACTTAATCAATCCAACACGATAACGTGATAAGGTTAAGTAAATTTTCTTAATGACACTTAACCGTATAATACAGTTAACGGATGGGGTTAAGATTAGGCTTAACTAATCTAAACATGGTAATCGGATGGGGTTAAGTTAGCCTAGACTTAATTAATCCAACTTTGTAATTTAATGGGGTTAAGTTAAACACTTAACTAATTTAACACGATGATTTGATGAGGTTAAGTGACCTATACTTAACCAATCTAACTCGTTAATTTGATGAGGTTAAGTTAATCTATACTTAACCAATCTAACGTGAAAACATGATAAGGCTAAGTCACGAATCACTTGAATACGCTTGACCGATTTGATGACAAGGTCAAGTTAATTTATATAATTAACCAATCTAAAATGATAACTAGACGAGGTTAAGTTATGGATTGCTTAATATACTTAGCCAACTTGACACATGGTTTGTAGGGTTAAGTCTTGGACTTGGATACTTAGCCAATTTTGACATGGTTTGTAGACGGGCTAAGTTATGAACTTAAGTGACACTTAACCCATTAGATAAACCCTAATTCGGAGGATTAGGTAAATAACCATAGTTAATAAGGATTATGGGAATAAGGCTAAGTGGTAAACCTTAGTTAAGGGAAACTAAGTAATAATTCTTAGTCAAGGAAATTAGGACCATTTCTTAGATAGATTAGTAACCCGATACGTTAGGTCAACGTTTAAGTATGCGTGTAGGAGCAGGCTATCTGATTTAGATAAAGGCTCCAACGAACTGGGTAACGAAGCAGCGGCTTCGGGGAACGTGAGGATATTCTTGGGATCCCTCTGTGAGCTGCCAGGTCATTATACTAGGCTCACGAGAGGTTGAGGTCTGCGGTAGAAGAACCAAGAATATGCCTTGGTTGCTATGCGAGCGACCTAAAGACTGGGGTGGATAGCAGTGAGTCGACGAATACATAAGGTGCCCGAGATAGCAAGTTCGTCGATCATCTACCATCTTGAGTCAAGCGTGTACGTACGGAAAGGCAGGAAACACCCAACAAACCATGATTTGCTATCTAATTATGGGTGAGGTAGGCCGTAGGATGTAGGCTGGCCGGAGTGTAGTTCTCATGCAAGATTTTCTCTTGTGTTGCCTTTCACTAGTTGAGGGAGGGGTCTCGTGGGACCATAGCCACGTGTAGAAAAGCAGACCTTAGTATCTGCATCGGCAGATAAATCTAAAGCTCCCGACCGAGTCCTGTATTTCTTGGTTTGCCCTGTGACAGGACTCGGGTGGCATGATGTGATACATGTGCATACAGTAATAGAAAAACGATTCACGATGAATGCGTGGGAAAAAGGGCGCGGTTGAGGGTTAGCGTAATCCCTAGTGGCCTAGGTGGTTTAACCCAAACCGAAATACGAAAGCATGCAATAGGTAAGCGTAATCCCTAGTGGTGCTAGGTGGCGTAAGTCCTAGTAGTTCAAACGATGATTCATATGGAAGAGCCTAGCTAGAACAAGGGTGACAGTCCAAACGATTTCAAGGATAATACGACATGAGGAAGCCCGTACGAGGTACGGCAAAGGACTGAACTTATATACATGGAAAGAAACATATGATTTGAGTAACCTATATATGCGATATATTAGGTTGACATGGACCATTACACGACTTCGAGTATGGGACATTCATGGTTAACACATAACAAGGCTGGGATACTAGTACAGAGGGTGCAGAGCAAATATACATGTTAGAACTAGGAAGAATATACATAATAGATACTGTGGGATGTTAGACGGGGTAGATACCTTGGGATAATGTACTCGTTAGAAATCTGACGATGTGATACCTTGACTTATCATAACACCGTAGTTTATCATGATGCCTTAGTTTACTTTGCCACAGTAGTTCAACCGGCTATCCTGGTTCATCTACCTTGTAGTTCTCCTTATGTTTACTTTTAGTTTATGCATGTCATGTTACCTTTACCTGTTTTTATACTGGAAGTAGATAGGACTTACTCAGTCTTTTTGACTGACCCGTTTTGTTTCGCCTCTTTTCTTCCGTTTCCCCCCCCCCAGGTTACAGGGAGGAAACAATGCTGTTTAGTTCGGACTTCTTCTGCTTGGAGGTCATCATGGATGGCTTGGACTTTTCTTGGCTATGGCTACTTTACTGTTCATTTGGGGAATAATTTATTAAAAAGTCTTTATGCTTCTTTACTATTGCAAGACAGGTTTTGATGTACTCTGATGTAAAAGGCTTTAGACCTTATTTATTCATGTTAGGAAAGTTTGATTTTACTTCCGCTATTTATATATGTTCTGTCTTGTGATATTTCTGTGCATGTTTACCAATAATGCCCCTCTAAAGCTAGTGCATTCCTTTGCGAGTGACCCTAGCGGAGGCGGGGTGTTACACTTTTTATCTAATTGTCTCTCAATTTTCTTTATAATGTCTCAAGGACATTCACAGATTGAGTTCTTTCATGAAGCAAATAGACATAACCATAATGGGAAAAATCGTCAATAAAAGTGATGAAATACTTTTCTCCATTAAAGGCTGGAGTGTTCATAGGTCCGTAGACATCAGTATGAATTATTTCAAGGAGCTGGCTGCTTCTAGTGGCTCCTTTCTTATTATGTTTGGTTTGTTTACCTTTGATACAATCCATACATAATTGTAGATTACTAAAGTCCAAATTTGACAAAATTTCATTACTTACTAATCTCATCATTCTTTCTTTGGATATGTGACCTATTCTTTTATGCCATAAGAAAGAAAAAAATTCATTCAACACGCTACGTTTGCATCCAACATTATTTACTACATTCAGCCAGGAATTCGCATAATTGTCATTCAGTTTCAATTTAAATAGACCATCGATTAGAATACCATAACCAACATTATCAATATATATATATATATATCAAAACAACTAGATCCAAACATACATCTCAAACCAGAACTATCCAATTTACTTACGGAAATAAGGTTTCTAGATAATGAAGGTACATAAAGGGTACCATATAAGTCTAATACATATCCACTTTCTAGAATTAGACGATAATCCCAATGCCTTCTATTGTGGATTTCATTCCGTTTCCCATAAAGAGAATACGTCTTTCATTTGGATTTATAGTTCAGATCATAAGAAATCCCTGCATATTATTGGAAACATGTGTTGTAGCACCAGTATCAAGCCACTATGTATTAATAGGATCTTTAACTAAATTTGATTCAAAACATACGAAAGATGGATGATTACCTTTCTTTTCGATCCAAGCTATCCTTTTTGGACAATCATTTTGATAATGTCCTTTCTTTATACAGAAATGACATCGAACGTGCTTTAGTTCGTTCTTTTCCTTATCCTGCCCATTCTTAGCAGGTGCCTTTTTTTCTTGAAATGACTTGATTTTCTGTTCTTTTCTTTACTAGCTTTATTACTCATAAAATTTACTGAGTGATTCACTTGACTTTTCAAACGTCCTTCTTCCTAAACAAGTCTATTAGGCAATTCATTAACATTCCACTTATCCTTTATAGTGTTATAGTTAATTTGAAAAAGTCTATATTTAGAAGGTAGCGAGTTAAGAAAAATTTGTACAAGAAAAGAATCCTCTACTGTAATCCTAAGGGAGTTTAACCTTGCTGCAAGATTAGTCATCTCTATAATGTGCTCTTGCATAGTTCGCGACCCATCAACCTTCATGGTCGTGAGTTCTGCCATAAGAGTACCATCGAGTGACTTATCAGCTGAACGAAGCGCTCTTCCACAAACTGCATATATTCCTTAGCACTTTCTGTTTGCAGAACTGTTGACTTGATGTTGTTAGCAACAATCATCTTGATGAACATAAGTGTGACGACCCCAAACCCCGTACTTACGGCGGCAAGGGTAATCTTTGGAATATAACACATAAACAGATATAAGCAGAACAAAATTAAATAAATACACCAGATAATGTACGAATAATACACTGGATAAACATGATCATCAGAGTTACACAGTATTCAGGATCATACTTAGTACAAATACAGTTCAGCTATACATAAATGTCTATAGCGGAAAACAAACATAATATGTACAATAGGAGCCAAACAACATAAAAGAGATAAATGATAGAATCCATCTTCAGCTCCAGCTATCCCAAAAGAGTCTGCTAAAACCTGAACACAAGGCTGTCCGTGTAGAAAAAGGGGGCACCCGAGTTTGCAAGTGAAACAAACTACGAGTCAGTCATGGAACTGGTATGAGAAATCTACTTAACATATTTTATAATATGGCTAATCACAGGACCACGCCACTTTCGCTTAATGGGTTTACTCCATTGGATTGCCAGTGCTTTAAAACAAGTAAATCTTTTAAATATCGCAATGCTTTTTTTAAAAATGAAGCCGATATAAGACTCAAGTCGCATCACACAATGCAACGCAAACCGGAGGATAGAGTTTTACCTTATATCGACCAAGATATGCTTAATACGTGTAAAGTAAAATCACTTAAAATGTAAATTTTGTCATTTAATTCTTAATCAGACTCTAACTGTAAATTAGTAAGAGAACGATTCTCTAAGTATTAACCCCGAAGGCCGAAACCAACATGAACCAAGGCAAAAGATAGTCCTTACCGAATTCGAGACTGTCTAGCCCGAGCCTGAGGACCTAGACACAGGTGAGCCCTTGGATCGTCAGGGCCGGTCCACCGATGTGGATTAAAATGCCTGAACACTGCGTTTCCCCACCCTTTGGGGGCGTAAATGAGCCAACGAATGACTCCATCGGTCCCGGATCGACCGATATAACCGAGGCGCCTCGCAATAGCAACAACCACATAGGTGAAAATAATATAAAAGTCAGCCAGTTTAAGCACTGACACCACCTCTAGCTAGAAGGAAACGCATGCCCTCCCTAATGTCCTCTCCTATTTCTGGTTCATACCGGGGTGTGAGGTTCGCGAATTCACGTTATACACAAAGCTATGTCACACAGGCCGTGCTTTAATCATCAACCACAAGACTTTGCTTTTCAACAGAAGCCTTGATCACTGCATCTTAGCATGCCACACAGACCGTTCGCACCATGCAACTGATGGCTATCAATCACACAGAATGAATTCCAATGTCAGACACACAGTCCATTTACAAGTCCGTTTTGGGTCTGAACGAAACCGGAGGCACCACATACCTCGCATATCCATCGATCTCCACGTACGTCTAGACGATCACCACTTATTATCTATATTTCGGGATGCCTCCCAATCAAGACATTAGTTACCATCCAACCGAGGTGAAGATCTCCGGTCTTCAACCACCGTCTTCATCATCCACTTCTTATCGTCGACTCAGTTATTAAGAATGGGTTAAACCCGGTCTTTCTGAGCAACTCGCGTATATAATGAACAAGTGCTACGCAAACACAACATACGCCACATTCCAATTCATCATTCACTAACTGTAAATTAGTAAGAGAACGATTTCCCAAGTATTAACCCCGAAGGCCGAAACCAACATCAGATCAAAACCCAGGAAACCATCCGACTTAGCTAACTTTCAGTTAGTTTATGAATTTCACATTCAACCATCAAATATCCAATAAATCGGGTAAATTCGGTTCATTTCCATTACATATCATTTATAATATTTTATAACGATTTATCGCTATTTTTATTTATTTTATAATAGCCAATTTATTCAAACGACACTTAAGGCCATAACGCGGTCGTAGCGCTGTTTTCCTTCAGATTTGATTTACACATATCTGAAAATCTAACTGTTGGATCTTCACAAATTTATATCATTGGAAAGATCTTTTCAAAACGAATCCAACGGCTTTAGTTTTGGGAAAATCCGACGGTCGGATCTCCCGTTACACTTGTTAGACGTTTCGATTTCAAAATACGAACTGCAGCGTCGTTATTCAATTTAATTTAATTATATATATATATATATATAATCGATTCTGGCGCTGTTTTTCTTTTGATTTGAATTAAACATTCCAGACAATCCAACCGTTGGATTTTCACAAAGTGGGTGTTGTAGGAAAGATATTTCCAAAGCGAATCCAACGGTTTCAGTTTCGAGAAAATCCGATGGTCGAATCTCCCGCACTAATCGTTTGAAATCATGGTTTCAAAACACGAACTGCACCTTCGTTATTCGATTTATTTTGATTATTTATATATATATATATAAATATAATCTATTCTTCGATTTCAAAAACATATTCTTTTCATACATTTGATAAAAGTGATATTTTATCTAACAGACATTTATTTCGACACTTCACTAGTTTTAACAATTCATGTATATAATAAAAATGTGTTTTTTATTGTAAAACAATTTATTTCAAAACACGACTATTTTATATAGTTCATATAGATGATAAAAATATGATTTTTATTATAAAACAATTTATTTCAAAACACGACTATTTTATATAGTTCATATAGACGATAAAAATATGATTTTTATTATAAAACAATTTATTTCAAAACACGACTATTTTATATAGTTCATATAAATGATAAAAATATGATTTTTATTATAAAACAATTTATTTCAAAACATGAATGTCATTCAATACATGAATTTCTATTCAACACATGAATTTCTATTCAACACACGAATATAGTTTCAACACATGAAAATAATTCTAACACATGAATATTATTGAAAATTTCGGCAGCATAACGACAGGGTAGTTAAAACCGGGGCCGTCCCTAGTACGGCTCCTCGCTCTACCTTAAAGCCTCGCAGCTTTTGACAATGGGAATTTCATGCATCTAGTTCGCACGTAGGCGGCATGTTTATTTTCTTTTCCACAAACTAATCCTATGTGGTTTCAACCAAATAATTCTCAACCACAAACGGGTATTTTACAACCACAATCAATCAATTTCAACCACAAACAATTCTAATCAAATTCGCTATCAACCAATTTTCACACCAATCACAACCAATAAATATCGTCCATGGTTTGTGGACGAGGGGCGCGTGTATATATATATATATATATATAAGTATATTTCACTTCTGTTTCAACACATATATATTTTTTTACAACGCATATATAACTTATACATCGAACATACAACTTATACAACACTTATACATGATGTGTACAATGCTTATATAACTCATACATCGAATATATAATTTATACATCGTCATTTCCATATCGTTTATAATTCAGAAATCTCACATTGGGTTCCACTCCACCAAAAATAGTAGAAGGCTCAGAAAAATATCTGGTCTCTTCTAGAATGTAGAAGACGTCCACACGAGTCCACTTCTCTTGTTTCACTTAATTTCGATAACAAACGAAAAAGATATGATTTTTACAGTGAAATAAAAAACCGTAGAGCTTTAAAGTGCTATAATCAGTTGAAATTATATTTGGCCGTACCTTCCACTAATAAGTTCAAAACTAGGGTTTGCAAATCCGTTCAATCCGTTACTCGAGGTGACGATCATACCTCGCCACGTTGGAGAGCTAGGAGGCGCGCACCCGAAGAGGTAGGTAGGGCCCAGTTCGATTGTGCCAGTCGACGGCGGCGGCTCCTCGAAGTTCCGAACTTCGAGCTGGTAGATCTCGTCGCACGGGGCACGGTGGAGGGTGTACCCTATATGGATTTAAAGCTCTCACCTAGATCTACAAAATTCTCCAAAGGCGCATTGGGTTTCGAGGTGTGAATCGGTCGGAATCGGGCTGGGAAGTGGCTGAGCGGTTTCCGCCTTCAATCCGCTCTTCTGACGGGGAGAGAGAAAATAATTGAAAAGTAAATTAAGTTTTATAAAAAATCCTATTGGTCCAATTATATATTTATATTTTTAAAGGTATTTTCACATCCGAACTCCAATCCAACCCCAACGACCGTTGTCCCTAGCTAAGTACCCCCATTCCGAACACAATGGGATATGTTTCGAAGGCCCATTCGAATGTTTCAGTCAGTTTTTCTTCAAATTAAAATATAAAACATTCAATATTCGATTTGAACGTACATTTCAATTTGCCGGGGCCACATACTGATTCTAAAAATTCCCAAAAAATAAATCTAGCTATGTTTTGACGATACGGTCCTAACAAAACTAGTTTCGTCGAATTTTGAGACCGTTTGAAAAATGGCCCTTTTCTGGTCGATCCAATTTAATAGAAATCGACCAAACACATTTTTCTTTGCCACGCTCACATACTAGCTTCAAAAAATTTGAAATTTGAAACCTAGCAATAATTTGACATCCTGGATCCAACAAAAGAGGTTTCGTCGAATTCTGAGGTCGTTTGCAAAATGGCCATTTTCACAGGCTATATAAACTCTATAGCGACCTTTCTGAAAATTCATTTAGCCATAACTTTTGACTTCCGCTACGAAACTTCGATTTTTCAGATTCGTTAGAAAGATATTCACTAACAAATTTAAATATTTTTGGTTTCACTAAAATCCGTTTTATTTTGCACCCGGTACAGTCAGTCAAAGTTTGAATTCAAATTTTGAAACTACCGCGCCATTTCAGGCCTTGTTTATAATTGGAAATAATTATATTCATTTTCAAACATCGATTCAAACTTACTTTTTGTCGTTATTATTTAAAATATTTATTTTAAATATTTAAAATCCACTAAAATAGCCAAATTAAAATTTTTAAATTGGTTCAGATTTTCCGGGTTGTTACAATTTCCCCACTTAAAACTTTTCGTCCCCGAAAAGGAACAAAGTCGAAAGTGGTTTGATTAATAAACTCTACTTTCAATCTGGCTTCCATTCTTCACCTTTTCAGTTTCTAAGAATTTTCAAATTCTTCAAAATTTTTGCTAACACCCTAAATTTTCGAAAAATTTCGCCATAACCTCCTTTGTACGAGGAGGGGTTTGGAAATTTATTGGGCCGTATTAGGTACCCAATAAATCCTAATAAGCATGCACATATTTATAGTGATATATTCCGGTGTCCATAGGGGAGTGTGTATAGATCATAACTCCAGAGAATAAATTCTCGTCACCCTATAAATGGTTTTTTATGCCTTAATGACCAGAGAGACGTGTTTATTGTCATCTCCAGACCCGTGTGGTTTTTTTTATTAATCAAGCAATTCACCATTACATTTTATATGGTCCATATCAATCATTAGTTCAACCTGTAATATATGGTCGTCGCCATACAAGCCTCTCGCTCGTATGGTAAATCTTCAACCTCGTCACACAAGCTCCAAATGCTTATGTGGTATATGATGAAGTATGCCTATCTTCAAGAAGTATGCCATGTAGCAGTTCAAAATTAATTGTTACTATCCTATGGCGACGTTTATTATTACACACAGAACAACCAGCACTCCACATCCAATGACATTCACAGGAGTTGATATAATAATAAAATTGTGCATCCAACACATTAAGGTTTACCTATTTGTCGGGCATGCAAATAAATTCTTTACTCAACAGCTAATCCATTTACCTGTTCAAACATATATAATGCACATGTATATATTTCTATCTACTTATAAACCTGTTCAATACGTGATTTAATTTCATAAATTTACCATCATTCTCTTCTTGATTAAATTAACTATCGTTCTAATAATTTAATTAATCATATCCACTATCACACAATACAAACAACAATCAATTTGTTTTTAACTTTTCAAAAATATACTAATCGATTCACATACTTTTTTACTTTTCAAATATATATCTTTTATATATTCAAAAATCATATTTCTAAAACCAAACTATATATATAATCACAAATACGTTATTTATAAACATATAACTCTCAACTCGTTTTGGGGCATTTCTGACCCCATCTCTAACGAGTTATTCTGATTCTGCTATACTCATACTAGGATATTACTAATCCTATCTGTAATGAGTTATCCGCCCTAGAACACTACTGGTTTTATTTATGACGGGTGGCAAGGGTAATCTTTGGAATATAACACATAAACAGATATAAGCAGAACATAATTAAATAAATACACCAGATAATGTACGAATAATACACTGGATAAACACGATCATCAGAGTTACACAGTATACATGATCATACTTAGTACAAATACAATTCAACTATACATAAATGCCTACAGCGGAAAACAAACATAATATGTTCAATAGGAGCCGAACAACATAAAAGAGATAAATGATAGAATCCATCTTCAGCTCCAGCTATCCCGAAAGAGCCCGCTAAAACCTGAACGCAAGGCTGCCCGTGTAGAAAAAGGGGGCACCCGAGTTTGCAAGTGAAACAAACTACGAGTCAGTCATGGGACTGGTATGAGAAATCTACTTAACATATTTTATAATATGGCTAATCACAGGACCACGCCACTTTCTCTTAACGGGTTTACTCCATTGGATTGCCAGTGCTTTAAAACAAGTAAATCTTTTAAACATCGCAATGCTTTTTATAAAAATGAAGCCGATATAAGACTCAAGTCGCATCACACAATGCAACGCAAACCGGAGGATAGAGTTTTACCTTATATCGACCAAGATATGCTTAATACGTGTAAAGTAAAATCACTTAAAATGTAAATTTTGTCGTTTATTTCTTAATCAGACTCCAACTGTAAATTAGTAAGAGAACGATTCCCTAAGTATTAACCCCAAGGCCGAAACCAACATCAGACCAATACCCAGGAAACCACCCATCATAGCTCGTTTCCAGTTAGTTTCTAATTTTATAAACAATCATAAATATCAATCATAGACAGCATGGGCACCATATATCATGTCGCTATATATATATACATATACAATCAAAAACGCACGGTGTCGTATATGGAAATTGGATTTCCGTCATGAACCAAGGCAAAAGATAGTCCTTACCGAATTCGAGACTGTCTAGCCCGAGCCTGAGGACCCAGACACAGGTGAGCCCTTGGATTGTCAGGGTCGTTCCATCGATGTGGATTAAAATGCCTGAACACTGCGTTTCCCCACCCTCTGGGGTGTAAATGAGCCAACGAATGACTCCATCGGTCCCGGATCGACCGATATAACCGAGGCGCCTCGCAACAGCAACAACCACATAGGTGAAAATAATATAAATGTTAGTCAGTTTAAGCACTGACACCACCTCTAGCTAGAAGGAAACGCATGCCCTCCCTAATGTCCTCTCCCGTTTCTGGTTCATACCGGGGTGTGAGGTTCGCGAATTCACGTTATACACAAAACTATGCCACACAGGCCGTGCTTTGATCATCAACCACAAGACTTTGCTTTTCAACAGAAGACTTGATCACTGCATCTTAGCATGCCACACAGGCCATTCACACCATGCAACTGATGGCTATCAATCACACAGAATGAATTCCAATGTCAGACACACAGTCCATTTACAAGTCCGTTCTGGGTCTGAACGAAACCGGAGGCACCACATACCTCGCATATCCATCGATCTCCACGTACGTCTAGACGATCACCACTTATTATCTATATTTCAGGATGCCTCCCAATCAAGACATCAGGTACCATCCAACCGAGGTGAAGATCTCCGTTCTTCAACCACCGTCTTCATCATCGACTTCTTGTCGTCGATTCAGTTATTCAGAATGGGTTAAACCCTGTCTTTCTGAGCAGCACGCGTAATAATAGACAAGTGCTACGCAAACACAACATACGCCACATTCCAATTCATCATTTACTAACTGTAAATTAGTAAGAGAACGATTTCCCAAGTATTAACCCCGAAGGCCGAAACCAACATCAGATCAAAACCCAGGAAACCATCTGACTTAGCTAACCTTCAGTTAGTTTATAAATTTCACATTCATCCATCAAATATCCAATAAATCGGGTAAATTTGGTTTATTTCCATTCCATATCGTTTATAATATTTTATAACGATTTATCGCTATTTTTATTTATTTTATAATAGCCAATTTATTCAAACGACGCTTAAGGCCATAACGCGACCGTGGCGCTGTTTTCCTTCAGATTTGATTTACATATATCTGAAAATCTAACCGTTGGATCTTCACAAATTTATATCATTGGAAAGATCTTTTCAAAACGAATCCAACGACTTCAGTTTTAGGTAAATCCGACGGTCGGATCTCCCGTTACACTCGTTAGAAGTTTGGATTTCAAAATACGAACTACAACGTCGTTATTCGATTTAATTTAATTATATATATATATATATAATCGATCCTAGCGTTGTTTTTCTTCAGATTTGAATTAAACATTCCAAACAATCCTACCGTTGGATTTTCACAAAGTGGGTGTCGTTGGAAAGATATTTCCAAAGCGAACCCAACGGTTTCAGTTTCGGGAAAATCCGATGGTCGGATCTCCCGCACTAATCGTTTGAAATCATGGTTTCAAAACACGAACTGCAGCTTCGTTATTCGATTTATTTTGATTATATTTATATATAAATATAATCAATTATTCGATTTCAAAACCATATTCTTTTCATACATTTGATAAAAGTGATATTTTTATCTAACAGACATTTATTTCGATACTTCACTATTTTTAACAATTCATGTATATAATAAAAATGTGATTTTTATTGTAAAACAATTTATTTCAAAACATGACTATTTTATATAGTTCATATAGATGATAAAAATATGATTTTTATTATAAAACAATTTATTTCAAAACACGACTATTTTATATAGTTCATATAGATGATAAAAATATGATTTTTATTATAAAACAATTTATTTCAAAACACGACTATTTTATATAGATGATAAAAATATGATTTTTAATATAAAACAATTTATTTCAAAACACGACTATTTTATATAGTTCATATTAATGATAAAAATATGATTTTTATTATAAAACAATTTATTTCAAAACATGAATGTCGTTCAATACATGAATTTCTATTCAACACATGAATTTTTATTCAACACACGAATATAGTTTCAACACATGAAAATAATTCTAACACATGAATATTATTGAAATTTTCGGCAGCAAAATGGCAGGGTAGTTAAAACCGGGGCCGTCACTAGTACGGCTCCTCGCTCTACCTTAAAGCCTCGCAGCTTTTGACAATGGGGATTTCATGCATCTAGTTCGCACGCAGGCGGCATGTTTATTTTCTTTTCCACAAACTAATCCTATGTGGTTTCAACCAAATAATTCTCAACCACAGACGGGTATTTTTCAACCACAATCAATCAATTTCAACCACAAACAATTCTAATCAACCATTCGCTATCGACTAATTTTCACACCAATCACAACCAATAAATATCGTCTATGGTTTGTGGACGAGGGGCGTATATATATATATATATATATATATATATATATATATATATATATATATATATATATATAGAAGTATATTTCACTTCTATTTCAACACATATATATATATTTTTACAACGCACATATAACTTATACAACGAACATACAACTTATACAACACTTATATATGAGGTGTACAATGCTTATATAACTCATACATCGAATATATAATTTATACATCGTCATTTCCATATCGTTTATAATTCAGAAATCTCACATTGGGTTCCACTCCACCAAAAATAGCAGAAGGCTCAGAAAAATATCTGGTCTCTTCTAGAATGTAGAAGACGTCCACATGAGTCCACTGTCTCTTGTTTCACTGAATTTCGTCAACAAACGAAAAAGATATGATTTTGACAGTGAAATCAAAAACCGTAGCGCTTTAAAGTGCTATAATCAGTTGAAATTATATTTGGCCGTACCTTCCACTAATCAATTCAAAACTTGGGTTGGCAAATCCGTTCAATCCATTGCTCGAGGTGACGATCAAACCTCGCCACGTTGGAGAGCTAGGAGGCGCGCACCCGAAGAGGTAGGTAGGGCCCAGTTCGACCATGCCAGTCGACGGCGGCGGCTCATCGAAGTTCCGAACTTCGAGCTAGTAGATCTCATCGCACATGGCACGGTGGAGGGTGTACCCTATATGGATTTGAAGCTCTCACCTAGATCTACAAAATTCTCCAAAGGGGCATAGGGTTTCGAGGCGTGGATCGATCGGAATCGGGCTGGGAAGTGGCTGAGCGGTTTCCGCCTTCGATCCGCTCTTATGACGGGGAGAGAGAAAATAATTGAAAAGTAAATTAATTTTTATAAAAAATCCTATTGGTCCAATTATATATTTTTATTTTTAAAGGTATTTTCACATCTGAACTCCAATCCAACCCCAACGACTGTCACCCCTCGTTAAATACCCCCATTCTGAACACAATGGGATATGTTTCGAAGGCCCATTCGAATGTTTCAGTCAGTTTTTCTTCAAATTAAAATATAAAACATTCAATATTCGATTTGAATGTACATTTCGATTTGCCGGGGCCACATACTGATTCTAAAAATTCCCAAAAAATAAATCTAACTATGTTTTGACGATACGGTCCCAACAAAACTAGTTTTATCGAATTCTGAGACCGTTTGAAAAATGGCCCTTTTCTGGTCGATCCAATTTAATAGAAATCGATCAAACACATTTTCCTTTGCCAAGCTCACATACTAGCTTCAAAAATTTTGAAATTTGAAACCTAGCAATAATTTGACATCCCGGATCCAACAAAAGTGGTTTCGTCGAATTCTGAGGTCGTTTGCAAAATGGCCATTATCACGGGCTATATAAACTCTATAGCGACCTTTCTGAAAATTCATTTGGCCATAACTTTTGACTCCCGCTTTGAAACTTCGATTTTTCAGATTCGTTAGAAAGATATTCACTAACAGATTTAAATATTTTTGGTTTCACTAAAATCCGTTTTATTTTGCACCTGGTAAAGTCAGTCAAAGTTTGAATTCAAATTTTGAAACTACCGCACCATTTCTGGCCTTGTTTATAATTAAAAATAATTATATTCATTTTCAAACATCGATTCAAACTTACTTTTCGTCGTTATTATTTAAAATATTTATTTTAAATATTTAAAATCCACTAAAATAGCCAATTTAAAATTTTTAAATTGGTTCAGATTTTCCGTGTTGTTACAATAAGGCTCAATCTGTTACTACGTTCCCATGCTTTATGGTGTGATTTTTTTTGTCTTGGTACTAGCTGTTGTAAGGGCAGCAGGTTTATCCTCAAGGAGTGCTAAGTCAAAATCTTGAACACCTAAATGGAATTTGACTTGTTCTCTCCATTCTCAAAATTTGGAATAAATATAAGCTCATAACTAACATGATTCAGGTATGTATATAACAGTATAATATAGCACTCCTTTGGGTAGATACTATCTTATACTTAAAATAATTAAATACCAAAATATAAGTGAGTAATAAATATATTTAATTATATAGAACTGACATCTTTGGATGATCAATATTTATTTAATCAAAATATCTATTAAACCTCATCATGTCAACTAGTTATAGAACAAAACTTTCCTTTGGGTAAGTTCTTAGGTTCTGTCATTAGTGACGTTTTTTTTTGCTTGGTATAATTATAATTGGCAATTTCTATCAATAATCATTATGTCACTTATGCACTAAATGATTATTCTGATTTTGTCCACTTTGGTGATTAACAAAATCATAAATCTCATGTGCATAAATGACTTATTACACATACTCGATTAAACATCATGAGTAAAGCATAGAATGGATCAATTGCAATCATAGGAAATATTCAGTTATTGGTTTGCTTTGATACCACATGTTAGAATTTTCTTTATTATTTGATCTTTCATGATTAGGGATGTACAATTCAATTGAATAGCCCTAGGATCAACGATATTGAATATTTCTAAAACAAAAGGGAGAAACTTAATATGATCTATTGTTTAAGATGACGTGCCTTGATCAGCAACGGAAGATGTAATGGCTGTCATCTTCTTTCTTTGACTTCTAATGTTTACTCTTCTTCTTAGAATTCGGTTTCTCTCTCTTACCCTATTTCCTTATGTGTTTCTAGATGGAAAAGAATACAACTCTTAACAGGGAGAGAAAGGACCCAATCCTTTATATAACATTTAACTCTAAATCTGGTACGTCCATCATATACCAATTCAACGCTTAAGATTAATCGCAGACCTTAACGTTCTAAATATGAACGATTTATTTATGTCTTAATTAATCGGGTCACATTAAAATTTGAAATTGCATAATGGAAAATGAAACATTCTATTTATGGCCCATTCAATAGGGTACATTAAATTAGAAATTGCATAATGGAAAATGAAACATTCTATTTATGACCTAATCAATAGGGTCATATTAAAATTAAAAACCGCATAACATTAAAGGTAAATGAAATGTTTTTATTACAATTTCTAATAGCATATTTCTAACGGTCTTTTGAAGTAAAATTAGAATCATCGTCATAAACCATAAAATATGGAACATTTATGTTGTGTTTTCGTTTGTAACTGTGTATAATCATTGTATCTATGAAAACTTCTACTTGCATTTCAAATGCATATGTTGGAAAATTATTTAAAATGATTAACTTGTTCTTTTTCATATTCTAAATGTTCTCTCAAGTCTCAATTTATGTCCTTAAACTTGAAGGGTAAAAATTAAAATTTATCAATTTTGATTGATTTGTCGTTTCTCTTAGGTAGGGAATGTGGCACCTAAGATTATGGTATGGTGATAAATATCAATTTTGAAGCGAAAAACCAAAATCAACTACATAATATTATCCAGTTAGAGGATGAGGAAAATTTAAACTTCTATCATGTGCAATCAAGTTAAAAATTCTACTATCATGCACACTACCTTCCAATCAGCTACACCATGTTTAAATAGTAAATCAAATGAGCATGCAACTAAAAATTTTGTGTTGCATATCCTTTCGACCACTATATGGTACAACTCTATCTTGAAGTAGTATGTCATTGTGTACACAAAATATATAAATAATATACATTTGAAAACAGACATGTATGAATTTATTTTACATTGTTTTGAAACATATTTTATGATATGTGTGTGTGTATGAAATTTCTAATATTTATATTTGTACATGCTTGGGCAATATATAATCCATATAAAATGAGCTAATGCGTCTATTACAATGTAAATCCTAACATCTATATATGTCACATTGCGCATTTCGTGAATCATTTTATTTTACATGCGTGCACACACATACATATATAAAGTGTATGATGCGTGTATATAAACTCAGTCTAACCAGATCAACTTCATATTACAAAATATTTAAACTTAAATAATATATGTGATTTCATTTAGAAATTATCTAAAAAATAATAATTTATAGACCCAATAAATATCCAATAGGGTATATTTTTTTGAAATCCACCTATAATTTCAGTTGTAGGCGACCCAGTTTCATAGAATATCACGTCCAAAACAATAATCCAATTGAACAATGTAGTTGTGCAGTTAAAGTGCTCAGTGCTTCAATAACTTTGGAGATGAGAAAAATTATAAAGAGAATATAGCTAAATTGCAAAAAACTTCATCGGATATAAAACCACATATTTAAAGTTAATTTATTCTCATTCTCACACCATTTTGTGTAGCAAAAAAAATATTCTTTAATCTTGTATGATAAAATAACGAACGTCATGATATATGTACTACACTGAATTTTTGACTAATATTATGAATATGCGCCTTAAAATTAGATCCTTACCCTAAAAAGTTTTGATTTAATTAAATAGTAGCTGTTTGAATCAACCTTCTTAGATAAATGTTTCTAAAACATAGCGATTGAAGAAAGTTATACACTACAATGGGAATTTTTTTAGGCTTTAGTTACATAACAACTTAAATCTCAAGACAACAATATATGTCGCCATAAAAAAAATCTATCTTTCCAAGTCATCAGTCTGCATCAACATTATATAGCTAAACGAGAAAGTTGTACTACTCGATACCATTGAAAATAGGAACAGATTTCCACATAAGATGAGGCTCCTCTCTTGTTTCGCTTTTTTGAATGGATAATTTTTGGACTTGACAATTTCATGCCCACATGAGATCTTGAGGACTATTTCAACATATGACGAAGTGTAATTAGATTTAAACTTTTAACATAGGGACCAATAGAAACAAAAATAACATAAATTGCGTACGAGCCTTATTTTTGGAATATTGGATGAGGAAGAAGAAGATGACTATTGCCTTTCATGGTTGAATTAATGTATGAATAAGATAGAAATTTTCAATCTTCTACATAAGATGAGGTTGGACTTTGAACATTTTTTTTACAAACAAAAATGTGTGATCTTCTAAAGAGAAGAGAGAGAGAGAGAGAGAGAGCGCGCGCGCGCACACACACACACACACACACACACACATATATATATATATATAAAGAAAAAACATATCCACAAAATCTGCCAACATGCCTAACAGATAACCAAAAGTATATAATCAACTCCAACTATGACCATATGTATGTATAGAATGCTAGATAGATGAGCTCTGGATAAACCACGCTCATCATACTTCCAAATCGAGTTCCGACATGGCCACCACCTGATAATGAAGTATATCACTCCTACACAATACATTAGTCACTTTAAGTAAATATATAAAATAATACATGTGAACAAAACAACTCAAAAAAGAAAGGCACTCCAGATCTTCTCTCCAATAAGCTCCATAGCATAAATCAACTACTTGTAAGCTAAATAAAGCTAGACAAAAGTAAGATAACAACACACACACACACACACACACACATATATGTGTATATATATATATATATATCCATATATATGTGAAAAATAAATTATCATAGGATAACATGAAACACCTATAATATTCATTGAAAATAGATTTCAATAACAAATGCCAATTATGTTGCAACTAAAATACTTATTAATCCTAATAAATAAACTCAAATTATTTCTAACTTCAGGTAGAAATCTTCCAAACATAGGATCCCTAACTAGCTTATACTGAGGGTTAGACATACAATCTAAACTATAAGTTACAATCTTAATAATTAATTTATTTGTCTTAATAGAATTAGAATGAAATATACTCTGATTCTTGTCAAACCAAATAAATCAACTAATAATAGTTACTAAAGTATCTAGAACATATCTATATTTATTATTAAAAACAAATCTATACCAATTCTAATAATAATCACAATTCCTAAAAATATTGAAACAATTAAAAACAAAAATTCTTGGGACCCTTTTTAATATATATAAAGTTTTAGTACAAGAGAAAAATAAATGATCAACACTTTCATCAGATATACTACAGAAACAACACTTAGAATCAAGAATAATATTTTTCTTCCTTAATTTCTCTATAGTATTTAGTTTCTGATGGATAATAAGCCATATATGTAACTTGGCTTTTGGTGGAGCATGACTTTGAACATTTTTTTGGGCCAATAGTTATGTGTATGAGCATATCTGAAATTTACATAAATATACTTATATCTTTTTACAGCATTTTGAGTTTCAGACCAAAGTTGGTACAATAGTAATATTATTTTTAGTTACTTTAAGAGTTCGAACAAACTAAGATTAATTTCTACTTGCAATATTGAATTTCTCTTTAAATATGGAATTTTGTTCTACTTGTAATATTGAATCTATCTTTAAATGTGGAATTTTGTCTATGAGCCAAATATATAAGAAATCTTTTGAATTTGTAGAGAAAAATAAGTCTGCTTATTATCGTATATAACAATGTTGATGAGTTAAATGGTTATACTACTTATTATGGTAACAATATGTCACACATATTTTGCTAGGAAAATTGTGCCTTTGCGGAAGCGATCATAATTTTAGTCACCCAATTACTTGAAGATGAATCAATGTAAAAACAACACAGATACGAAATTACATACACAAACACAATATATTGCACCCAACCACCCTCTTTATTGATTCACCAAAAACAACTTTTGTCTACATTCAATGGATCGAAAACCAAAAGCAAACAAACTACAATTGGATCGATAACCTTATTGAGGAAGGGAAAGAATATCTAGATGACTACAACTATTGTTGGAGAAGGAGAACAACGAAGAACGATGGCAAACCCTTGGATCAACTATTTCGGTCTCAATTTCATAATATAGTCTGAACATAGATGTTGCTTTTATAGGAGAATAGAAGGCCCAGGAAAAAATATCCAGTTTACCCCTCAGAATATATTATAGGAATATATTCCTAAAATAACCGGTCAAAACAGGAAACCTGCCTCTTCCTCCGAACTCCGGTTCACACACCGTCTTCTCTACTACAAAGCACTCATCAAAACACATCGTCTTTAAAATACATGTGATTGAATATTTCAAATAACAACACCCCTCCTTGATATGAAATTGCATCATTACGCAAACTTCCAACAATCAACAAACAAGTCACTTAGCTCTATCAACGACACCTACTCTCAATTAAACCATTACAAACATAACCCACCGTCTGCAAGTGATGCATCTTCTCCTTGAGATGCATCACGCAAAACTAACGGTCTAAAATTGTTTGTAACACCACAAGGATCTCCACCTTGTGGATTTTCCAACTCGACACCCATCTTCCACTTGATCAAAACTCCTTTCTTGATCTTTGTCGATCCTTTGATTACCATCAACATGAAGAATCCTGTCTAAAACATCAACATTGACCAAATTAACCTCTCTACCTTGCTATGGAATAGGTTCTTCAACCGTCACTCGCATTCCACAGTCGACCACAGAACCAATCAACTTATAAAGGTTTCCTTCCTGCAACATTCCTCTCATCATAACACGACCATCCTTCTTCACTCTCGAAACTCCACCTCGAGTACCATAAGTGCAACCACGACGATCCAATTGACCAAGAGAAATAAGATTATGTGAACTAGCGAGTACATGCCTAACTCCAGAGACATCCCTTACCACACCATCATGCATACGAAACCGGATAGATCGAATACCACAAACTGGTAGCTCTACTTCATTAGCTGTTCTAATCATGTCGACATTCTTCTCATAAGAAGAAAAAACTTCATATCCTTACAAATGTGAAAACTGGTTCCCGAATCCATCTTCCAAGGATTAGCTTCACTAAACATGACATCAGAAGAAGCATCACTAATGGAACCTACAACAAAACCTGCTTGTGCCTCATCACTACTATCACCATCCAAAACCTTCTTCTTATCCCTTTGATAAGGATAACATTTTTTGCATATGTGTCCTTCCTTACCATAAGTGATAACACATTTACCATTAGCTCCCTTCTTCTTCCATCTTATATCTTTCCTTGAGTCCCTTGCTGCCATAGCCTTACTTGAATTGATTTCCAACCCAATCCTTTTCTCCTTAGTTCCTTATTCAAAAGACTACTTCGTACCATTTCCAAAAAGATACTTCCATTAGCACTGGAATTACTCAATGAAACAACCAAAATTTCCCAGCTTTCTGAAAGCGAACTCATCAACAAAAGAGAGTGCAACTCATCATCAAAATTAACCTTCAAATTTGTCATTTGATTGATTACATGTTGAACAAGCTTGCAACAAACTTCTCTTCATCCAACCTAAGCTGAACAAGCTTTTGAACTAGAAAAGGCTTACTGTAGCACTCCTCGACTCATACAAAGATACCAACTTGTCCCATAAATCCTTCGTGGATTCACAACCATCCACATAATGGAATACCGAATCATCAAGGTACTGTCGAATTAAGGCAATCGCCTTCTTATCCATCTTCTTCCACTTCCTCTCATCCACATCCTGGGGCTTCTTCCCATCTTCATCAATCAGATCATAAAGTTCACTGAGGTAAAGTACATCCTCCACTTTAGGCTACCAAATCCCCCAACTTTTTCCATGAAAAATAGTCATCTTCGAAAACACCATCATATCCGACATAAAAAATAATAATAAATTTGTCCAATCCAAAATCACTCTATGTTTTGTGTTGTTCAAGCTCTGATACCAATTGTTTGGAAAATTGCGCCTTTGCGGAAGCGATTAGGATTTTATTCACCCAATTACTTAAAGATGATTCAGTGGAAAAACAACACAGATATGAAATTACACGTACAAACACAAGATATTCCATCCAACCATCTTTATTGGTTCACCAGTAATAGCTTTTGTCTACATTCAATGGATCAAAAACCAAAAGTAAACCAGCTACAATTGGATCAATAACCTTATTGAGAAATGGGAAGAATATCTAGATGACTGCAACTATTGTTGAAGAAGGAGAACAATAAAGAACGATGACAAACCCTTGGATCAACTATTTCGGTTTCAATCCCATAATATAATATATGCTGCTTTTATAGGAGAATAGAAGACGTAGGCAAAAATATCCAATTTTCTCCTCAGAATATATTCCTAAAATAACCTGTCAAAACAGGAAACCTGCCTCTTTCTTTGAACTCCGATTCATACACCATCTTCTCAATTACAAAGCACTCATCAAAACACATCGTCTTCAAATACATGTGATTGAATATCACAAATCACAACATATTTATTATTATTCTAGATTTGCTTATGTATTTTGGTGAAAATCAAAGATGATGTCCTTGAGGAAAATTAAAACATAGAAAATGAAAGTGGAAACATAGTTATGATCCATAACAAAGCAAACTTTTGATTATTATGGGAGTATTTCTCAAATTATTTCGCTTTTTTGTAAACAAAGTTTAGTTCATCATGCATGCCCACTTGTACACCATATGAAAATGATGTTTTGAAGGAAAAGATATATAACATTCATTGAAATGATTAGTCTAAGCTTATTAGTTCAACTTTGCCTCATAGCTTATTGGTGACGCTATGTTGTATACTTGTAACATTTTATGCATAGTTCATTTTAAAATATTAAATTATTTCCCGGCATTAGTTATGGTTTAATAGTAGCCTAAGGTATTAAGACTTAAAGTTTGATATTGCTTTGGCATGTGGTTAAAAACTGGATGATAAAAGAATTAAAAAATCATTTAAAGTGTGTATTCATAAGTTATTGTCTTAAAGATATTGCTTATATATTTGGGATACATTTGAAGTTAAATAAAAAATAAAATCAAAAGTGGTATTTGTTGAATGCAAGTATAATTCTCAAATTCTATTTTTCAAGAATATGTTGGCATTATCAAGTGAAGACATTTTGAGATCGATAATGATTATACTTTTGCTCTAAGCAACATGGATATCTCGATACCATATGAAGATATTGATAGTAAAAGAGTACAACTGAAAAGGGCTTGTTGTCCTAACTGTATAACATACCTACTGAAGTTAGTAAGGATGATACAATGTCTAAATATGTAACAAATAAAGATAGTGATTCCAAAACATACACTAATTCTATGAGTTCCAAAAATATTTTCTTTTTGGAAAAAGCCTTCAGTGATGAATTGAATTGACTCGATCTAAGCAAATTTGGATCTTGATTGGCTTACCTCTTGGTGCAAAACCAATAAAATGTAAATGGAATTCAATAAAAAGTTGAAAATAAATGGAACCATCACTAAGTCTAAGGTTAGACTAGTAATTAAGGGTTGCAATAAAGGTTTAGATTAAATTACTTTGATACATACGCTCATGTCGCTTACGCTATATATTTGTTGTTCATAATACTCACATCCATTTATAAATAAGTTCTACAAATGATGGATGTGAAAATTGCTTTTATAAATGGATATATGAAAGAATAGATACATGAAACAACCGAGGGTCCATATATGCTAAGAAAAGAAATTCTATAAACTGGAGCAATCTTTCTATGAACTGAAGCAAGCATCAATGCAATGAAATGAAAAGTTTGATAACGTGACATTGTCACATGATTTTCGTTGCTATCGCGATTATAGCAAAGCAGATAGAACCTATTATGGTACAATACGTGTATGTGTAATGACATGCTTATCTGAATCCAGAATATTTTTTGAGAAAGAAACAAAAAGTTTATATCCTCTATTGTTGGTATGACAGAACTATGATAATTAGATGTAGTAGGAGCTAAAATCAAAAGACTAGAGATATTAAACCAAATTTCTCCATTGATAAGTTTGTTTAAAAGTACGGTCATTACAAAGACAAATCAATGGCAACTCCATTAGATTCTACCGCTAAACTAGAAAATGATACCAATTGAATTACTTGAGTACTTCAGTATTGTTGAAATTCTTTGTATGCTATTATGGACATCCTCATAAACGATGCATTTCCAGCAAAATGTATAAATGCACATACGAATAATCAAGTGATGGAAAAATTCCAACAAAATAAACATATATTTGAACCAACAATATAACATAACATGCCAAAATAATTGAAATAACCCATATAGACAAATGAGTTGTATAAGTTAATCAAAATTTTCCATGCAAACCTTGAACGGTGTCTTTTGCATTTTAGCATGATGCTCCAAACATTTGAGAAAATGTGCCATCTAATATGGTATGCAAGTGTTAGTGGAAAATTAGTCATTTGAAACATAACTAGGTGATTATTATTTTGATTATGAGTCATATGTAATTATTGTAACTCTCCTTTGAAATGAAAGTAGGTCAATATATTTGGTTGGTAATTTGATTGTGAGTCGTAAGTATTCTCATCATCGTCATTTTTTCCGTAAATGATTTAAACCAACCTTAAGATTTTTTTCTGGTAATTTGTATGATAAGATCAGTTAGAGCGTATTTTTAACATGGAAAAAATGTTGAAAGTAGTGGTCCTTTACTGATTATGTAGAAGTAATTCTTTCATTTAAGTTAAATATTAAATACTAAAATTGGTGTAGATCTATCTAACAAAAACGTTGGGTCAAGTCATGGTGGTTTAGCCAAAATCAACCAGACCTATTTCATGATCCACCCCGTTTGATTAATTTATAATAGGGTCAAAAAGACCTAACCCGCTTCATATATAGGAAACTGATTTAACCTACATAAAAAGGTACAAATTTTCGTTTATTTGGGTTTTCGATTATGGATATAAGTAAAAGTGGATTTTTTATGTTTTTGTAAATTTACCATTTAGTCTGATTTATTTTCTTTCATTTTATCGTAAATCAAATATGTACAAAAGAAAAGATTTGGGCTTTGTAACTTATATATGTTTAAATCTTTGTGTTGATAAAATAGATACTTTAAATGTAATAAAACACATATTATCAAAGTCCTGGTTTTTTGTATAAATATCTTAAGTGAAAGTAAAGCAGTACCAATAGAAATATACATATATCATTGTTTTCCCTTTGTCCCTTTTAATTATTTAAATACTCCTAAAAACCTAGGTTACACGTTATTTCTATTTTTTTGTTATGTTTCCTTGTTATTGCTTCAGATTTGGAATCTAGGATTATTTGTTATGTTGGGAATGTTCGAAAAATATGACTTGTAAACATTAATGATGTGTTAGGATTGACATATCTACTTTAGCACGTTTTCTTTATGCGCATCATAAATCACACTCTTATTTTTATATATTAATTAGCATAATTAACGTATTATAAATGCGTTTAATTAGGAATTCAAATTTGAAATGTCTTCGTAGGAAATTTGTACATTCTGTGTGTCTTAATGGCTTTTAATAATATTAATGACACGTGATACAAGATTAATTCCCACTCGTAGTAGAAGTAAGAACGACCCTAAGGGTAGGCAGGCAAGCCAACCGCCTAAGGCAGCAGGTCAAGAAGGGGCAACATTTCATGAGCTTAGAGATATTTAATGAGATATGACGGTTAAAATGTAAATCGTTAAGTGGTTAGGTGGTTTGTTGTGTTACTTTCTTTCCAAGCGTCCAGAGTTCAATTCTCGCCGCACATGTTTTTTTTCAATTTCCCTGAATCCTCACTTACTCCAAGTTTACTTGTTTGGAGCAACGATATCAATCGGCTCGGGCCTGAGTAGAAGTCTGCCTGGAACCGATCGACATATCCAACAAGTATAAAAAGTCGGGTTAATGTTAGATGTCTAGTGCCATGGGCCATTTATAATAAAAATATATGGATACGACTTTAATCCATGTTTGTAGTAGAAGTATGCTCGGAATCGCTCGACATATCCGACAACTACAAGAAGTTGGGTTAATGCGAGACATCCAGTGTAATAAATATCTGTGTGAAGCAAGCCCATCTTGAGAAGATATTAAGTGGCTGATCCATCCTATTTGGGTATCAAGTGGTTAGGACTTGGTCCTTTCTTAAGGTTCATTATGTGGTTTTGGGTTGAAGTCATGGGTCTCGCCGTTATTAGGTATTAAGTAGTCAACGAGTCCGCCTTTTTCTAATAATTATGAGTCATTAAATGGTCCTAAATAAAGAAATATACGAATGACTTGAATAATTCTCCGAAAGTCGTCTGCTTCTTATCTAAGGGATATATAATGGCACACCTAGTGAAATGCTGCTAAGAGTTTCATCGAACATGCAAGGGAAATCGCCTGTATAAGTGAAGTATTAAGTGACAAGCAGTTCGCCTGTAATGTCAGCTAGATAGTAACGTATAAGTCGACCTAAATGGTCATAAATGACGATGAGTGTCTACCCTCATCTGGGATTAAGTCTATTTCTCGCATTACGACTAAGAGAATATTTGATAATGTTAAACGAGGACTTAAGTGATTAGGGTCTGCCGTATGCTACTAAATGATCAGAAGAATCCGACGGTAGGGTACTAAGTGATTGTAGGAATCTATGTTTATATATAATAGTCTAAAGTGGCTGAATGTTAATATGCCTCGTAGGGTATTAAGTGATCATATGAATCCATCCATAGGGTATTAAGTGATCGTAGGGTACATGATCACTTTAAGTGATCGAAGGATAGTCCATACATGTACGTGATGGCTTTAAGTGATCGATGGATAGTCCGCCCATTGACAGCATGTGTATGCTAGATATAATTATGTGTTGTATTTTCCTAGACATAAATTGATGGATTTATACTGCCAAGTATGAGAAATAGGTTTTCATTTGAACTTGAATAATTTTCATTCACATGAACTGTAGTTTTGACCACCCTTTTTTTTAACGACACAAGTTAGCATGCAAAGATTTTTGATTAATGATGTCATAGAGTTAGGAGCTTGACGATGAATATTTTATTCCAGTTTATTATTATCATTATGTCTAGTAGATGATTGTATTTATGGGATATTTATGATGTATCACTATTTTGAAATTGGAAGTTTTAATGTAATCGATATTGTTTGGTTTTATTAGAATGACACATCTATTTTAATTATTATATTTTATCCACTTCGTTATGAGATTCTAATTTCATTTTAATCTGGATATTTAATTTATTTTTCATAGAAACCAACGACTTGCTTAGAATGAATCTGAGTTACAATGGATCTTTTTTAGGTTAAGGTTTAGATCCATTCCGAGAGGTTTGTTACACATGGAGAATGACCAAAAAAGTTTAATGGTGTGGACCTTAAGCATTGACAATAAAATATGTTGTTCGACCTAACCACGTTAGGAAGGACAAAGTTTCTTATCGAGGATCCTCCTGAAGTTGGCAAACTAGAGGTTGACGCTACAAAAGTGTCGACACTAACTGCTCGGAATAGTTCAGACTTCATATGCAAGAACTATATACTCAATGGATTGGATAACAGTCAATACATTGTCTATTGCACAATTAAGACGTCAAAGAAACTTTGGAAATCTCTAGACAAGAAGCAAAAGACAGATAACGCTGACATAAAGAAATTAATTATCGGTAAATTTATGTACTTCAAAATGATAGACCCCAAGATGGTGATGAGCCTAATTCAGGCGTTGAACGATCATCATCCATGAGATATACGACGAAGGAATGTCTCCTAGTGAGCCATTTTTAGTGGTTGCCGCTAAAGAGAAATTGCCTTCGTTATGGAAATACTTCAAGAACTATCTGAATCATAAAAGAAAAGAAATGACAATGGAAGATTTGGTTAATCATATGATAATTGAAGAAGGCAACAAAAAATGTGAAAAGAAAGTAATTAATACTATGGTGACAAAGGCAAATGTAGTCGAAGCCGGCAAGAACAACAAAAGGAAAAGGGAAAACAACCCAAATGCAAAAAGGCAAAGAGTTCAAAGGAAATTGTTATAATTGCGGGAAGAAAGGGCATAAGGCAATTGAATGTCGAGGTCTAAAGAATCAAACAAAAAGAAAGATCAAGACAATATTATGAAGTTCGGTAGTTTGTCAGATAATATCTTTGAAATGAACTTATCCATGGTAATCTCAGAATGCAACTTAGTTGGTGTTAGCCCTCTTTTTGGTACTAATCTTATCGGGCCAAAACCAAAGCCCAAACGCACAACCAAATACAAGTCGCGCCCCAGGAGACCCATCAGGGGCGCTACATCAAGCCATGGTGTATCGGCCCAAATCTAACTCAGTCAGATTAACTGCGTATTACCAGAAAAATCGCTTACCAGGGCGACCGAGTTTCTCGCTTCCAGAAAGAACTCGTCGACCGGTTATTTCGGGCCAGCATGGAAGATTTCTACAGAGCCAGTCCACTTAATATCCCGACTTCCAAGGAGATAAAGGCGGTCAACCATATGCGGACAAAGCTCTGCTTTTGATATACCTCTCCATGGATGCTACGTCGGCCACAACTTTCGAGGATACTGTTTATGAGCAGTGGAATCAGTCTTCAAGCCGCAATTCGAGCCAATGGATGGGTTCCACGTATCTGGACCTTCCCAGAATGGCCGGACCATTTCGCAACAGCCCAAGCAGCATTTTCCACCTATAAATACTTCCAAACTTAAAGAGAAAAGGGGACTTCTCTGGGCCGGATGGCTTTCTTCAAACTTTTCATCTCTACTCTCCTCCAGAATCTTAGTCTCTCAAAAAGAAGAAAGGAAAATAATCATTCTCTTTCCTTTCTCTAAACAGAAAAAGCATTGTATTTGTAATCAAAAAAAGAGAGAAATAATATATAAAGTGGACGTAGGCATTGTCTTTGCCGAACCACTATAAAAATTCTGTGTGTGCTCCCCGTTCTTTTACTTTTTATTGCGTATTTTATCTTTACTCGTGTGTAGATCACGCGATTGGGGGTTGATTGTCACTAGTGACCAACTTTTACGTCAACACTTTAGCGCGCCAGGAAGGGGTAGCGCACCAACACCGCCATCGAGCTCCTGCTTATCCCAGGTCATGGCGAACAAACGAAAGAAAGATGCAGCATCCTCTCGTCCCGCAAATGCCGATGCAGCTGATGCCGATGCTGCAGAAGCAAGCCACGAAGTTTCCTCTCTTGACAATATGTCCTGATTCCTTACCCGGGACGACATGGATAAAATCATGGTCGAACTCAGGGGCCATATGGCATCTCAGGGTAAAGTCCTCGAACGACAACAATAGTTGATGGGTCACCTTCTCGGTCGACTGGAAACAGGGTTAAACACTTCAACATCAATTCCTCCATCGACCGAAGCCGGGGCAATAACCGATCTTCGGTTTGCACGAAATCAGGTCACTGATCGGGCTACACCTTTATTTCATCCTGGTTTGGCTCTACCAACCGATCGATCCCCGCCAAGAATATCGCTTCCAGCGACCAGCGCGGTTGCAGCAACAGAACCTCAGGGGGTAGGCGACCAAGATCTAGGTCATCTGACAAATATGCCTCCACTCTTTGGAACATCTCGACCTACCGAATCAGTCGAGCGACCCCCGGGTCCCTCAGAATCAATGCCATTCCCATTACAACCCGTGATCTTACCGCAGACTAGTCTAACCACTCTTCCTCTTCAACGAAGAGTTGGAGTATCCTTCCCTTCGAACGAGGGGAGCCACCCTACCATGCCGGTCCTCACCGTAGCGGAATAAAATGCTACCGTAGACCCTCCTAACCTCGCTTCAAATGGGGGCAACCCTGGCCCCCGAACATCACATGCTATGCTGGATCAGCCTAGACCTTTAGCTACAAATATGGCTCGATCCACAACTCATCAAGTTCCATAGGGGCCATTCTACCCAGAACTATCCGCCAGATCTCACTTTCCCTCATACCTTTACTCAACTCTCGGAGGTCGAGCCCAGCCAACGACCACCCTTCCGAGCATGCTTTTGCCGGATCCTCGTACAGAACCCCCTCAGGATGCAGAGTTAAGTTCTTGGCAACGACTCCTTGGAGATGGGAGTCAGCTTGCAAGCATCATCTGACGTTTCACTCAGGGCAATTCTTCGCAGCAAGACATAGACAATGTCAATCGCAGCCCCTTCACTAGAGAAATCAGAAATTCTCGAAACCCTCTGGACTTCAGGTTCCCTGCCATCGAACCGTACAACAGTTGCACTGACCCGACCATTCATCTTATGCGATACATGCGACATATGGAAGTACTTGGTGCATCGACCAGCTTCATGGCTAAGTGCTTTCCAATCTTTCTCACAGATATAGCCGGAATGTGGTTTCGGCAGCTGACAACGGAGTCGATCAGTAGTTGGAATACTCTGGTCACCCATTTCATCGAGCAGTTTCGAGTGCATATCTCTCGACCGAAAAGTGTCATGTTTCTATCTACCATCAAACAACAATTTGGAGAGACGTTAAGATCCTTCCGCGAAAGGTTCAACGCAGCCGTAGCATCTGTCGATCGGCCTGAGCCATCGATGGTGCTAATGGCAACCATCGCGGGAGTCCAGAAGAGATCGGAATTCTCGAACTCCTTAACTAGGGATCCTCCCAAAGATATTGATGATTTCTATTCCGAGGCCGAAAGATTCCTCCGACAAGAGGATGCCAGCCTTGAGATGGAGAGCCTTGAAGTCTTAGTAGCCAAACAACAAGGTCCACTCAACGGCAGTAGCCAGAATAAAGGAAGAAGAACGGCCCCGGAAAAGGATAAACGCAATGTACGACCTCGAAATGAAAACAAATATAATCAGTACACCGAGCTCAATTCCTCTTTGCTCGATATCTATCTTGATATGCGCGAGTCCTTCCCCACTCCAAGGCCACCTCAACGAGAACCGACCCAGATAGAACTTGACTCTGGCAAGCATTGTATATTCCACAACGTAGCTGGACATAACATAAACGATTGCCGACATCTGCGCGATCTCATTGAAGGGCGAGTCAGGAAAGGGGAACTCGCTGAGTATGTCAAAAATCACGCCCCGGCCGTGCTACCGCGGCCTTCCGCTCAAGCTCCTCAGGCTGGTCTGCAAGCTCCTAGGAATGGAAAGGACCCCGAGACTAGCACTCGCGGCATTATCATTAATTAGATTTTTTTATCTTTTCTCTCGATGAATTTCTTTCAATAATAGGGACGCTTGGATGCTATGTAATCAATTGCTGTCCTCGTAGATTTTCTTTGTAATAAATGCTTAGCAGTTATGAACATTACTTTTTGCAAAAGTAGATCGACTATTGTAAAATTTCTAAGCCGAACCAGATTAGTGTTCGCCATTAAGCCGAGCATGGTTAATGCTCGCCCCCCTGTTCTATGTGGTTAGCGCGAAAATCTACCACTACTTCAAAACACCTACCCTTTCAAGCGAGAGAGGTCGCTTTCTCTTAAACACGAGTGTGGATTACACTCTTTTTCTTTACACCACGAGCGTGCATAGCTCGTTAAACTAACTAACCCAGCATGAGTTGAGCATAAGAAACACTTGCACTAAGCCGAGCATGGTTTATGCTTGCCACAAAGCCGAGCATGGTTTATGCTCGCCACAAAGCCGAGCATGGTTTATGCTCGCCACCAAGCCAAGCATGGTTTATGCTCGCCACCCTCTAAAGCCAAGTGGAATAAAATGCTCGACCCATGGTTTGTTTTGTATTTGCAGGAACCAACTTTTGTACCAGTGGCGATCATCACCTCGGCCTTAATCGGCTTTCGATAGTTGTTGGTATTCTGGCCTTAATACGACCTGGCATGGTCTTCGGATTTCTAGTCTTAATACAACATCGGACCGTCAGTTTTCTGGCCTTAATATGGTCTGGCGTGACCATAGTAGCTCGAACGTTTGTGCTCCAGTTTAGATTTCAGAATACACCTCCCTCTGTCGATGAAGATATATTCTGTGGGGCAAAGTGTTAGCCCTCTTTTTGGTACTAATCTTATCGTGCCAAAACCAAAGCCCAAACGCACAACCAAATACAAGTCGCGCCCCAGGAGACTCATCAGGGGCGCTACATCAAGCATTGGTGTATCGGCCCAAATCTAACTCAGTCAGATTAACTGCGTATTACCAGAAAAATCGCTTACCAGGGCGACCGAGTTTCTCGCTTCCAGAAAGAACTCGTCGACCGGTCATTTCGGGCCAGCATGGAAGATTTCTACAGAGCCAGTCCACTTAATATCCCGACTTCCAAGGAGATAAAGGCGGTCAACCATATGCGGACAAAGCTCTGCTTTTGATATACCTCTCCATGGATGCTACTTCGGCCACAACTTTCGAGGATACTGTTTATGAGCAGTGGAATCAGTCTTCCAGCCGTAATTCGAGCCAATGGATGGGTTCCACGTATCTGGACCTTCCCGGAATGGCCGAACCATTTCGCAACAGCCCAAGCAGCATTTTCCACCTATAAATACTTCCAAACTCAAAGAGAAAAGGAGACTTCTCTGGGCCGGATGGCTTTCTTCAAACTTTTCATTTCTACTCTCCTCCAGAATCTTAGTCTCTCAAAAAGGAAGAAAGGAAAATAATCATTCTCTTTCCTTTCTCTAAACAGAAAAAGCTTTGTATTTGTAATCAAAAAAAGAGAGAAATAATATATAAAGTGGATGTAGGCATTGTCTTTGCCGAACCACTATAAAAATTCTGTGTGTGCTCCCCGTTCTTTTACTTTTTATTGCGTATTTTATCTTTACTAGTGTGTAGATCACGCGATTGGGGGTTGATTGTCACTAGTGACCAACTTTTGATGTCAACAGTTGGCAACATGAAAGCATGGTTCGTGGACATTGGTGCCACCAAACACATTTGCGCCAACAAATGGATGTTTTCGAACTATAAACCTGTAATGCAAGAAGAGAAACTCTTTATGGGAAACTTCTCCACGTCAAAGTTCGAAGGCAAGGGAAAAGTGATTCTTAAATTGACCTCTGGAAAAGAACTTACTTTGAATGATGTTCTACACATTCCAGATATTCGTAAGAACTTGGTTCGAGATCATTGATGAATAACTTCAAGTTGGTCTTTGTTTCTAATAATTTTGTTTTGTCTAAGAATAGATTATATACTGGAAAAGGGTACGTGAGTGATGGTCTGTTCAAAATGAATTTAAGGACCATTGTACCAAAGGATATTTATAGTGAAACTAATTTTTTTTGCTTATATCACCTAGTCCTTTCGTATATGACATTCGAGATTAGCTCATGTTAACTTTGATACACTACAAAAAATGATTAATATAGAATTTATACCTAAGTTTGCAATAGATTCTAATTACAAATGTGAAACATGTGAAATCAAAATTGACCAGAACTTCTTTTCATCACCTTGAAAGGAATACCAAGCCATTGGATCAAATACATACAGATGTATGTGATATAAAGATATGTCAAACTAGAGGAGGTAAAAGATATTTTATTACCTATATCATGACTGCACCAGGCACTGTTATGTGGTATCTACTAAGAAGCAAAGGTGAGGCATTTGAAATGTTTATACAATGTAAAGTGGAAGTGGATTTTTTTTGGCAAGGCCGACGGGGTTGAGTGGACTCTTTCCCCTTTATTAGTGGACCGGAGAAAAGGTTACAACACAAACAAGAAAACATAGAAGCACTGTATACTAAGACGAAGAAAACGACAAAAGAAAACACATATATACAAGTCAAAAGTTCAGAGCTGAAGCATGATTCCTAGGTCAAAAAGATAATAGCGTTGAGAAGTGGTAAAGGTGGTGAACATGAATTTTCGTTTGAAGCATTTTGTTCTCCAGATGGAATAATACATTAAACAACGACACCATATTTACCTCAATCCAACGGTATAACCGAACGAAAAAGTAGAACTCTTAAAAAAATGATGAATACCTTACTAATTAGTTCAGGCTTGCCAATTAATTTCTGGGAAGAGGTTATTTTCTCAGCAAACCATGTTTTGAATAAAATACCACGAAAGAAAATAGATAAGTCTCTTCATGAACTTTAAATAAAATAGACCACCATCCTACAAATATTTAAAGGTGTGGGGGTGCCTTACCAAAGTAGAGATACCTAAACCAAAAAGGTGAAATTTGTATAAAAAACAATTGATCGTGTGTTCATTGGATATGCATAAAACTGTGTCGCTTATCAATTTTTGGTACATAAATCTGAAGTTGATGTTATTCATGTAAATACCATCATTGAGATGAGAAATGCTAGATTTTACTGACACATATACCTTTTAAAATAGGTATTGAAAATTATCCTCAAAAGAGACCAAGGGAGACAGAAATATCTAATTCTCTTGAGGACACTGAACAAAATAAAGATAACCTTCAGCAAATCAGTGCTGATCAACAAGTGGAGGAATTAAGAAAAAGCAAAAGGTCAAGGACTTTAAGAACCTTTGGATCAAACTTTTATACATTTATATTAGAAGATGACCCATTAACCTACTAGCAAGGTATGCCCTCCAACGATCTCCCTAATTGGAAGGAGGCCATTAACAATCGGATCGAATCCATTATTGCTAACCATACATGAGAATTAGTTGATTTATACCTCGAGGATGCAAGACCTGATGTAACAAATGAATATTCAATAAAAAAAATTGAAATAAAATGGTTTAGTAGACAAGCATAAAGCTCGTCTTGTAGTTTGTGACACCCCACGCCCGTTGATGTCACTCACAAAGGGAATGCACTAAGTTTCGTAAAGCATTATAGGTAAACAGAAACAGAAATATTACAAGATAGATATAAAAATGACAGCGGAATTAAAAACTTTATTTAACATAAAGCAATGTGGTTTGAAAACATCACATGTCTGAAATACATAAAAAATGTTACATCATTGAAACTACTGTCTTGTACTTTAAAACATCAGAGTACATAAAAGAAGCAAAAATTCCCCAAATAAAACATAGCCATAGTAGCAAGGATAGGAGCTTGAGCCATATATCTAAGCAGCTCCAGCAAAGCAGAATCACGGCCAAGCCTGAGTATTCCCACCCTGAGAACCTGGGGAGGTGGAGGAGAATGGAAGAAAGAAGAGGAAACTAAAAGGGTCAGACATAAAGTCTGGCGAGTCCAGTTACTTTTAGCAAGTAAATAAGTAAAAGTAGCATGATAGGCATATAAAGTGGATAAGAGAGAGATAACACTATATAAGGCAGGTATGACAAGGTAAGCATAATAGAGCATCTATGATTCTCTAAAGATTACTCTGCACTAATACTAGTATCACCAGAATGAGATGATTCCAACAACTATAAAATGGTAGACTTAGGCATAAGTCCCAATGTATCCTAACCACTACCCTAATTGATCGACTCCCTACTCCGCATAGATACTCTGTGTCGGCCCCATCATAGGATGTATCAAGTCCTACAGTGGCAACCCTTCGTTGATATGCACAACCATACCTACAAGTGTCACAGTCGTCTTAGAGACCTCCACTCGACCCATGCAGCACATGTCCCCTGTCGGTTTGCGCCGCCCACACCTTCCTCCTCATTCGGATATCTTACATTCAGCCCAATAAGCGTGCCCCAACTCCGACCTAGTTCGGAGTACTCGTTTGATACCTATTAAGGGTTATTGACTGAAATGGGTGCCACACAATTTGATACAAGCTCTTCCCCTTATCTTGTATCCCCACTAGGATTTTCCATCGGTTATGTATACCACCAGGTATCTTTAATTACATAACCCTATCATTTCTATAAGTTATGCTTACCCTAAAAAGGTGTCTTTAATTACATAACTCTAATATTTACATAGGTTATGTATACCGCTAGGTGCCTTTAATTACATAACCCTATCAGGTTAAGTTTGTGGGCTATATGTAAATATTACCCACCCCCTCAGATTTACTTAACCCACCCACTGTTCAACCAAGTTTTACTTAACCCCGGCTTAAGTTTATATTCATACTATCCCTATGGATTCAACAAGTTAACCATTCAAGGTTTATTACCATATTTCCATTTATGGTTATGGTATGCTAGACCTCCCACATTAAGCCTACCATTTGTGGATGCTAGATATGTCGGGCGGGTCCAAGCAGACTTATTCCACAAATTGGGCTTAACTTTGTGTTTTAGCATGTCTCGTATTTGTGCACCAAGACCTCCCACATTAGATTCATTACTTGTGGTTGCTGGATATGTTGGGCGGGTCCGGGCAGCCTTCCACCACAAGTGCAATCTAACCTCGTGTCTAGGCGCTATTACAGTTTCTAATTACTGTAATCCTAGGCATTTCATTATTAGCCAATTTTTCCTATGTCGTTATAGGTTATAGGTTTCATGCCCCTTTTTCCCCAATTACGTTCATAGTGAATTATATGTCCAAATTCATATACATATACATTATTCAAATTATGCCAATTTTCACCTTTTTACCAACATGTCCAAATTCCCAATTCACAAGATATGCCCAATTTCAATGTTTTTCCCCTTATTCCCAAACAAACGTAATCGCATAATTTAGCCGCATGCCTAGGCTTGAAAATAGCCTGGTTGTATAAGAAAAAAGGGAAGGGTGAAGGGAAGATGATAGAGATAATTATTATAACAAAACTTACATAAGCATATGATGTCATAATCATAGGATGGACATATAAGAATAGATCAGTGAACTTGTGACAATAAAACAGGTTCTAACATAGTAGGAATGTCATAATAGGCATGATTATATTTAAATAAAGGTTTAGATGTCCAACTAATGACAGATCTAAATTAACCACAATGTGATAAGCGTAATATGATCCAAATAAAAAATTAGATCTGTAATTAAAAGTAGATCTGACATGATAAGGGTTGAGATCCAGGTCATAGTCAATTCAAAATGTCATAGATTCGCAAATTACAATAGATCTGATATGTTCAGTCACAGACATAGATCCAAATTACAATATCATGGATTCACAAATTACAATAGATCTGATATGACTGAGGCATAGATCAAAATTTACAGTCATATCATGTTTACTTTTAATTATTTAAATCTATAGGCAACTGAAACTCACAGTGTTCGGATCTAAAGAAATAGAAGGAGAAAAGCAGTTGATGAATCTCAGATCTACACTTGAACCCCTAAATTTGATTGTAGAAGAAGAAAGAATTTTGGTTAGTCCAGGCACCAGCAAAACTTAGGCCTCCATTGATTTTCAGTGAAGAAAACAAGAGAAATGAGCCTGTATTTATAGCTGCCAGGCTCCAAACCGACCTAGCTACGTCAACCCTAGAGGGGTCGACCCACCCCTTAGGGGGTCGACCCTGGTGTCGACACTCCCCTTGGGGGGTCGACCTAGTGGTCGACTCCCCCTTAAGGGGTCGACTCCCCTAGGCGGGAAATTTCCCGCTCACCCCGAATTCTGGTATTTGAGCTTTTTAGACCTAATTTTTGAATTTTTGGACCTTATATATATATAATTATCTTGCGCGTATACAAACTTCAAACCATCATAACTTCTTTATACGGTGTCCGTTTTACGCAAACCAAATGTCTATCTTGACCAGAATTTCGTGACGGACGCAGTTCGTTTCCCTTAATTCTAAATATTAAATTAATTATTATTTAATTTATCCTTTTTAGTGTTATTAAAATACGAGTGTTCCATTCTCCCCTACTCAAAGGATTTCGCCCCCGAAATCTCCAAGTTAAGAAGAATGCATATCCTACCATCCATCACCCATCTACTCATCCATCAATCACTGGCATCCATTGTCCTTAAAAACTTCTAATGCTTATATGAATATATGCAAAGGTGTGTGTTTATGTCCCTAACACTAATGCGAAGATCAGGTGGTCTACTGATTCAATCGACCTTCTTAATGCAATGTATGTTAGCGTTACGAATCCAACATGTATGCAACAATCCTATTATAACATGTAAGTTCTATATGTGTGCACAAACATCCGTCCAAATGCAACATCCATATGATAATACATTCAATTTCATCCATTAAAAGAAAAGAATATGCACATACATCCATATGCAGTATGAGAGTGATTGAGCTGATCTAGTGCCTAATGTGTGTGTGTATGCATCCACTGGAAACCATTAGCAAACACTTGCATCCACTTGCATCCATCAAACATAACATGATTCAAACACATGTTTATATCCATGGGATTCCTACCTAAAGGTCGATGATTTGATCGATAGATATAATTAAATGATAGAAACACGCATAAGTAAAAGCTTTGGAAAAAGGAAGTTAAGATCATACCCTCGAAAAGAAAAGGATATGAAGCACGAATCTTGTCTTCGATCTCCCAAATTGCATCTTCTGGGTTATCTCCCCACTGAACCTTCACCAACTTCATTTCTTTATTGCGTATCTTCTTAACTTCTGATCCAGGAATACGGGGAGGAACTCGTCTGACTGTCGCCTCCCGTTCCACCTCTACTTCTTCCAATACACTAAGCTCAACTACTTTCGCGGTATCAGGTAAACACTTCCGCAAGTGAGAAACGTGGAAAACATCATGAACACCAGATAGTCTCTCAGGCAACTTTACTCTATATGCCATTTGGCCATTCCTTTCTGTTATGGGAAATGGTCCTACAAATTTTGGAGCCAATTTCCCTACAGATCCGAAGCGATCAACGTTCCTTAGAGGTGACACTTTAATGAAAACCATATCTCCTACTTTAAATTCAGTGTCCTTCTCTTGTCTACGTAGGATTTTTACCTATCTAGAGCGGTCCTCATTCGTCATCTAATAAAACATATCTTCTTGGACGTTTCTCCAACCATATCTGGTCCAAGCAATAGCCTTTCTGTAGATTCCCACCAACAAGTTGGTGACCTACAGGATCGTCCGTACAACGCTTCGAAGGGTGCCATGCTAATGCTAGCTTGATAACTGTTGTTATAGGAAAATTCTACTAAAGGAAGATGCTCTTTCCAAGTCCCTCCGAAGTTTAGGATACACAGTCTCAAAAGATCTTCTAGAACTCTATTCACCCTCTCCGTCTGCCTATCGGTCTAAGGATGATAAGCGGTGCTCAAACGTAACTGTGTACCTAATGCTTCTTGCAAACTCCTCGAAAACTCGTTAGTGAAGATGGGGTCACGATCGCTTACGATGCTGGTAGATACTCTATGAAGACGGACTATCTCTCGAACATATATCATTGCCAACCATGCTGCCGTCTTCTTACTCTTAACTGGAATAAAATGAGCACTCTTAGTAAGTCTATCTACAACCACCCAAATATTGGTGTTGCTTTTCTTTGATCTAGGCAAACCATCTATGAAATCCATAGAGACACTCTCCCACTTACACTGTGGAACCTCCAAAGGATGAAGTAAACCATCGGGCTTCTTTTACTCAACTTTGACTTGCTGACAAACTGAACATTGAGAAACAAACTCTGCCACATCTTTTTTCATCCCGGCCTAAAAGAAAATCCTCTTCATGTCCCTATACATCTTATCACCACCTGGATGAATAGTCATTTTAGAGTGTTGGGCTTCCTCTAAGACTGCCTTTAACAAGCTTCTAGTTTGAGAAACACAAAGCCTTCCATCTCGTCGCAATCACCCTTTATCGTCAATGGAATATCTATTGAGGTGACTATAAGTCTCTCCTTTACTGAGCCTGTCCAAGATGTCTGAAATCTGTGGGTCATCTCGCTGCGAAGCTTCTATGTGATCCATAAGAGTAGGTCGTATCTCTAGCAATGCAAACAAACCAGACAAAAGCTCGGTGGAGGGTCTAAAATCAAAAGTCGATATGAACTCCAAGCTTTTCCTTTCCACAAACAGAGGACTTAAGGCCATCCTATGCTTACTCAGTGCATCTGCCACTACATTACCCTTGCCAAGGGTATAAGCAATCTCAAAATCATAAGAAGTTAGGAACTCCATCCACCTTTGTTGCCTTAAATTAAGATCCTTCTACGAGAACAAATACTTGAGAGATTTATGATCGGTGTACAACTCGAATCTCTCTCCAAGCAAATAATGACGCCACATCTTAAGTGCGAATACCAGGGCAGCTAGCTCTAAATCATGGGTTGGGTAGTTCTTCTCATGGACTCTTAGCTGTATACCCCCATAACGCACTACCTTCCCTTCTTGCATCAGAACCGCACCAAGCCCTATACCACAAGCATCAGTGTAAACCATATACACTTTATTTCCATCAGGCAAGGTCAAGACTGGGGCTGGTCAGAGCCCTCTTCAGCCGTTGAAAAGCAACGTCACAATCTATATCCCATGAAAATGCCAAATTCTTTTTTGTCAACCTGGTGAGTGTGACTGATATCGTTGCGAAGTCCTTAATGAACTTCCTATAGTAGCCTGCTAACTCTAAAAAGCTTCTCACCTCCATTGAATTCTTTGGAATCTACCGGTCCTGAACTGCAACCATCTTTGCGGGATCTACCACTATCCCTTCTTTAGAAATCACATGCCCTTGGAATCTCACCTCCTTTCTCCAAAAGTGGAATTTGGAGAATTTTTCCTTAAGCTGATGCGCATAGAGAGTTTTCAAAACTTCCCTCAAATATTGGGCACGCTCTTCCTTACTCTTTGAGAAGATCAAGATATCATCAACAAAGACCACGAAAAAATTATTTAGAAACTCCCAAACACCCTACTCATCAAATCAACAAAGTAGGCAGGTGCATTCTTCAACCCAAAAGGCATTACGAGCCATTCAAAGAAACCATTTGGAGTCCCAAAAGCGGTCTTATCTATACTTTCCTCAGCCACTCTCAACTGATGAAACCCCGTGGCCAAGTCTAACTAAGGAAATACCGAGGCACCAACAAGCTGGTCGAACAAGTCATCTATCCTCAGAAGTGGGTGCCTGTTCTTCTTGGAGAGCTTATTCAACTCTCTATATTCCACACACAAGCGAAGAAAATCATCCGCCTTAGTTGCGAATACTACTGGAGCACTCCATTTAGACATGCTTCGCCTGATAAATCCTTTCTCAAGTAGCTCCTCTACTTGCTTACTCAGCTCCCTCCTTTCCCTTGGAGCTATGTGGCACATGGGCAATGCAACTGGCTTTGCATTATCTACCAAATATATGCGAAAATCTATCTCGCGCCTTGGGGGTAAACCCCGAACCTCATCAAAGACATCAAAATAATCTCGGACTACTGGAACAGATTGCAAATCATCGACAGATGCATTGAGAGACTCTAGGAAACTAAGCATGACAGACCCTTGTGGGTCACAATAAATCTCGAGGGTCCTCCCATGATAGGTCAGAAGCCTAACGACCCTCCTCTCACAATCTAGAATGGCACCGTACATGGTTGGTCAATCCATCCCTAGAATCAAACCGTAGCCCATAAACCCAAGCACATGCACGTCGCATTCAAATTCGACGCCTAAGATTGATGTTCTCAAACTCCGAAAAATCATAGACAAATGAGTCGAACCACTGATGGGGTTTGAGATAACTACGGGATCCACTACCATAATAGTATTTAAGTGTAGAGATTCAACCACAAAACTTGATATAAATGAATGTGAAGCACGAAAATCAAAAAGAGTTCTAATAGGATGATTGGAAAGAGAAATCAAACCTTCGACGGAAATTTTCCTACCTTTATTCGGAGCACTAATCGCGAGAGCATGCACATGTCCTCCTGAAGCTCCTTCCCTTTGACCTTGTCCCTGTGGTCCCTGTTTCTTCGGGTACTCCCTAGCAAAGTGTCCAACCTCTCCACAATTGAAGCAAGTATTCTTCCTCCTTTTACAGTCTTTGACTAAGTGACCCTCTCGTCTACAACTGTGACATTTCATCTTATCCTTAGCCTTGTGATTCTTTCCACCTTTCTTTTATTGTTGCTGCTGCCCTTTCTTAGGTCATACCTTCTTATTTTGCGTTGTTCCCTCAGCTTTTACTTCCTTCTCTTCTCCCTTGTCTTCCTCATGCATCAGGGACATATCAATAAGCCTTTCAAAAGTAGCTCTCATTGGAATGTGGGACATAACTAACCCATGAAGGGGTTCATTTAGCCCTTTAGAAAACCACAAAGCCTTCTTATGAGGAATATCTACCAATTCCAGTCCAAATCTCGCTAGCTGGTTGAATTTGTTCACATATTCTTTAACAGTCATGTTTCCTTGTTTGAGCGCCAGGAACCTCTCCATCTACATGATTTTCTCAACTTGAGAGAGAAATTTCATTTCAAACCTCATCTTAAAATCATCACTGTCTCCACCGGATGTCCAGCTTGGGTTACTTCCCACCAGAACGAAGTTTCATCTTTCAGTAACCAGGCAGCTGACTGAATCTTCCTTCGATCCTCTTCTTCAAAGATTACGAACAAGTCCTCGGTCTCGTTGAGCCAATTCCTTGCCTCTACAAATGTTTCGGTTCCACGGAATGGCTTCCCTCCCACGACACATAAATCTTTGCAGATCTTAGCGCAATTATTTTCTCTTGGAGGAGGAGGAGGAGGAACGACGGGTGAGCTAGGGGAAGAACATTTCCTTGGCCTTCGGCAGGTGTCGTAGCCTCTAGATACCTACGGAACCAGCCAGGTTCGTAACGCCCTTTGGAATGTTAGGTTCCCCAGACATGTTGAAACAAAAAAAGGAAAGAGAATTAGATAAAGCATCGAAGGATATTACATATGGCTTTAGGGAATATGTTTTTCAAAACAAACTTTTCTTTTTGAAAAATGCTTTCTTTTAAAACCTTTTTGAAAATAGTTTTCAAAAACTTTTATCTAATCTGGTAACCTTCAGCTCTGATACCAAGTGTGACACCCCACGTCCGTTAATGTCACTCAAAAAGGGAATGCATTAAGTTTCGTGAAGCGTTATAGGTAAACAGAAACAGAAAATTTACAAGACAGATATAAAAATGACAGCAGAATTAGAAACTTTATTTAACATAAAGCAAAGTGGTTTGAAAACATCACATGTCTGAAATACATAAAAACCGTTACATCATTGAAACTACTATCTTGTACTTTAAAACATCAGAGTTCATAAAAGAAGCAAAAATTCCCCAAATTAAAACATAGCCATAGTAGCAAGGATAGGAGCTTGAGCCATACATCTAAGCAGCTCCAGCAAAGCAGAATCATAGTCCAGCCTGAGTATTCCCACCCTGAGAACCTGAAGGGGGAGAACGGAAGAAAGAAAAGGAAACAAAAGGGTCAAACATAAAGTCTGGCGAGTCCAGTTACTGTTAGTAAGTAAATAAGTAAAGGTAGCATGACAAACATATAAAGTTGATAAGAGAGAGATAACACAATATAAGGCAGGTATGACAAGGTAAACATGATAGAGCATCTATGCTTCTCTAAAGATTACTCTGCACTAATACTAGTATCACCAGAATGAGATGATCCCAACAACTATAAAATGGTAGACTTAGGCCTACGTCCCAATGTATCCTAACCACTACCCTAATCGATCGGCTCCCTACTCCGCGTAGATATTCTATGCCAGCCTCACCATAGGATGTATTATGTCCTATAGTGGCAACCTTTCGCTCATATGCACAACCATACCTAGGTGTCACGGTCGCCTTAACCCCCTCTACCCGACCCATGCATGCACATGTCTCCGATCGGTTTGCGCCGCCCACACCGTCCTCGTTTGGATCTCTTACATTCAGTCCAATAAGCTGCCCTAACTCCGACCTAGTTTGGAGTACTCGTTTGATACCTATTAAGGGTTACTAACTGAAATGGGTCCCACACAATTTGATACAAGCTCTCCCCCTTGTCTTGTATCCCCACTAGGATTTTCCATCGGTTATGTATACCACTAGGTATCTTTAATTACATAACCCTATCATTTCTATAAGTTATGCTTACCATAAAAAGGTGTCTTTAATTACATAACTCTAATATTTACATAGGTTATGTATACCACTAGTTGTCTTTAATTACATAACCCTATCAGGTTAAGTTTGTGGGCCTATATGTAAATATTACCCACCCCTCAGATTTACTCAACCCACCCACTGTTTAACTAAGTTTTACTTAACCCCAGCTTAAGTTTATATTCATACTATCCTTATGGATTCAACTAAGTTAACCATTCAAGGTTTATTACCATATTTTCATTTATGGTTATGGTATACTAGACCTCCCACATTAAGCCTACCATTTGTGGATGCTAGATATGTCGGGCGGGTCCAAGCAGACGTATTCCACAAATTGGGCTTAACCTCATGTCTTAGCACGTCTCGTATTTGTGCACCTAGACCTCCCACATTTGATTCACCATTTGTGGTTGCTGGATTTGCCATGCGGGTTCGGGCGGACTTCCACCACAAGTGCAATCTAACCTCGTGTCTAGGCGCAATTACAGTTTCTAATTACTATAATCCTTGGCATTTCATTATTAGCCAATTTTTCCTATGTCATTATAGGTTATAGGTTTCATGCCCCTTTTTCCCCAATTATGTTCATAGTGAATTATATGTCCAAACTCATATACATATACTTTATTCAAATTATGCCAATTTTCATTTTTTTAACAATTATGCCCAAATTCCCAATTCACAAGATATGCCCAATTTCAATGTTTTTCCCTTGTTCCCAAATTAACGTAATCGCATAATTTAGCGGCATGCCTAGGCTCGAAAATAGCCTGGCTATATAGAAAAAAGGGAAGGGTGAAGGGAAGATGACATAGATAATTATTCTAACAAAACTGACATAAGCATATGATGGCATAATGATAGGATGGACATATAAGAATAGATCGGTGAACTTGTGACAATAAAGCAGGTTCTAACATAGTAGGGATGTCATAATAGCCATGATTACATTTAAATAAAGGTTTAGATGTCCAACTAATGACGGATCTAAATTAACCATAAGGATAAGATGGTCCAAATAACCAATTAGATCCATGATTAAAAGTATTTATGACATGATAAAGGTTGAGATCCAGGTCATAGTCAATTCAAAATGTCATAGATTCACAAATTACAATAGATCTGATATGATCAGTCACATGCATAGATCCAAATTACAATATCATGATTCATAAATTACAATAGATCTGATATGATTCAGTCATAGGCATAGATCCAAATTTACAGTCATATCATGTTTACTTTTAATTATTTAAATCTAAAGGCAACTGAAACTTACAGTGTTCGGATCTAAGGAAATAAATAGAGAAAAGCAGTTGACGAATCTCAGATTTAGACTTGAATCCCTAAATTTGATTGCAGAAGAAGAAAGAGTTTTGGTTCAGTCTAGGCACCAGCAACACTTAGGCCTCCATTGATTTTCAGTGAAGAAAACAAGAGAAATGAGCCTGTATTTATAGCTGTCAGCTTCCAAACTGACCTAGCCACGTCAGCCCTAGGGGGGTTGACCGTGGTGTCGACACCCTCCTTAAGGGGTCGACTGCCCTATGGGAATTTTTCCACTCACCCCGAATTCTGGAATTTGAACATTTTTGAACTTTCTGGACTTGATTTTTGAATTCTTAGACCCTATATATAATTATCTTGCACGTATACAAACTTCAAACCCTCATAACTTCTTCATACAGTGTCCATTTTATGCAAACCAAATGTCTATCTTGACTAGAATTTCGAGTCGGACGCAATGGCGTAGTCTGTTTCCCTTAGTTATGAATATTAAATTAATTATTATTTAATTTATCCTCTTTTAGTGTTATTAAAATACAGGGTGTTACATGTCCAAGGATTTAGACAAAAGGAAGACTTATATTGTTTTGACATATGTTCACTAGTAACTAGAATAACATCAATCAGGATGCTTATTGCAATCAAATCCATATTTGATCTAGAAATATATCAAATAGATGTAAAAACTGCACTTTTGAATAATGAACTAGAAAAAGAAATATATATGAAGCAACCTGAAGGGATTTTGAGCTCAGGAAATTAGTATGAAGTACGCAAATTAGTAAAATCACTTTATGGCCTTAAATAAGCTCCATAACAGTGGAACGAGAAATTTGATGAAGCTATATTATCAAATGGATTTATAACAAATGAATCAGATAAATGTGTTTATATAAAATACACACATATTGGGTACGTTATGTTTGTCTTTATGTTGATGATTTATTGATCCTAGGTAATAATAAAACCATAATAAAATCAACAAAGGATATGTTATCCTCTATATTTGACATGAAAGACCTAAGACTAGCTGATGTGATCTTGGATGCCAAAATCTTAAAGTCATCACAGGGATATACATTATCCCAATCACGTTACATTGGCATGATACTTCAAAGATTCAAACAACATAATAATTGTTGAAAAATAACAGTAGATAGGAACCAAAATTGGGTAAATAACATTAGTGATGGTATTTATCAACTTGAATACTCTCGTATACTAGGAAATATCATGTATGTCATGAACTGCACTGGGCCAGATATCGTATACGCTATAAGTAAGCTGAGTAGATATATTAGCAATCATGGTAAAAATCATTGGAAAGCTATAATCATATTTCTAGGATACCTAGAACTATGACTTACACTATACAAAATATTATTTAGTAGTAGAAGGATATAGTGATACGAACTAGGCAACTGGTTTAGATGATACAAAATCTGCAAGTGGACAAGCGTTCACATTAGGAAATGGAGCGATTTCATGAAAATCATCCAAATAGGATTGCATAGCAAGGCGAACGATGAAATAAGAATTTAGTGCACTAGACAAAGCATAGAAGAAGCAAATTGGAATTTGAAGGTTTATGAAAGACATTCTAAATTGGAGCAAACCCATGTCTTCAATATGCATACATCATGATAGTCAAATCAGCCATTGAAAGTGTTAATAGTACACTATACAATGATAAATCTAGGCATATTAGTCGTGGGTATAAAACCATAAGACAACTTCTCTCTAAGCAGTTATCATTATAGACTACATAATATAAAAAGATAACATAGCACTCCACTAATAAAAGACTTGTCAAGAGAGAAAATTCAGACCTTGTCGATAAGAATGGGGTTAAGGCCTATAAATTAAAAGTTTTTTAAAATGGAAACCCCACTTATTTGACTGGGGATCTCAAGATCTAGATTCAAATGGATAATAAAGTTTAAGAAAAAACATGATAGCACTACTATACAGTCGAAACCATTTTAACGATAAGTCAGTGCATTACTCGTCGGAGAATAGGATAAGATTGATACTTTTAATGATGTCTATACTTGGTAATACTAAAGAACAAATTGAGGAATTACGAATACTTTTATAGAATCACATATGTAAATGCAAAAGCACCGCTTCAAGGAGAATTATGAAGCCAAATCCTATAAGCACTCATTAGACCAAGCTGGTATTCATGGAAAAAACCAACACAAACAGAGAACCAAGGAAGATAAAAAAACACCCATTGTGTGTTGTTTATTTTGGATTAACACAAAAAGGCTTACACTTCAAAAACAACTTAAATATAACGATTCGACAGTAAGTCAAAACGATAAACATTAGGAAAAATTCAAGGCCGATGTACTATTTAACCGATACGATAAGCGTTTAGATAAATTTGAGAACAGATTAAGCAACTATTCATTCATACGGGGAATTATTGGTATGAATGAATAGTAATGTTGCATTTTGAAAAGTGATGCATTAAATGTCTTGAGATATTAATAATCACACATCTTAAAATATAATAAACATATTGTGTCTATATAGTAATATGTGGTCGCTATTATAGTTACCATGAGACAAAAAGTGAAATTAGAGCATGACCATCTAAGTAGGTGGTGCAAAACATCAACCTGCACGTGTGCGTCTATGCCCGATTTCAAGCCCGAACTCGCATCCGCACGAATGGGTGTTTGAGGCATCTTGTAAGGACTTAGCACTTTACATTAGGCATTAAGATGCAATAATTAATTCGTGGCTAAAACCAAAGATTATTTTTGGATGGCGAAGTGATTAAGATCCACTGGTCAAAATCATTTAAATGCATGCGACATTTAGTGAAAGATCACAACGTTTTACCTTGGAAAGCAGTTGCTGATCTACCCCTAAGTGCCATCGGGGAGCAATACTACTTTTGAGGGAGCAGTTAAAATACTGGATCCGGACATCATCATCTTGATATAGACTATATTAACGGTATGATTGAATTTAGTTTTCAATGTAATTAGCTCTAATTGTTGAACTTAGGTTTTGTCAAATTCTCCCTAATCTGTGTAAATTGTAATTAGGGATTTGTAGCACCAACAGTCCTACACCTGCCTCAACTTAAATCACTGGTTGTGCTATCACATTGCATCTCCATTAGTATTAGCCTTAGTGTATGTTTATTAAAGACTAGCGCCTAGTCTGATAAGCTGTGTACTCAGCTTTCATACTTTCTAATTATGCTCTTATGATATGAAATTTTGTGCAATGTTAATGCATCTACCTACCTCATCAATATGGATTCTTTGCCATAATTGCAGTAGCTCTGAATCAACTACGTCTCAAGTTTATCTTTTGAAATTTTAGTTTTGTTTCAGTATAAATTTCCAAATATATTTTTGTCCTTTTCTTATAAAAAACAATTGAGTCTCACTGTACTTCGAAAACAGATGGGTTGGACCTCGTGTCCTGTGAAATCGAGGTTGTAATTTGAAGATTATATTAAAAATAAATCTGCACAACCCAGAGTTATATGGGACTGGACGTAAGGTATCTCAAAAACGGTATAAATCATGGTGTGTTCTTTTCTTTATTGTTTTTATTTATTATTTGCATCTGTATCTGATTATGTGATTTATTTATATTTGATTTGTATTTGATTCTGTTAAGTTCAAATGGATTTCATAAAAATTATAAAATATCATTAAACACTATTCACCCCCTCTAGTGTTTAGTTTGCCTTAAGATCCGTGATCTACATTTCCCTACGATTGGTATAAAAGCATTAGTTTTGAAAGTTTTCATAATCTGATTTTTGAAAAGTTTTAAATGGCAACCAACACTGGTAATGTCAACACTAGCAATCCTAGTTCTTTTGTAGAGGGCCAGTCAACTGGAAGACCACCATTTAATGGTAGTAATTATGCATATTGGCTTGTAGGATGAAAATATATTTACAATCAATAGGATTAGATACTTGGAATATCACTCAAACAGAGTACGTTGAACCCACAACTAATTTTGCATAATGGACTGTTGAGAAAATGGCCAATGGACTGTTGAGAAAATGGCCACTGCATAAAATAACTCAAAAGCCATGAATATTTTATTTTGTTCACTTGATTAAAATGAATTTAATAGGGTGTCTCTGTGTAAGTCTGCATAAGAATTCTAGAAACTTTGCGCGTAACACATGAAGGTATAAGAAAAGTTAATCAGGCAAGATATATATGTTTACTAATCAATTTCAATTATTTAAAATGAATTAGAATGAGTCTATCTCTGATAATTTCATTCACTAATGGCCTTGGGAAAGATATATTCTGAGGAAGACCAAGCCAGAAAAATTATGAATTTGTCAACTCCAGAATCGGATTAAAAGATTCCGGAGATCGAAGAGGACTATGATATCGATGTTATGAAAATTAAAGAGTTAATGGGAGATTTAATATCGTTTGAAGTCTATATGGAAGGAAGGAGAGAAAATAAATCATCAAAAAAGGAAACAATAACATTCAATGCAATTACCGAAGAATCCGACTCAGACAACGTTAATGTTGAAGAGATAACACTGGTGATAGAGAATTTTATAAAATTTCTATAATACAAGAAGATGAATAATTTCAGAAGGAATAATCATAAAAATTCCGTCAAACAACATCAGATGCTAAAACTGTGATGAACCATGACACTTGAAAATAGATTGTCCATATCCAAAAAGACAATATCATCCTTCAAATAATAATTTGTCAAAGAAAAGGAAAAGGGCTTACGCTGTCACACTAGATGATTCTGATTCATCCTTTATCGATGAAGAACAAGAAACAAACAATTAAAATATGTGTTTCACGGCTATTCACGATTAAGAAGATACTGGAAATTGGATCTAAAAATAGGTACATATTTATATTGATTTGGTTAAAATTGCTTGTTTAAATGGTTGTTTGTTTGCTTGCCTTGTTTGAATTTCTTAAATTTAAATTCAAATTCAATATTTAAATTCTAAATTTTGAAATAATATTATTTTAATAAAATATTATTATAAAAACATTATTATATTAAAAAGTATCTTAGGAGTGATATAAATAATATATATATATACATACATACATATATATATATATATATATATATATATATATATATATATATAAACAATGAAAAATAAAAAGTACACATGTCCTTTTAAAAATATAGAAGATATGTCTACATGCGTCCTAAAAGTTTCAAATTTAAAACTTGATTTCAAACTTTTGAATTTCCCTCCACCTTTTCACCAACTCCAATGTACTGAAAAAGTCTCTTGACACGAGAACATGTCTATAAATTCTCTATTTATCTATATATTATTATCATCTTTTTCCACCTTTATTTCAAAATTCAAATTTATCTTCATTATTCTCCACTCCTCACAAAAACTCTCTAATGGATTCCTCAAGCAATCCAAGCACTATGAGGCTACCCAAAGCTACCAAAGGCTTTCTTACAACAACCTGGAAGCTATCACATGTTATATCAACTGTGTAAACTTTGGTAAAGTCCATACACGAAAATTAGCTATTTTCAATGATTTTCATTCTTATGAATTTGAAAATCCTTTTAATCAAAATGGTGTTCTTAATTTGATTGATTCGTGAGGAAATGATTACGTTTTGTATCCCAATCTTGTCGACATGTTTTATGCCAATTTGAATTGAGGCTTTTATGAAGAAAACGAAAATGAAATTTGGAGTATTGAAAGAGGTACTCAAATTATTTTGGATTGTGAAGTATTAGAAAATATTTTGGGATGTAAAAGAATGGGTATACTCTCGGATTTTAAAATTAATGAACATGACCGAGAGACCTTCACCATATTTTTTTGAATGTTGAACATTTAGTATTCAAAAATTGTTACTTTTGACCAAAACAAGGATTGTCAATCTACTTCTCCAACATACTATCACACCTTATTCAAGGAATTTTAATATCCCAGTGATGAACTTTTGCAAAGCTCTTTTTTCTATTTTTTGGAAATTATGACATCAATTAGGCTTAAGTAACTTTGGATGAATTTCGAGCCAAAGATTTTTCAATGGATGGAAATACGTTATATCATGGAATTTATCTTACACGTATTTTTAACTTTTTTGAAGTTGATTTCAAAGGAGAAAAGTTTGTTTCTAAAAACATGTTTAATTCTAGAAATATACCTCTCATGAAGATCCGCTGGTGTTTCAACAACATGAAACGCTTTCAGAAAAAGAAGAAAGGTTGGTTTGAGAAGGATAAGGATTGGAAATCGATGAAGACAAAAATACTTCCTTAGATAGCATGGCGTATCCTGTTAGTATCTCTAACCCATCCAATAAAATCCTCTTTTAAAACCAAAAAATAATAGCGGAAAATCGAAAGATTTCAAAGAAATCTTTTAGTATGAAAATGGAAAAGAACTCTACAAAGATGAACAACTTCTTCAGGGAAGTGAGTCGTAAGCTTGGATTGTCTTCATCTTCATCATCCTTCCCTGTATTATAGTCCTATTTCCTTGTTGTAATAGTTTCTATTTCATTATCGTATTCCCATTTCTTGTTATGTATCATCTCTATGTATCGTTATTAAAATTGCCAGTGAAATTTTTTTATTTCTGTTTATTACCTCTAAAATATCTCTGGAATAATCATTTAGTGTGTTAAACAAGTATATATAAAAAAAAATAAACACAACTCAAAAAATTTTCAAAATTCAAAATTGTAAGAGACATGTCGACATGGGCTACCCCACATATTGACATATAACTGCCAATTTTTTAAAATTATTTGAATTAAAACAGTATCTCAACCAACTTGTTTTTATTCATTTTAAACAAATTCCAAAGCCGATAAATACCTATTTCTTCTAGAAAAAACTTATTTTTTTCATTCCACCTTACTATCCATTCATTATATTTTAAATTTATATTCCATGGCTTCTCCAGTTCATACTTTAAGTGAAAACCTAAAAGGAACACTCAATTCCTCATGAATATTCTGTTTATCATTCTTCATTATTAGCGTCACCTAGAATTGAGTCAAAAGCAGGTGATTAAGAATCAAGAGAGGCATTTTGATAACATTCATTGGATGATCTCTACACTCAACAAAGAAGAAGAAAACAATGATTCAAAAGGAACTTTTGTCAAAGAAAATGAAGAATGAGAGTCTTTAAAGGCTGATCTTATTTTGGGAGAAGAAGGATGGTAGAAGTTCCAAGAAATGTTTAGATTTTTGTTTGAATTTGGTATGTTTGTTTGATTTGAATTGATGTTATGTATCGACAAGATTTAATTTAGTTGGATTGGATTGATCGTCTATTGGATTATATAAACTTATTAGTTTGAATGACTTAATAGTTATTACTTTTGTCTGAATAGTACTTATATAAGGTGTGTTTCTGTTAAGGTATTAGAGTTACTTCTTAGACTATGTTAACTCTTGTATTAGTTTAAGGGGAAGCATTATAGATTACACTTAGGGTTATAGTTTTTGTTGATTACAAAGGGGGAGAAATATAAAATAGTGATTAGATTAACGAGGAGTTAGCAGTTCAAGAAGGAGTTGTTTGAGATAGGGGGAGTAATTGAAGTATTAATATATCGGGTAAAGTATATTTTATAAATAAAGGTTATCATCATAAAAAAAGGGAGATTTTAGGGATTGAGATGATGGTGATGATGGCTTTGATGACAACAACTTTGTTATAACTATTATTGTTATAAAATATATAATAACACTATTTTTTTGGCATGACCGATGGGGTTAAAAGGACTCCTATTTTTTATTGAAGCAAATAAGAGAAAAATAAATAAGATTTGTAGACATGCCTACAAGCCAAAAATGCAGAGGAAACAATTTCTTTAAGTACTGGAAAATACAAAATAAAAGCGCAGAAACAAAAAAAAACTAAGAAAATCAGCTAAAATTCCTTAAGATGCCATGATTAATAGTAAAAGAGGCAGTCTTCAAGCCTTCACTTATTTCATGACACAAAAAGGCTTTTAATCTTTCAACAGTTTTCTTTTCCTTTGGTTTGAAGATGATTGTGTTCCTTCCAGAGACTCAAAGCATATGATGTGGAGAAATTTCTTGAGCAGGTAATTAAGCAGCACTCGTTTCTCAGTGTTGATGCATGTTGCACAATTTGTAACGAACAGGGATTTTCGGCCTCGGAAATCGACATAAATACATTTCCCGTACCTCATGCCGACCTTCCAAATACTGAAAACACCGGAACGTTATTAGAAAGAAATTGGAGGGTGAGATTAGAAAGAAAGAAATATTAGAATAGAAGACGAAGAAGAACCAACACAACACAAAATCAGAGTCTCACATCGCAGCGGAACAAAATATAATACAGAAATAAATTTTTATTGGGAGCCTTTAAAAATACTTACAATATCAGAGTACATCAACATCTGGACTGTAATAATAACCTCTCCTCATATACAACACATAGCGGAATAAATACTAGATACAATACCTTTGAACACCTTCAGCACGTCTTCTGAACTTTGTAGTATCCGATAACCTGGACCTGTACACCCCGGGCTAACCCGAGCATTTACAAAACACCAGGTCAGTCTGGTGAACCAGAGTTAGAAAAACTCGCACAGTATTAAGGTAATACACAACTTGATTTTAAGGTTAAAATCCTTTCAAAGAAAAGGATAATCGTAAGACCAAATCCACACATAAATACGGACGGTTTTTACCTTATGATAATCCAAACCATTTTTGAAATCAATATCTTTTCTGATATTATAATATTGTCTAAATACAAGTAGATATCAATCTAGCGGAACGCTTGCATCTCACGCTCCACATACATAGTATACAATCAAAACCGCGGACGCTCATTGGAGATTGGATTACAAATATGACAAGGTATGAAACCACCTGCCCATAGTGTATCTCTAGAGGCGAATACACTGGCTTCAACAAGAACGTCTTGCAACCCGGCCCACGCTTGACCGACCACTCATTTCGCTTGAGTGTATCGAATGTATATCACCAACAGTTGGGCTTAAACCACCATTTCCCGAAAAGGGACAGCATCGAAATGGATTAAAGAAGCAAAAAGGAATTTATCTAGATAGGTGATTATACGCCCTAATGGGAGCGACCCACATAGCCATGTTGCCTGCCCGATTTTTGTCATTTCCTGGTTGTGATGCTTAGGTTTGAGTTATCTTCCAGATAGCACACCACCATTTACTTTGAATGCCACATTGTTAGATCCGTCAGGTCACTAATTGACGTCCACAAATATACTCTGGGTATAAAGAAGTGCCCCTCTTTGCCACCACTCGGTATATTTGTAAAAATCAACGTACATGGTTTCAGGAAATACTCTGTCAGACATTCGTCCATACAAGTCATCCAGGAATAGGATGAACCAAAGGTACTTCCCTACTGCATCCAATATAGGAATCACCCCATGGATCAGTAGCGAGAAGTCCTTGCAACCCGTAGATTTCAACCACAACAGAACCACAGTTTATCTCTGGTTGAGATCCAGAGATTAGTAGCGGTTCTTCCATTTAATGAAGATCCACGGTCTTCAATGCTCCATCTCAATCATCTTATGATATCTCCACGTATTTGTTGGTCGGAATGGTTTTCGAATATAAATTCGATTCCGGTCTTTCCGTACCAACAATCGTATTGGATAGATTTGATAGCCGGTGATTTAACTATCAAAATAAACAGTGTTTCAATCATGACAATCCAGTGAGTCCACTGGTTCAATATTCAGCATCAATTGGCCTTTTAATTAAACAAATATAAATTCAAAACTCTTAAATCCTTCGATATTATAAATATAGTTTCGCTTCATAAGATTATTCTTTAAACAAATTTATTTTTATACTTAGGGAACCCTATATCATATTCAGTTGTCTATTCTCATTTTCAAACATTAGCCACGTTATTATAATATTGGGAAATCATTTTAACTTATTAATCGTAAAACGATGTTACGAAATATCATCTATTTCATTACTTGAAACAATACAAATGCTTATTATGATAGAATAAACTCAACTTTACCTTTCCTTTCTACTTGAAAATATCATTATAATTTCATGCAACGCCTTTTATTTCCTTTTTACTTTTGAATCCTCATTGTATATATATTATTCCAAATTTTCACCAAAAATGTTGCGTTATTATTTCTCTAATGAAATAATAAATTTTAGTAACCTCTTTCACCATTACAACTAATACCACCCTCAGATAACCCTGAAGTCATTCAAGTTGGGGTATTTTAATTACCTCTCAGACCTTGGTCAACAACGTTCATATCTTAAGGTAAATACGAGTTGTAATCCAAAACCCGATACTATGTTCCAATAACAATAAAAATCCCATTTCACTAATTTATTCCAAATATGGCTTCATAAAACTCTCTTATCTATTTGGAAATCACTTCCTCGGGTATACCCATTCTTTCTTGATTCAAAAATTAAGAAACTTCTTATAAATGCCACTTTTTAACCCCTACCTCTTTGATCAAATTCATTTACAATTTGGATTTGGTTATACAACCCTATGGCTCCCTTCTTTATCCAAATTCACTTTTACCAATCTCCTTCTACATATTTTCAACCATTCCCCGTTTTGGAAATCTTATTTCAAATTTTCCACTTACTTAATCCCATTATTAAGTAATAGCGCTTTAACACTTTAAACCTCATTAATATAACCCTGGTTTATTATAAACCTTTTATCTTAATTTCCTTTTACTTAATTCAAATAATTGAGTAACATTTATTTTAAGCTATCGTATTTGCTTAAAAATTCCTTTTTATAACTTTGTTGTAAAAACTCAGGTTTTAAACGAAACCTGTTCCTAAACTTCTTTCACCTTTCCATTGGATTTCATTTCCCATTTCGAGTACTTTTTAAACAAATTTCAATTAAAATGTATTTCATTAAATTTTATCAATTAAAATAATAATTTACTTTAATATTTAACTACTTCCGTAGTTAATTCCTTTATTTACTAAAATAATTAGTAATTTCCTTTTTAAAGATCTTACTAAAATTTAAAACAATATTCACTAAACTATTTTATTAGATTAATTCAAATCAAACGAATTTAAAATCAATTCCAATTACAATGGTTAACTTTAGTCAACTCAAGGCACGGTTATTTCGTTAACCCATTCCAATCCATTCTCGCTTTAAATTAATTAATAATATAATTAATATAAATAATTCCCGTTAATTAATTCTTGATAACCAATTTTCCCAATTTAACCATTAGGTTAATTTCTATTCACGAGTATACAAATCTGATTAACATCAGAAGTTACTTTATAAAATCAACTTATAATTAATTATATACTTAAATATTAAATATTAAATATTTATTTCATTTAAATATACTTTTATTCAAAATAATATGTTCAAAAATCTATCTCCAGTTATAAAATAAATTCTATAACTTCATCTCTGTCGATTTGCCAAATGGTAAATCAACATTTGTAAAACGATGGATTTTATGGGCCATATATCGCTAAATATTCAACCAATGTCGCCCATTGGTTTATCTAAAAAAATGTTGAATATTCAGTCAATAATCAACAATCAAATCAATCACTCCAAACAGGACAGTTCATATATTGATAATATGAAATAAATAATATATTGAGGAATCTGGTTGGATCCCTCCAACCTGTTCTTCCTTGTACCCAAAATGGTTATCACAAACTAGATCATTTTTTGTTTCGCTTAACTGAAAATAATATATAACGACCATTAACATTAACCAATTCACAAGCAATTCAAACATTTTAAAATACGTTTATTAATAAACGTGACCAATAAGGTAAGTTACCTTTATTGGAACCAATCATTAAAATAACGATTTGGTATTTTACCGAAATTAAACGACGATTTAATTTTCATTGGTTAAATCAACAAATGAATAAATAATTAGCAAACGGTCAGCCATCAGCAAACAGAGCACACAAAATAAAAACCCAATTTATATAAAAATATAAATGGGAAAAATACTGAGTGGGTTTAACTCACCTTGATCTGATTCATTTATGAAACGGTATGGTTTCAATTAAATTAAACAGTCTTTTAATTTAACTAAATTCCCGGCTGACTCGAACTCTGCCCAAATCACTTCCAGTCTGTAGTGCTTGTCCATACGGTTCCAGTGTCTTATGTTTCTTTCCATTCTGATCACATACGCAGGAATTATAATATTTATAAATTCATATAGTTTAATTAGAACGATATTTTCTTAATTATTTAATTTAAATTAATTACTTTTAAAGTATATGTTGGCCTGTAGTTCTTTCTCCATTGTTTCCACTGTTTCCTTGCTCTACAATGTCCAACCTCATACCTGCACCAAATCCACCATTTAAGTTAATATATTATTTTAGTTATAATAATTAACTCTCTAATTAAATCCTAATCAACCAAATTATACCAATTATGTTTAGTAAAAACAAGGGTTCACAGTTTTACTATGTTCCTGTACCATTTTCCTTACTACACCGTGTTATTTCCAGTCCTACTTAAATCCTGTACAAGTTATACTACTGGAGTTAAATGAGTAACCATGTTTAGTTATCTAATTAACATAGGTCAATCTTTACTTGTTTTATATTAGGCCAATGATTCCCTCTTCCTTGTTCACTGTAAGTTCACGAGGCTCACGGTAAACAGTCCACGGCTTCCAACTGCACCAATTACAAGTATGATTAGTTCATAGGATTATAACTAAAATAAAAATTCCTAATTTAATTTCCTTAATTACTAATATATAATTGTTAATTATGTTTAAAATCAATGGCCGAAGTATATTTCCTTCACAGGCCTTTGTTGCCTCGTTTTCACGCTTTAATCCCAAGAGCTGTTCATGATTAAATACTAAGCCACCAGTTTATAAATTCAATTAGACTTAAACTCTAAATAATTCATATCTTAATTAATATAAAACTTTGTTACGTCTGGTATAAATAAAAGAGCAGACTCCTCTTTATCACTGCTTCTTTAAGAGAAGCTCCAACTCGCGCTCGCCAGTAACAACTCGTCACTGCCCCCTCCCTCCGTTCGTCGGAGCTTGATCAGTTCATATCAGAAGAAGCGCCTCAGGTTGGTCCACCCTCGGCCTGAATATCAACCAAATCGGTGGTGCCTCCTGCGAGAAATCCACTCTCAAACGCTGCTGTCCTCGAGCGCTATTCCGGTGAACCCACCATCTTAATATCGATCATATCCGTTCAGTCCATAAAGCTGCTTGAGCGCTCTTCATGTTTGTAGAAGAAAGCATTCGAATTTGAAGAGTGGATTAGTCCGAAAATGATGAGTGTGGAGGAATGTTTCAGTCGTTAAATTGTATGTTGGTGGCGGCTGTAATTACGTTTGACCGTGGAGTGAAAATTTTTAGGGTTCTCTGAGTTTGATATGGTGTATATAGTGTGGACAAATATTGTTATATTATATATGAAACTTCACGGTTAAGTAACGCACCAAAACTACTACAAAACTTTCTGTTTTCTGATAAAAAGGCTAATTTTAGCATAGAAAAGTATTTCGGACCTAATGGGACAGGTTTCGTCGAAATCCGAGGTCGTTTGAAAAAATTTCCTTTATAAAACAAAAAATAAACACGCATTTAAATTTTCCACGATCACTAAATAAATCCAGTCAACTTGAAACCTTGAAATCCTATAATAATTGATTAATACGAACCCAACGACACCAGTTTCATCGCATTCTGAGACTGTTTTCCCGGTAGGCTATTTTTACGTGCACCGCCATGCCATTTTGGACACCAAATTACCCGGTCTCCAAAAATAAAAAACTATATGCCTATCCTGACTCTAATCGACAATACAAACTCAACGGAACTAGTTTCGCGAATGTTACATTCAAATATCTCTTTATTGAATTAAATTAATTAAATTACGCGCTATAGAAATTGAATGGGCGTTTACAGCTACCGTGGTCACATACGACATCGGTTTGCCATGCAATTTAACACCATGCAATAATTTAACGTTATGGTTCCAATGACACTAATTTCGTCGAAATCGGAGACCATTTGCAAAATGGCCATTTTAAAGGTCTATAATTTAATAACGATTTCCATAGCGACTATTTTAAAATTTGATTTGACAATATTTAGCAATCTATAATACGAAATCTGAATATTTCTCTTTCATATGAAAATTATAATCAACACGGTTCCAACTTTTCTCGTTTCACAGAAATCCGTCTTATATCGGATCCTGTATATCAAATTGAAGTCCAAAACTCCATTTTTACGAACTGCCACGCGCTTTCGAGCTCGATTTATAATTATATGAATATATAACATTCAACTTCGTTTTTAATAACGAATTAAATATTAAATTCCTTTAATATCCCAAATAAAATATTTAAAACAATAAATAAAATAAAATATTAGACTGCCAACAATACGGGACGTTTCACAATTGCTTCTACGTTTCAGGATATAGAGAAGACCTACCGATTTTGTGCATGGCCATTTCCCAGTATTTTCCAATCACAAGATATTCAAAGAAAAGATGTGCTGTAGTCTCCTAATGTTGGTCGCAGAATAAGCTGCACTCTTCAACATTCATGCCTCTACCTCATAACTTGTTTCCAGTGAGTAAAGCATCATTAAGCATCTTTCATAGAGTCATGTTCTCCTTAGCATTACTATCTTGTTTTGCACACTCTTTTAGTCCATTTCCAATCAACATACTCATGTTTTATAGTTATAAACTCATAGGTTGCCGAGATGGTGAAGGATATCCCTTCAACTCCCCCACTTAATGCATTCATCATAGTCCAACTTGGGTTTGTACTCTCTTATCTGTCTCAAAATATATTAATTCTCTGATTTGAAGTGGTAGAGATCAAAACATCTTGTCCTCTCATCATCGTACTCACAGTAGTTGAAAGAGGAATGCCAGTTGGACCAATATCAAGACAAGACAATTTTTTCTCAATGATTTCATCAAAGCTGATCCAAGAATTCTGTCAAAAGTAAACTCTGTTAGAAGAGGATAAGTTGTATTTAATCAATGGAAGAAAGGCTTCCCTAAATTTTAGCAAGCTCCTCCATGACTAAATGCATCTTTGGGGAATTTGTATGCTCCAGAGGTTCCTATTCTTGATCATATGCTTATGCATCCACCTTACCAAGAGCCGTCTCTGTTGTTAAGGAGGCTATCAAACATGTTTGCCTAGGAGGCTCTTGGAAATAATATTATGGATGCATAGACCCTTTTTTTTACTGATTTTTCAAACTTATTGAAAGAAACATGAATAGTAAATTTACTACTATTGTTACCTTTCCAAATAAATCTCATGATGGCTGAACGTATCATTTTGACAAGTTTAAGTGGCATGATAAAAGCCCTAGCCCGATATATTTGCATAGAAAAGATAACAAATTTAATGAGGATAATTCTCCCCGCTTAGCTAAGGACTCTATTAGACCAATAATCAAGTCTATATATAATTTTGTTATAAAGAGGTAGACAATGATTCATTTTAATTCTAGAAGATGTTTGTGTGTGTGTGTGTATATATATATATATATATATATATATATATATATATATATATATATGTGTGTGTGTGTGTGTGTGTGTGTGTGCATGAATTATACATAGGTATTGATTATAGAAGACTGTACAACATAAAGATTCAAAATTTAAGATTACAATGAGGAAGAGTTCAAAATTGAAGACTCATGGATAACAAGAGTTCAAGCAAAAAGGATAAGTTATAGAGTTTAGAATTTTTGTTAAAATCTATAAAAGCACTAAAACTCTATTTTTAAAACTCTTATCATTTTTATCTTATAATTTTTTCTTCTTATTGATTTCAAAAATACTTTCTATTTTAAAAGAAATATCTTTTAATGTTTAAATTCATTTCTTGGATTTTAAATCTAACTCCTAATTTGAATATTTTAGATTTGATTACTTTTATTTTAGTTTTAACCAATTCAAATATTTGGTTACTTATATTTTAGTTTTACTATATATTTTTTACTTAAGTTTTAATTTACTTATATTCATAGTTATAGTATTATATATCTTTTGTTTTAAAACATTTCTTATATAATTGTATTTATAGATTTATAAAAGTTTTAAATAGTTATTATATACGTTACCATTATGTGTTTTGAACTTATATTTTTACTTTATCATATTATTTTATTATATGGAACAATAGTATGTTTAAACTCTAGAATTACATTGATTTATCTCAACATCATTTATATTGTTTTTTCTTTTAATTCTTAGACATTTCAACCTGCACTAAACCCATGTCGACATGGTGACCGATAATTTATAAATTTAAATTTCAAAAGTTGTGTCTATTGGTTTAAATCTTTTTGCAAAAAGATATGACTGTTGAACCACTATAAATAGACTTCTAAATTCGAAATTTTATAACTACTTTCATTTTTCCTCTTCTCTCTTTTCTCCTCTCCAATTTTAATCTTAAATTTTCAAGTTTATATAATCAAACTCTACTAAAATTCAGGGAGAATCAAACCCGATCATCTCTAGTTTCATTCTTTATCACCCTCTCTCAAATATCCAAGTGCTATTTAGAGTTATATGAGTTTTGTAATCAAAGATTACAAGATCAAAGTTCTATCGAGTCTTCCTTCCAAAACAGATATTGAAAAGCTGTGGTTGTAGCCTATCTAAATCAAGCGAGCATGATTGTAGCCCGAAAAACAATTGAATCCTACTGTACTTCAAAAACAATAGGGGTGTACATCATGGCTCGTGAAATCAAGGATTGTGATTTGAAGAATATATTGCGAAGAATTTCGAACAACCTAGAGTTATGTGGGACTGGATGTAGTGCAACTACGAACTAGTATCTCGGTATATTCTTTCCTATACTGTTTTTATTTATTATGCATCTTTATCTGATTCTATGAATGATTTATATTTGATCTTCGTTTCATTCTGTTGAATTCAAAAAGATTTCTTAAGAATTATAAAATTTCGTTAAACACTATTCACCCCCTCTAGCGTTAAGGTTGCCATAAGATACATGATCCGCATTTCCCAACAGTTGGTACTAGAGCATTCGTTTTCAAAGTTTTCATGATTTGATTTTTGAAAAGTTTAAATAAAAACCAACACCGGTAATGTCAATGCTAGTGATCCGAGTTTTTTTGTAGAGGGTTAGTCCATTGTATATCCACTACTATATATGGTAGTAATTATGCATATTGGGCTTGTAGGATGAAAATATATTTACAATCAATAGGATTAAATACTTGGAATATCACTCTAATAGAGTACATTGAACCCACAACCAATTTTGCACAATTAACTGTTGAGAAAAGGGATCCTACACAAAATAATTTAGAATCCATGAATATTTTATTTTGTTCACTTAATAGAAATGAATTTAATAGGGTGTTTGTGTGTAAGTCTGTGTATGAAATCTGGAAAACTTAGCATGTAACACATGAAGAAACAATCAGACTTAAACAGACCAAGATATCTATGTTAACTAATAAACTTCAATTATTTAAAATGAATTCGAACGAGTCTACCTCCTATATGTACTATAGGTTCCAGGAGATTGTGCATTCACTAATGGCCTTGGGAAATATATTTTCTGAGTAAGACCAAGTCAGAAAAATTCTTAATTCGTTAACTCCAAAATGGGATCAAAAGACTCTAGTGATTGAAAAGGCCAATAATACCAGTGTTATGAAAATTGAAGAGTAAACTGGAAATTTAAGGTCATGTGAAGTTCATATGTAAGGAAGGAGAGAAAATAAATTATTAGAAAAGAAAACAATAGCATTCAAATAACCGAAGACTCAAACTCAGACAACGATAATGATGAACAGATAACATTGATGACAAGGAATTTTAGGAAATTTTTATAATATAGGAAGATGAATAATTTCAGAAGGAATGGTTATAAAAATCCTACGAAAAATAATGAGATTTTGAATAGCATCAAATGCTTCAACTATGAAGAACCACAACACTTGAAAAGAGATTGCCCGTATCCAAAAAAACAAAATCATCCTTCAAATAATAATTTGTCAAAGAAAAGGAAAAGGGCTTGTGCTTCCGCACTAGATGATTCTGATTCATCCTCCGGTGATGAAGAACAGAAAAAATAATAATTTAAATATGTGCTTCACGGCTACTCACGATTCAGATGATACTGAAAATTAGATTTAAAAATAGGTACGTATTTATATTAATTTGGTTAAAATTGCTTGTTTGAATGGTTGTTTATTTGCTTGCCTTGTCTGAAATTTCTCAAATTCAAATTCAATAATTTAAATTTAAATTTTAAATTTTAAATTTTAAAATAATATTATTTTTATAAAATATTAATGTAAAAACATTATTATATTAAAAAGTATCTCATGAATTATATAAGTATATAAGATATAAATATAAATATAAATATAAATATATATAATCCAAAATAAAATGTACACATCTCCTTTTAAAAATATAGAAGACATGTTTAACAGTTCCTACCGTACATGTCGACATGCCCCTTAAAAATTTCAAATTCAAAATTTGATTTCAAACTTTTGAATGTCCCTCCATCTTTTCACCAACTCCAATGTACTGAAAATGTGACTCTTGACCAGAAAACATGTCTATAGATTCTTAATTAATATATCCTTTCTTATCTTCTCTTCCCACCATTATTTCAAAATTCAAACTTCTCTTCATTATTCTCTACTCTTCACAAAAACATTCTAATGTCTTCCTCAAGCAGTCCAAACACTATGAGGTTGTCCAAAGCCACTAAAGGCTTTCTTTTCAACAATTCGGAAGCTACCACAGGATACATCAACTATGTAAACTTTGGTAAAGTCGACAAGGGAAAATTTGCTATTTTCATTGATTTTCGTTCTAATGAATTCTGTACTCCTTTTAATCAAAATGGAAAAATGATTAAATTTTCTATCTGTAACAACCCGGAATTTCTGAACCAATTTAATTTTTTTTTATTTTAGCTATTTGAATGGGTTTTGAATATTTAAAATGATTTATTTTAAATAATAACGACTAAAATTTATTTTGAATGAAGTTTGAACGTAAAAATTTATTTTAATTATAAATAGAGTTCGAAACGGCGCGGTAGTTTGAATAATCGATTTTAAATTTCCATTGAATGTACAGAATTCAAAATAAATCGGATTTCAGAAACAAGAAATATTTGAATCTGTTTAATAATATCTTTCTAACGAATGTGAAAAATTTAGATTTCATAATATAAATTAAAAGCTATGGCCTGTTTAAAATTTAAAATAGTCGCTATGGAATTTATATATATTTTAAATAATATATAACCCTTAAAAATGGCCATTTTGTAAACGATCTCCGTTTTCGACGAAACTACTTTTGTTGGATCCGGAATGTCAAATTGTTGCTAGATTCCAATTTTCATAATTTTGGAATTAGTTTGTGAGCATGGTAAATTTAAATGTGTTTTGTTAATTCAAGTTTAAATTTAAAAGCCAATAAAATGTCATTTTTCAAATGGTCTCCAAATTCGACGAAATTAGTTTTGTTAAGACCGTATCATTAAAACATAGCTAGATTTATTTTTCTAGAATTTTTGGAGTCAGTATGTGACCCAGGTAGATTAAAATGTACGTTGAAATCAATTTTGAATGTTATATTAATTTATATTTTAATTTTGATAAAAACGGATCGAAACAGTCGAATTGGCTTATAGGACATATATTATTGTGTTCGGAATGAGGGTATTTGGCAAGGGACGACGGTCATTGGGTTTGATTTGGAGTTCGAATGAAAAACTAACTTTTTGGAATTTAATAAAGAAATTAAATAAATATATATTTATATAGGGTCAACCCTTCTCTTTCTCCCATCGTTCAAAGCATTAGAAAAAAAATCCGCTGCCCACCCTCCCCCTTTGCCCATCGCTCCAGTCCCCATCGTCGCGATGCAGCCCGCCTCTGACCATCCCCCGACCGGCGCTGCCCCCTCTACTCCTCCTCCTCCAATTCGAAACCCTAGGCCGCCATCCACTCCAAACCACATCCTCCTGCCACCACACCCTCGCCGCCGACCACTAGTGCCACCCCCGACAACCAGCAACAACCTGTGCCACCTTCCCCGCTACCCAGCTCTGACCACGGACCCCCCTCTTCTAAAAAACAAATTTTTATATTTTCATTTATGCATTTAACCCCCTGAGCTTCCATAACCAATATCTCCCCAACCGAGCCAATATGGCCAAAACTCAAATCGTAGAGCACGATTTTCTCTTCAATTTGACTATATGGAAGCCGTATTTTGGATTATGGAGTTGTTTAGAAAACACGTCCAAAGTCTGCTATCCAAATACTGTCTTTTCGCAAATTCTGGTGAATTGGAGCATTTTCGGAATAAAGGCCACTAGGCGGAAGTTGTCCGGAGTGGCGCGTTTAAACCAGGAAAAAAAATCGTGTGAAGATTAGAGCTCGTTTACAAATTCTGGAACCATAACAGCAAATCAGAGCATAAGAAAATAATGGCAGAGTGGATCCCATTGTGAGAACTCTTTCTCACTCAAACTATTTTACAGTTAAATATATTCTAGGTTTTTGACGGGGCTTAGTAGCTCCTGACACTATTTATTTGTACAAACCATGGTTGTTTGTTGGTATGGATTTAATTGTGGTTGTAAATTTGATTGTGTTGAAAAATGATTGTGCTGTGGTTTTGTTGATTGGATTGATGGTTATGTCTGACGCGAGCCAGTATCAGGAGAGGGATAATGCTAGACATTATTCCGGTTCTAATATCGTGCCATTATAATGCCAAAATTTTCTGAAATAAACTATATAAAAATATTCATATGTTGAATAAAATGTTTGAACAATAAAAATATCATTTTTATTAAATGAATGAACTATATAAAATAGTCAAGTGTTGAAATAAATATTTTATTGTTAAAAATATAATTTTTAACATATATATGAACGACATAAAATTCTCCTGAAATGCAAATAAATATTCATTTACAAATCAGATGATTTTTTTATATGCACCCATTTAACTGACATTGATTGGAACGATAAATTTTACACATCGCCCAACTACACAAATAATATTCAGTATTTGTTGGTTGCAACCCCACACGGGTATTGGGATGATATATGGCGTACACTAATCCCAATTGTTTAGTTGTATGTCAATCGATTGGTTGACAGACTATAGTAAGCATTAATTATTTATATTTAATGCTCATACGACGTAGAATACACTCTGGATGATGGTTGAATGTTTAAAGACTATTTGTCATTATTGTGGAATACATGCGATGTATGAAATCCATATAAATAAAATTATATGGTAGTTGATTGGGTCTCATTCCAATTTGGAAATAACCTATATTTCAAAATAATATTCAGTAAAGGATTAAAATATGAATTTGATGTCCGATTTTGGGTGGACACGAAAATATTGAAGTATTTGAAGCTGTGTTGACTAGATATGCGCCATTTTAACGCGACGATATTTATATCGATTTTATTCATTTCTATGATGAATATCGAAAAGGAAATGATTTCGAAATCTGATATTTTGAAAATATTATCATTTAAATATTATAATGATAAGGAGTATTCAATTTATGAAGCTATGCCTTTTTCCTTTGGGACTAGAAGGATATTAATTCCTTTAGTTAGAGAGCTGAATGGAACAGAAGTCAAGGAAGGAGAATACGGAAATTATAGACTACCCCAATTAATATACTGGCAATAGATCTTAGAGGACTGGGCTAAGTAATGATAGGGCAATCTATTAGTACAAGACTGGCTATTGAAGTCAGAGTTTATTACTATTGGATGTAAGGACTACGAAAATATATTATATATATATTTATTAATGGCTTGAATAGAACGCGCCACGCCGCGACCGTTCGCAAATTTGACCGTTGACTTCGAATTGGCCTTACGGGAGATCCGACCGTCGGATTCTCCTAAAATCGGAACTATTGGTTCATATCGGAAAGAGCTTTCAAATGAATATAAGAGACCTGAAATCTAATGGTTGGATTTATAATTTTGCCCAAATCAGCTTTGGAAAAGGTCGCCATGGATGCAGTTCGGTGGCCGTTATTGGAAACCGACTGTACGTGTCGTGATAAAATTATTAAAAATATTAATAATTTGTATAAAATCATAACAAATGATTTGGAAAGAATTTGGATGAAAAATTCCATGTTTATAAAGATATATATATATATTTTTATCAAAATGAACTAGTTATTAACTAGAAAGATAATCCAATGTTTTTAAATAAATAAATTGGATTTGTGAATGGCTTTAATCTAACCAGAATTTTCCAATGTATGAATTGGAATGGATTTGAATAGAAATAATCTTCGGGATATTTCGATATTGGATTCTGTGACTATACGGGTATTGTGGAGGAATTTGGAAGATAGATATATGTTGGTATTCCCCATGCGATATGTGTTGGTTGATATTAAATGTAAGCCGATATAATTTAGAGCCTTATATTTAATATCAAAGTGGATTTTGGGTTTGTCGTGAATGGTGTCTTTAGTAACACTGTTCTCAAACCCCGTGGGAAAAGAATAAATCTTTTAATTAAGATTATTTGAGTTTCTAGTTATATTTAGTAATTGGAATAAAATGGAATGTGAATTGGGTTAGATGTGAACTGTGTTTTTAAAGACATTTGTTCTTTAACCCGATTAACAGTGAAATGTGATTTGGAATATATAAATCTTTTATTAAGATTTAATGAAAATTTTCCAAAGTAAAGTTTTCGAATTTAATATATTAAATTGGAATTGAATGGAATTCGATTTAGTGATAATAGAAGTGAGCTTCTGTGGAGGAAGACTGTTATTATACATGGAATTTAAAAGGCTTAGCCGTTATTCCATTTATATTTTTAGTAGGATACAGAAATTGATATCAATTATATATATATTGATCTATTTTCCGTGAAGATTCCAAAATTAATGGAATGTGATTTTGGGTTTATTGTGAACTATGTTTTAAATGACATTGGTACTTTAACCCAGTTAAAGACAGGACTACATGTCTTACATTGTATTTCGAACTGTATTGTTGATCTCTGCTAAATATATATGTGTTTGGTGGTAGAGAATTTATTCTTTTGCTTAACACCCTTCTATGAGATGTCTTATCTTAGAGGTTATATATTGGCAGAAATCAGTGGTACAGTGTAGATTGTCGATGTGGCATATTTGGGTTTTCAAAGTTAAATAATCATTAAATAATGACTGCTAGAAGAATAAAACTAAGTGAAGTTTTAATGAATCTTTAATTAGATTGAAATGAGAATGTGATAATTTAAATTATCAAATTTGGGAAATGATCGAGAATGGAGTACCACCAGTTTTACTCTAGGCGATAGTTAAATCTTTAATTAGATTTGAACGTGAAATAGTAATTAATTTTACCGATAACACCATGGTGTTAGATATGGAGTATTACCCGTTTTTCTCCATGGGATGAATAGGTTGGGATTGGGAAATATAATAAATGATTACTTGGTAAGATTTGCTAATCTCGACTAGTTTGGAAAACCTTAATTTGGTTTAAATTGTGAAAAGAATATTTGAATAAAAAGAGTATTCTGGATTGGAATGAGGCGCATGTTGTGTTTGTGTAACACTTGTTTATGAGATACGCAAGTTATTCGGAAAGGCCAAGTCTATGCCCATTATGAATAACTTATTCGATGATAAGTCAACGATGAAGACGGTGGTTGAAGACCAGAGATCTTCACATTGTTTGGATGACTACTGATGTCTTGATTGGGCTGTACACCCAAGACAATGTAATAAGTGTGACGGTCCGCCCCGAACCAGCCGACATTTCTTCGAAATGCGCTGTACCAATGTCCGATTAGCACCGGAAGGTCGTCAAAGGAAAAGGATCTGAAACTATGGATCACCAAGAATCTGTAGTATATCTCACAGCGCATTGAGTAAAATATAATAGTAACATAACTTGATATGAAACAGGCGAGGCAGTGCATAAGCTGTAAAGTAAACCATGTCCATCAAAGTAGCGGAAATCCAACATATTGCTTATGATCCAAACCATTATTACAACCTCAAAATACTGTCTCTAAAAAGGAAATAGGAAAGGTACACCACTAATGCCCAAAGTAGCGACCAACAATAACACAGGGAGAATATATGTAAATAGTACATGGAAGCCTCCTGCTCGTCTTTGGACAGCTACTCGTGCTTAACCACCTGACTTGTCTCTAATCTGCTTATTTAGGAGCACCCAGAGTAATAAGAAGGGACATAAAACTCTGGGTCAGACAAAAGTATGGTATGAGCGATAGCAGCAAAGTAAAACAATAACAGGTATAAGTAATCATACCTTAACCTGGGCCTGCAACCAAAGAGTTAACACAACAATATGTACAGTACTCTAAGATAACACTAACATAAAGCATAAAATGGGAGTGTGCATGCCATGGTGATAGCAAGCATCAAACATAGTAATCATACTCACATCACTCACTCGGTGCGTAAAGCGTATGATATCTACTGCTTTGATCATCACATCCATTGGGGCCATGATGACAACTCCGTCGACCATTGCTATGACCATACTTCCCTGGTCTGTAGTCAATAACCCTACCCAGTCTACACATCCCTGGCTCTAGGTTAAGGGCCAACAAGTTCACACTTCCCTGGCTCTGGTTCGTCTACATACCCCCTCTCTTCAATGGTGAACCAAAGTTATAGATATCAATAACCCCTTAGCACATGTCCCGCAGCAAATCCCAACTCATGAAGTTAACTCGTTGGTTCCCATCTGGATCCTGAGTAATAACTTCTCACTTGGACTTCCTTTGTGTCACAGGTTTTGGTTGAATTGGAGTTGGTCTTTAGAAGAATTGTCGCATAGAAATAGAAGCATACATCCGGTTTGGACCTCCGGTTCGATTCAGGTATATGGTGCTCAAGCTCCCTGTTCGGTTCGGATCGACCTCATTCCCTTGTTTCGGTTCGGTGCTCCAGTCTCGGTTGGGTTCGGTCCTTCTATTTGGGTTCGGTTCGGTCCTCTTTTCCTCCAGCTGATCCGATCCGATCCCATGCGAAGCTTTGGTTCAAATCCAACACCAACTCGATGAAAGTGCCCTTTCATTTTCCCATGCTTCCTTATGCTCAAGCTCCAGGTCGGTTCGGCTATGCTTGTTCGGTTCGTCCCCATCCGATCCAATTTGGAACACCGCAGATTTTCTAGCAACCTTGTATCATCCATTCTCGCCATACGACGACGTTTTCAACCATTCTAACTTTACTAAAAAATCATAAAGCATTCCAAACAGTAGTAATAACATGTGTAATCAATCAACAAGGTCAAAAAGTCAAGCATATAGGTTATTTAGATCAAGCATACCCAAAATCCATGATTTTCCCCTTAATCCCCTTAACCATGTCTAACCATAGGATTAACAAACTTAATCCAAATTAACCCAAATTTTTATCAGAGGCATAAAATAATATTTTAGAATTTTTACATATTTTTCCAGATTTTTATGATGCATAATTTCGCTAATTATCACTAACCACCCCTAATTAGCCGTAATTAGTGAATAAAAGTGCAAATCACTCACCTTAGCCACAAATAAATTATAGATATGAAAACTCCTCTAATTTGGGTCAAATTCCTATGTGTTCCAGCAGCTCTATCTCTGATTTTGATGTCAATCCGCCTTGATTTGACGTAGATTTAGCTAATATGTGATTAGAAAATGATTTGGGATAGATTTAGAGGATGGAGGCCATTGCTAGGGTTCAAGATAGGCTAGTGGTGGCTAGAAAACTGAAATGAAATGTTTTCCCAAACCCTTTCCGCCCTTCTATAACCCTATTCCCGAAATGGGTTATAGGCCTAACCACTAATCATCTAATTAAGCCCGGTGAAGCTGTTTTTCCATCTTCAATCCTTATTTCAGCCATATCTCCCAAACGGTAAGTCCGTTTGATTATTATGACCACTCTACAGAAAGGTAAACCATCATCCAAATCCAATGAAAGTGGTTTCAGGTCAAAACTCCTTACCAATCAAAAGTTATAGGTGAAACAAGATTCTTTAAGGGTAAAACGGTCATGTATACTTCGGCAAAAATTGTGAATATGGGAAATGACCCCAATAGTCGTTTCCCAAAGTTACACGACCATATGACTTTGTAAGTGAACAAAATAAATATTCTACGATTCTCTGATGCATAGAATGCGGGTCGTTACTCTCTCTCCCCTTTAAGAAAATTTGCCCCTGAAATTCCTTAACTAAAACATACAGTGGTGGCCCACATGCCGATCAACCATGTACTAATAATCAAACATACATAGCAACACAACAAGCCTACCCTAGCACGTGGTTTACTAACAAGGGAGTAACTATATCACGATTAAAATCTTACCAGGCAAAGAGTTCTGGATACAACTTCCTTATGCTTTCCTCGGTTTCCCAAGTATAGTCATTCTTATTATCGCCCCACCGAACCTTGACCGGTTTCACCGTTTTCCTTGGAAGTTTTTATGTATCGTGCCCAACAATACGAATCGTCCTGCGGCTCCCAACTGCCTCGGTTTCTACCTCGATATCATCCAACTGATCTAGTGAAATAGTCATATCAGAATCGTGTACGAACTTCCTTAACTGGGAAACATGAAATACGTTGTGAACTCCCGCCATCTTGTCAAGTAACTCAACTTTATACGCTAAATTCCCAACTTGTTTGAAAACTGGGAATGGACCAACATACCTTGGTGCTAATTTACCTCTTCTACCAAACCGAATCACACTCTTCAATGGGGAAACCTTGACGAGTACCAAGTCGCCAATGGAGAATTTCAAATCTCTTTGTCTTTTATTAATATAACTCTTCTGCTATCTTAGGCAGCCTTCGTTCACTGTTGAATAACCTTGATCTTATCTGATGTTTCTCTTATTACATCTGGTCCAAGCACAAATTTCTCACCGGTTTCCAACCAACATAATGGTGAGTTGCACGGTCTTCCATACAAAGCTTCAAATGGAGCCATACCAATACTGGATTGATAACTATTATTATATGCGAACTCAACCAAATGTAAATGGTCATCCCATGAACCTCCAAAATCCAATATACAAGCTCTCAAGAGATCCTCTAATACACGATTCACCCTCTCGGTTTGACTGTCGGTTTGAGGATGGTACGCGATACTGAGATGTAATCCCGACACTAAAGCCTCTTGTAAGCTCTTCTAAAACCCACTAGTAAATAATGGATCTCGGTCACTCACAATACCTTTAGGTACTCCATGAAATCTCACTACCCATTTCATATAAAGTTCTGTTAATTTAGCTGTTGTTCTACTAGACTTGATTGGTATAAAACTTGCGCTTTTGGTCAATCGATCCACAATCACCCAAATACTATCATGACCCAATCTAGTCCTTGGTAAGCCATCAATGAAATCCATTGAGACTTGTTCCCATTTCCATTCGGGAATTTCCAACGGTTGTAACAAACCACTAGGCTTCTTTTGCTCGGCTTTAACTAATTGGCAGTTCATGCACTTGGATATAAACTTCCCAATGTCTCTCTTCATCCCTTCCCAATAGTTGGTCTGCTTCATGTCTCGATACATTTTGTTACCATCCGGGTGTATAGTCAGTTTTGAGTGATGGCATTCTCTAAGCGCTTCATCTCTCAATCCATTAACGTTGGGTACAACTAGCCTTCCATTCATTCGAGGCCGTCCTTCTCGATCGAGCCTACACTCGTTCATCTCCTCACCATCGATACCCATCTCTATCTTGGCGATGATTTCCAATAGGTTAGGGTCGTCTCTTTGAGTGGAACCAATCCGCTCAAACAAAGTCGGTCTGATCGTCAAACTTGCTAACATCTCTGGATCCAATTCGCGCTTAGGTCTGAAATCATATCCTGCGATATACTCCTGTTGCTTCCACTCTTGAAACATAGCCCTAAATTGGCACGTCTCTTACTCAATGTATCAGCTACCGCATTGCCCTTCCCAGGTGTATATGAGATATTGATATCATATGAAGTCAAGAACTCTAGCCATCTCTGCTAACGAAGAATTAAATCCTTTTGAGAGAAAGGATACTTTAATGACTGATGATCGGTAAACAATTCATATATTTCTCCCAAGAGATAATGTCTCCTCATCTTCAACCTGAACACGATCGCTGCCAATTCCAAATCATGGTAGGATATCTCTTCTCATGACTAGCATAAGCTACAACTCTACCTCCTTGCATCAGTACTGCACCTAGTCCGGTACCACATGCATCCGTGTATACCATCATCTCTTTGCTCCCTTTAGGAATAACTAACACTGGTGCGCACGTTGACTTTTCTTTTAGGCTCTTAAATGCATTCTCACACCTTTCGTCCCAAACGAAAACTTGATTCTTCTTGGTCAACTGAGTTAACAGTGCTGCTATTTTGGAGAAGTCTTGGATAAATTTATGATAATATCCAGCTAACCCCAAGAAACTTCTTACATCTGTTGCATTCTTGGGTGTAGACCAATCTTGTACCGTAGCCACCTTCACAGGCTCCACGGCAACTTCGTTCTCTGAAACAACATGGCCCCAGAACCTCACTTCCCTCCTCCAGAAGTTACATTTAGAAAATTTCGCTTTTAATTGGTGTTTCCTCAACACCTCCATCACTATCCTCAGATGTCCCTTGTGTTCTTCCTTGTTCCTCGAGTAAACCAAGATATCATCCACGAACACAAGAACAAACTTATTCAGTTGATCCGTGAATGCCCTACTCATAAAATCCAAAAAATATGTTGGTGCATTGGTCATCCCAAATGGCATAACCAACCACTCATAGAATCAAGACGGCGTCCCAAATGTCTTTTTAGGTATACTCTCAGCTGCTACTCGGAGTTGATGAGATCCTATTGCGAGATCCAACTAGGAAAACACTCTTGCTCCATTCAGTTGATCAAACAAATCATTTATCCGTGGAAGAGGGTACTTATTCTTCCTAGTCACCTTGTTCAACTCGCGGTAATCGACACATAAGCGAAGGGAACCATCAGCCTTAATAGCAAATACAACTGGTGCTCCCCATTCGGAAACACTTCTTTGGATAAACCCTTTCTTCAAAAGATCGCCAACTTGCACTTCGAGCTCTCGCTGCTCCCTTGGTGCCATACGACGAAGTGGCATCACTATAGGTATGGCATCTTTCACTAAATCAATACAGAACTCGATCTCTTGGTGTATTGGAATTTCGGTCACTTCCTTGAAGATGTCCGGATACTCGCCAGCAATATGCACCTTTGATAACTCATCCTACGGGATGTCGAGGGAATGTAAAAACTAGTCATCACCTCATCACTAGGTAGGCAACCCAATACCACCTTCTATCCATCATCCGCTCTAATGGTCACCGAAGACCCCTCACAGTCTACCACCACACCATATCTTTGAAGCCAATCGACTCCTAAAATAATGCCAAACCCAGTAAAGCCCAAAACAAAACAATCACAAGCAAACATACATCCATGGTTCTATAAGACCAAATAATGACAAATCATACTAATGCTAGTCGAACCACCAATCGGGTTCATCACAACTAAAGGTCTATCGACTATCTCGGGTTCCAATTCCAACCTATCCACCAGGTCACTAGATACGAAGGAATAGGAAGCCCCGATATCAAATAATACTCGAACTGGAACATCATAAATAGAAAACATACCTTGAATAACGACACCTTTTCCCTTCTGCACCACAGTTGGGGCATTCGACGAGGAAGGAACAACGTTGATAGCATATGCTTTCACCATTTTCTTCTCCTTAGGGGGTTGTGGACATTCATTCTTAAAATGTCCCATATGGCCATATTTGAAGCACTTCTTTTGCCCAGGTCTTTCTCAACAATTGCTGGCATAGTGACCCTTCTTGCCACAGCTAAGGCACTCGATATCTTTATTATTCTTCTTTTTCTGGCCATCCTTGGTCTAGTTCTGCTTTCTCTTATTCTGGGAATTATTCTTGCCTTCACCACTTGCCTGCGGCTTTGGCTCCTCTGCAGATGTAATAGTAACCTCGGTCTTCGACTTAGGGTAAAGGCTCTAAATCTCAATGCCTTCCCCACAATAGATTCGAAGGTCTCTCATCAATATGGTTTTTAAGCTTTTCCCCCAAGTATTCATCTAGGCCAGTTATGAACTTCTCGTTCTTCTTCTCGGCAGTATCGATAAGAGATAATCCATATTTCGATAAGGTATCAAACTCAGCAACATATTCCGAGACTACCCTACCATTCTGCTTAAGTTCCAAAAGCTTGCTAAACAATTCTGATTTTTGAGCCGCTAGAATAAACTTATCATTGAAGCAAGTCTTAAACTGATTCCACGTGACTTGATCCTCGGGAGTAGCCGCTTTAATAACATTCCACCAATTCATTGCCCATCTTTGAAGCTGACGTGATGCTAACTTCCTCTTCATTACATCATCGATCCCCGAATCCTCGAAGATGCGCTCACAACTATCCATCCAATCTTGAACTTTCGTTCTCGATTCCATTCCGTGGAACGACTTTCCACCAAGATTAATATAATCCTTACTGAGCTTGGAAAAATCGGCTCTAGGCGCCTGCACCGCTGCACCACCACCGTTAGTAGCATTAGGAACTGCTCCCCGAGCATCCCTAAGCATCTATCGTGTGAAGGTAGTAAACATCGTCCTCATATCAGGGACATTTCAATTTTTGACCCCTGAACCCGTACTCCTTGTATATCGGCTCATCATTCAATCTGTAAAGAGGAAAACGATTAACTATCTCCTTAGTGGTGCCCGTGCAATGCGACTTCATCCTTAGATATACTAATAGTATACATATAGCTTTTGAAAATGAAAACATCACATATACATATACTATCTCTCCCTGATGTCTTCCACCAGGTTAAGTACGCAACCTAGGCTCTAATGCCAAGTGCGACTGCCTGCCCCGAGCCAGCCAAAATTTCTCCGAAATGCGTTGTACCAATGTCCGACTAGCATGGGACGGTCGTCAAAGGAAAATGATTTGAAACTATGAATCACGAAGAACATGTAGTATCTCATAGCGCATGATGTAAAATATAATAGTAACATAACTTGATATAAAACAGGCGAGACAGTGCATAAGCTGAAAACTAAACCATGTCCATTTGAGTAGCGGAAATCCAAAATACAGCTTATGATCCATACCATTATTACAACCTCAAAATACTGTCTCTAAAAAGGAAATCGGAAAGGTACACTACTAATGCCCAAAGTAGTGACCAACAACAACACAGGAAGAATATATGAAAATAGTATGTGGAAGCCTCCTGCTCATCTCTGGACATCTACTCATGCATAACCACCTGACTTGTCTCTAGTCTTCTCATTTAGGAGCATCCAGAGTAATAAGAAGGGACATAAAACTCTAGGTCAGACAAAAGACTGGTATGAGCGATAGCAGCAAAATAAAACAATAACATGTATAAATAATCATACCTGAACCTGGACCTGCAACCAAAGAGTTAGCATAACAAGATGTACAGTACTCTAAGGTAACACTAACATAAAGCGTAAAATGGGAGTGTGCATGTCATGGTGATAACAAACATCAAACCTAGCAATCATCCTCACATCACTCACTCGGTGCGTAAAGCGTACGATATCCATAGCTTTGATCACCACATCCATTGGGGCTATGACGGCAACTCCATCGACCATTGATATGACCATGCTTCCCTAGTCTATAGTCAATAACCCTACCCAGTCCACACATCCCTGAATCTAGGTTAAGGGCCAACCAGTCAACAATTCCCTGGCTTTGGTTCGTCTACATGCCCCCTCTCTTCAACGGTAAAACAAAGTTATAGATATCGATAACCCCTTTGCATACATCCCGCAACAAAGCCCAACTCATGAAGTTAACTTATTGGTTCCCATCTGGATCCTGAGTAGTAACTTCCCACTTTGACTTCCTTCGCATCACAAGTTTTGGTTGAATTGGATTTGGCCTTCAGAAGAGTTGTCACACAGAAATAGAAGCACACATTCGGGTTGGTTCAGACCTCCGGTTCGGTTCGAGTATATAGTTCTCAAGCTCCCTGTTCGGTTCGGCTCGACCTCCTTTCCTCATTTCGATTCAGTGCTCCAGTCTCGGTTTGGTTCGGTCCTTCTATCTGGGTTCGGTTCGGTCCTCTTTTTCTTCAGCTGATCTAATCCGATCCCATGTCAAGCTTCGGTTCAATCCCAACTCCAACTCAATGCAAGTGGCCTTCCTTTTTGCCGTGCTTCCTTATGCTCAAGCTCCAGGACGGTTCGGCTATTCCTGTTCGGTTCGGCCTCATCCGATCTGATCCGGAACAATGTAGATTTTCTAGCAACCTTGTATCATCCATTCTCGCCATACAATAGCATTTTAAACCGTTATAACTTTACTAAACAATCACAAAGCAATTCCAAACAGTAGTAATAACATGTGTAATCAACCAATAAGGTCAAAACATCAAGCATATAGGTTATTTTGATCAAACATACCCAAAATCCATGATTTTCCCCTTAATCCCCTTGACCATGTTTAACCATAGGATTAACAAACTTAATCCAAATTTACCCAAATTTTTATCAGAGGCATAAAATAATATTCTAGAATTTTACATATTTTTCTAGATTTTTATGATGCATAATTTCGCTAATTATCACTAACCACCCTTAATTAGCCGTAATTAGTCAATGAAAGTGCAAATCACTCACCTTAGCCACAAATAAATTATAAATTTGAAAACTCCTCTGATTTGGGTCGAATTCCTATGTGTTCCAGCAGCTCTATCTCTGATTTTGATGTCAATCCGCCTTGATTTGACGTAGATTTGGCTAATATGTGATTAGAAAGTGATTTGGGATAGATTTAGAGGATGAAGGCCATTGCTAGGGTTCAAGAGAGGTTAGTGGCAGCTAGAAAACCGAAATGAAAAGTTTTCCCAAATCTTGTCAGCCCTCCCGTAACCCTAATCCCGAAATGGGTTATGGGCCTAACCACTAATCACCTAATTAAGCCCAGTTAAGCTGTTTTTCCATCTTCAATCATTATTTCAGCCATATCTCCCAAACCCTAAGTCCGTTTGATTAATGTGACAACTCTATGGAAATGTAAACCATTATTTGAATCCAATGGAAGTGATTTTAGGTCAAAACTCCTTATCAATCAAAAGTTACGGAAGAAACAAGATTCGCTAGGGTCGTGAACATGGGAAATGACCATAATAGTCGTTCCCCAAAGTTACATGACCATATGATTTCGTATGTGAATAAAGTAGATATTCTATGATCCTTTGATGCGTAGAATGCTGGTCGTTACAATAAGTGGTGATCGTCCAGACGTACTTGGAGATCGACCGGATATGCGAGGATCTCTCTCTTGTAATGGACATACAGGACGAGGAATAATGTGCCTTCGGTGTCATTCAGACCCAGAACGGACTTGGAAATGGATGTGTTTCTGACATTGGATTTCATTTTATGTTGATTGATTAAATATATATCTATTTGGTGGAGGAGAATTTATTATCTTGCTTAACACCCTTCTCTGAGACGCACGAGCTTAGAGGTTATATATTTATAGATATCAGTTGCATGGCATGAATTGTCAATGTGGCATGCTAAGATGCAAATGATCAAGGCTTTTGTTGAAAAGCAGAGTCTTGTGGTTGATGATCAAAAAACGGATTTAAATTGCATAGCTTTGTCTATAGTGTTAATTCGCGAGCCTCACACCCGGTATGAGTCAAAAACGAGATCATGACTGTAGGGAGTGCACGATGTTTCCTTCTAGCTAGGAGTGGTGTCATAGTATGGAGCCTAGACATTTTTACTTATGTGGATGATGGATTATGAGGCGATTATTGAGTCCCTAGTAGCTCAAAGATAGGTCCGAAAGGACTGGAAAACATGTGTTTAGGAATGATTAATCCACTAAAGTATGTGTGGATCGGCCCTGAAGATCCAAGGATTCGCCAGCGTCCGAATCCTGAGGCATTTGCTAGAGTGTCTCGAATCGGTGAGGAACCATCCCTTGCCTTGAATCATAGATGGAAATCCAATTCCCAATAGGTGACTTTTCGGTTTTAGTTATAAAACTAGTATGACGACATTATATATGGTACCCATGCCATCTATGATTGATACAATTATATTTGAAGTTGTTTAATACATTATGCACTTATAATATATCAAATGATTTTTGTTTTAAACGTACCAAGCATGTTTATCTATTATAAGGTAAAACTTTATCCTCCGGTTTGTGTTGCATTGTGTGATGAGACCTGAGTCTTATAATATCTTTATTTTTTAAAAAAGCATTGCTCTGTTTGTTTTATGCACTGATATTCTTGGGAGAAAACCCGTTCCGTGTTATACAGCGTGGTCCCTTGATTTACTCTATTTTAAAGTAAAGTTTTAAATAACTTTTTTAGTTCTTACACCAGTCTCATGACTGACTCGGAGTTTATTGTTTCTACCTAAACTCTGGGTGCCCATATTTCTTTATTGTTTCAACCTAAACCACTTTTATTAGATCTGGAATGTCAAGTTGTTGCTAGATTCCAAATTTCATAATTTTTGGAATTAGTATGTGAGAAATTTAAACGTGTTTTGTCAATTTAGGTTTAAATTTAAAAGCCAATGAAAAGGTCATTTTTCAAATGGTCTCCAAATTCGACCAAATTAGATTTGTTAGGACCGTATCGTTAAAACATAGCTATATTTTTTTTTTTTGGAATTTTTGGAGTAATTATGTGACCCAGGTAGATTAAAATGCATGGTGAAATCAATTTTGAATGTTATATTAATTTATATTTTAATTTTGGTAAAAACGGATCGAAACGGTCGAATTGGCTTACAAGACATATCCCACTGTGTTCGGAATAAGGGCATTCAGCAAGGGACGACAGTTGTTGGGTTTGATTTGGAGTTCGAATGAAAAACTAACTTTTTGGAATTTAATAAAGAAATTAAATAAGTATATATTTATATAGGGTCAACCCTTCTCTTTCTCTCATCATTCAAAACATTAGAAAAAAACTGCAGCCCTCCTTCCTACGTCGCCCGTCGCTCCAGCCCCCACCGCCGCGATGCAGCCTGCCTCCGACCATCCCCCGACCGGCGCAGCCCCCCTCTACTCCTCCTCCTCCCCTAATTCGAAACCCTAGGTCGCCATCCACTCCAAATCACCGCCTCCCGCCACCACACCCCCGCCGCCGACCACCAGTGCCGCCGCCGACCACAAGCAACTCCTTGAGCCACCTTCCCCGCCACCCTGCTTCGACCATGGACCCCTCCTCTTCTAGAAATCAAATTTTTATATTTTTAGTTATGCATTTACTCCCTGAGTTTCCACAACCAATATCTCCCTAATCGAGCCCCTATGGCCAAAATTCCATAGTGCAAAAATTGTAGAGCACAATTTTCTCTTCGATTTGACTATATGGAAGCCGTATTTTGGATTGCGGAGTTGTTTAGAAAACTCTTCCAAAGTCTGCTGTCCAAATACTGTCTGGAGCATTTTCGGAAGAAAGGCCACTCGGCGGAAGTTGCCCGTAATGGCACGTTTAAGCTAGAAAAAAATCATGTGAAGATTGGAGCTAGTTTACAAATTCTAGAACCAGAACAGCAAATCAAAACGTCAGAAAACAATGGCGGAGTGGATCCCAATGTGAGAACGCTTTCTCACTCAAACTATTTTACAGTTAAATATATTCTAAGTTGCAGACGGGGCTTAGTAGCTCCTGACGCAATTTAATTGTACAAACCATCGTTGTTTGTTGGTATGGATTTAATTGTGGTTGTAAATTTGGTTGTGTTGAGAAATGATTGCATTATGGTTTTGTTGATTGGATTGATGGTTATGTATGGCGCGAGCTAGTATCAGGAGAGAGATAACGTTAGACATTATTCCGGTTCTTATATCGCGCCGTTATAATGCCGAAATTTTCTGAAATAAACTATATAAAAATATCCGTGTGTTGAATAAAATGTTTGAACAATAAAAATATCGTTTTTATTGAATGTATGAACTATATAAAATAGTTAAGTGTTGAAATAAATATTTTATTGTTAAAATTATAATTTTTAACGTAAATATGAACGACATAAAATTCTCCTGAAATGCAAATAAATATTCATTTACAAATCGTTTGATTTGTTTACGTACACCCATTTAACTGACATTGATTGGAACGATAAATTTTACGCATCCCCCAACTGCACAAATAATATTCAGTATTTGTTGGTTGAAAACCGCATGGGTATTGGGATGATATTTGGCGTACACTAATCCCAATTGTTTAGTTGTATGTCAATAGATTGGTTGATAGACTGTAGTAAGCGTTAGTTATTTATATTTAATGTTTACAGTGTAGAATACACTCTGGATGATGGTTGATTGTTTAATGGTTGTTTACCATTATTGTGGAATTCATGCGATGTATGAAATCCATATAAATAAAATTGTATGGTAATTGATTGGGTCTCATTCCAATTTGGAAATAACGTATATTTCAAAATAATATCCAGTAAAGGATTAAAATGTTAATTTGATGTCGGATTTTGGATGGACATGAAAATATTGAAGTATGTGAAGTCATGTTGATTAGATATGCGCCATTTTAACGCGAACAATATTTATATCGATTTTATTCGGTTTTTTTCAAAATCTAATATTTTGAAAATACTATCATTTAAATATTATAATGATAAGGAGTACTCTATTTTGATTTAAAATTGAAATGAAAGTGGGAATCGTTTTTAAAACGAATTTATAAAATACATTTTGAATGAATCATATATTATATATTATTAACCCTCTTTTTGGTAAAAAGATGCATCGGGCCAAATCGAAGCTTAGATAGGCCACCAAACGAATTAGATAGATCGCATTCCAAGAATCCCCGCAGAATCTCGGCCTGAAGTAGCCACAAATCGGGCCAATCAAGTCGATATCTCACCCCGAAAGATTCGCTCTCCCAGTCAACCGAGAGAGCCGCTCTCACACAGAGTGTATCGACCGAGTATTTCGGATCTACATGAAATATCCACCTGAGCTGTTCAAATACTTGGCCCAACTCTCAAGGAAGAAAAAGCAGTCAACCATATCCGGACAAAGCTCTACTTTTGATATACCTCACCGTGGATGCCACGTCGGCCACAACTTCCGAGGATACTATTTATAAATAGTGGAATCTGTCTTCAGCCGCTATTCTAACCAAGTGATGGACTCCACGTGTCTGAGTTTTCCCAGAAAGGCCGGGCAACATCACAACAGACCAAGTTGTTATCCCCGCCTATAAATACCTCAAAGCTTAAAGGGGATGCAGAGGATTTTGGAAAGACTTCTCTAACCTTTCTTTTTTCGGCTCATACTTCTTCTTCTTCCCAGAAAAATACTATATGAAAGAGAAAATAACCGCCTTCTCTTTTTTCTCCAAATAGAAAAAGCATTGTACTTGTAATCAAAAGCAAAAGTAATATATATAAAGTGGATGTAGGCATCGTCTTTGCCGAACCACTATAAAAATTCTGTGTGTTTTCCCCGTTTCCTTTTTTTTAATATTTTATAATCAGTATTCGTGTGCTCTACACATGATCTGGGGTTGATCATCACTAGTGACCAACTTTTGATGTCAACACTTTTGCGCACCTGGAAGGGGGACATTTGCCTTAATTCATGGCGAACAAACGAAAGAAAGATACAACATCCTCTCGTCCCGTAAACACCAATGCAGCCGATACTAATGCTATAGATGCCAGTCACGAAGTTTCATCTAATGAAGATATTTCTCGATTTCTTACCCGGGACGACATGGATAAAATTATGGTCGAGTTTAGAGACCATATGACATCTCAGGATAAACTCCTCGAACGACAACAACAGTTGATGGATCACCTTCTCGGTCGACTGGAGACAGGACCGAATGCTTCAACATCAATTCCTCCATCGGATGAGACTGGGCAACAACTGATCTTCGGTCAGCACAGAATCAGGCCATTGATCAGGCTATACCTTTATTTCATCCTGGTTTGGTCCCACCAACCGATCGACCCCAGCCGGGAATATCACTTCCAGCAACCAACGCAGCTGCAGCAGCAGAACCTCAGGAGGCTCGCGATCAAGAGCTAGGTCAGTCGAATACTTTATCCCCACTTTTGGGAATAGGTCGACCTATCAAACCAGTCGAGCAGCCACCGGGTCCCTCAGAATCAACGCCATTCCCATTACAACTCGAAATCTTACCACAGACCAGTTTAACCACTCTTCACCTTCAACAAAGAGTTGGTGCGGCCTTCCCTTCGAACTAGGGAAGCCACCCCACTATTCTGGTCCTCACAATGGTAGAAGAAAACGCTATCATAGACCCTACTAACCTCGCTCCCATCAGGGGCACCTCTGAGCTCCGAACATCACATGCTATGCTGGATCAGCCTAGGCCCTCTGTTACGGGTGCGACTCAACCCACTACTCATTAGGTTTAAGAGGGGTCAGTCTCCCCAGAACCACTTACTGTGGCTCACTTTCCCTCACACCTTCACTCAACTCTTGGAAGACGGGCCCAGCCAATAGCCGCCCTTCCGAGCATGCTTTTGCCAGATCCTCGCACTGAAGCTTCCCCGGATATTGAGCTAAATTCATGGCAACGACTCCTCGGAGATGGAAGCCAGCTTGCAAGCATCATCCGACGCTTTACTCGGGGCACTTCCTCGCAGCAAGACATAGATAATGTCAACGCATCCCTTTCACTAGGGAAATCAGAAACTCCCGAAACCCTCCGGACTTCAAGTTCCCAGCTATCGAGCCGTACAACGGTCGCACTGATCCAACCATCCCCCTTATGCGATAAATGCGACATATGGAAGTACTCGGCGCGTCGACCCACAACATAGCTAAGTGCTTCCCACTCTTTCTCACTGGTATAGCCGGAATGTGGTTTCGACAACTGACAACAGAGTCGATCAGCAGTTGGAACACTCTGGTCACCTACTTCATTGAACAATTCAGAGTACATATCTCTCGACCGAAGAGCGTTATGTTCTTATCCACCATAATGCAGTGATTAGGAGAAACGCTCAGATCCTTCCTCGAAAGGTTTAACGCGGCAGTAGCATCAGCCGATCGGCCCGAGCCATCGATGGTACTTATGGTCGCCATTGCAAGAGTTCAGAATGGATCAGAATTCTCGATCTCTTTAATCAGACATCCCCCCTAGGATATAGATGACTTCTATTCAGAGGCCGAGCGATTCCTCCGACAAGAAGACGCCAGCATTGAGATGGAGAGCCTTGAGGTCCTAGCCGCCAAACAACAAGGCCCACTCAACAACAACGGCCAGAATAAAGGAAGAGGAAAGGCCCTGTAAAAGAGCGAGCGTCATGTGCGACCTCGAATCGAAAGTAAGTATGTCCAGTACACCGAACTCAATTCCTCTCTGCTCGATATCTACCTTGACATATGAGGGTCCCTACCCACTCCAAAACCACCTCGACGAGACCCAACCCAGGTGGAGCTCGATTCTGGCAAACATTGTGTGTTCCACAACGTACCTGGACATAGCATCAATGAATGCCACCATCTGCGCGATCTCATAGAGGATCGAGTCAGAAAAGGAGAGCTTCCCGAATATGTCAAGAGTCGTGCCCCGGTCTTGTCACCACGATCATTTGCCCAAGCTCCTCACTTCAATCCATGAGCTCCTAGAAATGGAAAGGATCCCGAGACTAGCACTCGCGACATTATCATTAATTAGATTTTTTATGATGTATTTCTTTCAATAAAAAGGACATCTTGATGTATACATGTATGGAGTTAAGATTTAGCTCCTAGGCATGCTCTAGTATCAATCGATGTCCTCTTAGAATTTTCTTGTAATAATTCATTAGTTGCTATGAATGTTCTTTTACAAATATGGATAATGTTTGGGAAACTCTAAAGCCGAGCATGGATAATGCTCGCCCCCTCTTTTAATGTGGTCAGGACGAAAGCCTACCGCTATATTTTAATATCTACTCCCTTAGCCGAGTGTGGTATACTTCTTTAAGATGAGTATGGATGATACTCACCCCCTTCTTTCTCTACACCACGAGCTTATGTCGCTCGCTGGATACACTAATCTAACATGAGTCGAGCACGGAAAACACTTGTCCTAAGCCAAGTATGGTTAATACTCGCCCTCTATAAGTCGAGTATGGTTAATATTCGCCCTCTCTAAGCCGAGTATGGTTAATAATCGCCCTCTCTAAGTTGAGTATGGTTAATGCTCGCCCTCTCTAAGCCCAGTATGGTTAATACTTGCCACTAGGCCGAGTATGGTTAATACTCGCCACCTCTCAAAGCCAAGTGAAATGAAATGCTTGACCCATTAGCCTTCTCCAAGCCGAGAACAGTTTATTTTTGTCTTTGCAGGAACTAACTCTCATGAAGGCTATCATCATCACGGCCTTAATACAGTTTTCGATGGTTGTTAGTTTTCTGGCCTTAATACAACCCAGTTCGATCGTTGGTTTTATGGCCTTAATAAAACATCGGAACCATCAGATTTCTGGCCTTAATATGGTCCGGCGCGACCATAGCTGCTCAAGAAATCATGCTTCGATTCATATTTCAGAACACATCTCCTTCTATCGAAGAAGATGCATTCTGTGGGGCAAAGTGTTAACCCTCTTTTTGTTAAAAGACGCATTGGGCCAAATCGAAGCCCAGATAGGCAACCAAACGAGTTATACAGATCACATTCTGGGAATCCCCGTAGAATCTCGGCCCGAAGTAGCCACACATTGGGCCAATCAAGTCGATATCTCACCCCGAAAGATTCTCTCTCCCAGTCAACCGAGAGAACCGCTCTCGCACAGGGTGTATCGACCGAGTATTTCGGATCTACATGAAATATCCAATTGAGCTGTTCAAATACTTGGCCCGACTCTCAAGGAAGAAAAAACGGTCAACCATATCTGGACAAAGCTCTACTTTTGATATACCTCACCGTGGATGCCACGTCGGCTACAACTTCTGAGGATACTATTTATGAATAGTGGAATCAGTCTTCATCCGCTATTCTAACCAAGTGATGGACTCCACATGTATGAGTTTTTCCAGAAAGGCCGGGCCACGTAACAATAGCCCAAGCTGTTATCTTCGCCTATAAATACCTTAAAGCTTAAAGAGGATGCAAAGGATTTTGGAAAGAATTCTCTAACCTTTCTTTTTTCGGCTCATACTTCTTCTTCTTCCCAGAAAAACACTATCTGGCAGAGAAAATAGCCACCTTCTCTCTTTTCTCCGAATAGAAAAAGCATTGTACTTGTAATCAAAACCAAAAGTAACATATATAAGTGGACGTAGGCACCATCTTTGCCGAACCACTATAAAAATTCTGTGTGTTTCCCCGTTTCCTTTATTTTTTTCTACATTTTATAATCAGTATTTGTGTGCTCTACACACGATTGGGGGTTGATCGTCACTAGTGACCAACTTTTGATGTCAACATATATATATATATATATATATATATATATTAATGGCTTGAATAGAATGCGCCGCACCGTGACCGTTCGCGAATTTCGACCATTGACTTCGAATTGAACTTACGGGAGATCTAACCATCAAATTCTCCTAAAACCAGAACCATTGGGTTCGTATCAGAAAGTGCTTTCCAATGAATATATGAGATTTGAAATCTAATGGTTGAATTTGGAATTATGTCCAAATAGTTTTGGAAAAGGTCGCTATGGATGCAGTTCGGTAGCCGTTATTGGAAACCGACTGTACGGGCCTTGATAAAATTATTAAAAATATTAATAATTTGTTTAAAATCATAACAAATGATTTGGAAAGAATTTGGATGAAAAGTTCCACATTTGTAAAGATAAAAATATATTTTTATCAAAATGAACTAGTTATTAAGTAGAAAGATAATCCAATGTTTTTTAATAAATAAATTGGATTTGTGAATGGTTTTAATCTAACCAGAATTTTCCAATGTATGAATTAGGATGGATCTGAATAGAAATCATCTTTGGGATATTTCGATATTGGATTCCGTGACTATACGGGTGTTGTGAAGGAATTTGGAAGATAGATATATATCATTATTCTCCATACGATACGTGTTGGTTGATATTGAATGTAAGCCGATATAATTTCTATTTAGAGCCTTATATTTAATATCAAAGTGGATTTTGGGTTTGTCGTGAATGGTGTCTTCAGTAACACTATTCTTAAACCCCATGGGAAAAGAATATATCTTTTAATTAAGATTATTAGAGTTTCCAATTATATTTAGTAATAGGAATGAAATAGAATGTGAATTGAGTTTATTGTGAATTGTGTTTTTAAAGACATTCGTTCTTTATCTGATTAACAGTGAAATGTGATTTGGAATATATAAATCTTTTATTAAGATTTAATGAAAATTTTCCAAAGTAAAGTTTTCCAATTTAATATATTAAATTGGAATTGAATGGAATTCTATTTAGTGATAATTGAAGTGAGCTTCTGTGGAGGAAGACTGTTACTATATATGGAATTTAAAAGGCTTAGCCGTTATTCCATTTATGTTGTTAGTAAGATACAAAAATTGATATTTCCATAATTAATGGAATGTGATTTAGGATTTACTGTGAGATGTGTTTTAAATGACATTGGTTCTTTAACCCTGTTAAAGACAGGATTACGTGTCTAACATTGTATTTCAAATTGTATTGTTGATCTCGGCTAAATATATATTTGTTTGGTGGCAGAGAATTTATTCTCTTGCTTAACACCCTTCTCTGAGACGTATGAGCTTAGAGATTATATATTGGCAAAATCAGTGGTACGATGCAGATTGTCGATGTGGCATGTTTGGGTTTCCAAAGTTAAATAATCATTAAATAATGATTGCTGGAAGATTAGAACTAAGTGAAGTTTTAATGAATCTTTAACTAGATTGTAATGAGAATGTGATAATTTAAATTATCAAATTTAGGAAATGATCGAGAATGGAGTACCACCAATTTTACTTCGGGCGATAGTTAAATCTTTAATTGGATTTTAATGTGAAATGGTAATTATTTTTACCGATAACACTGTGGTGTTAGATATGGAGTACTACCCGTTTTTCTCCATGGGATGAATAGGTTGGGATTGGGAAATATAATAAATGATTCCTTCGGTAAGGTTCGCTAATCCCGACTAGCTTGGAAAACCTTAATTTGGTTTAAATTGTGAAAAGAATATTTGAATAAAAAGAGTATTCTGGATTGGAATGAGGCGTATGTTGTGTTTGTGTAGCACTTTTTTTATGAAATACACGAGTTATTCGGAAAGGCCGGGTTTATTCCCATTCTGAATAACTGATTCGGCGATGAAGACGATGGTTGAAGACTAGAGATCTTAACATCGTTTGGATGATTGATGATGCCTTGATTGGACTGTACACCCAAGACAAGGTAATAAGTGGTGATCGTCCTGACGTACTTGGAGATCGGTCGGATATGCGAGGACCTCTCTCCTGTAATGGACATATGGGACGAGGAATAAGGTGCCTCCGTTTCTGTTTAGACTCAGAAAGGACTTGGAAATTGATGTGTGTCTGACATTGGATTTCATTCTGTGTTGATTGATTTCTGTTAAATATATATCTGTTTGGTGGAGGAGAATTTATTCTCTTTCTTAGCACCCTTCTCTAAGACGTACGAGCTTAGAGGTTGTATATTAATAGATATAAGTTGAATGGCTTGAACTGCCAGTGTGGCATGCTAAGTTGCAAATGATCAAGGTTTTTGTTGAAAAGTAGAATCTTGTGGTTTATGATCATTAAATAGCATAGCTTTGTGTATAGCGTTAATTCGCGAGTCTCACACCCGGTATGAGTCAAATATGGGATCGTGACTGCAGGGAGTGCACGACATTTCCTTCTAGCTAGGAGTGGTGTCATGGTGTGGAGCCCAGACATTTTTTACTTATGTGGATGACGGATTATGAGGCGCCTCGATTATTGAGTCCCTAGTGGCTCAGCGATAGGTCCGATAGGACCGGGAAACATGTGTCCAGGAATAATTAATCCACTAAAGTAAGTGTGGATCGACCCTAAAGATCCAAGAATTCGCCAGTGTCCGAATCCTGAGGCATTTGCTAGCGTGTCTCGAATCGGTGAGGAGCCATCCCTTGCCTCGACTCATAGATGGAAATCCAATTTCCAATACGTGACTTTTCGGTTTTAGTTGTAAAGCTAGTATGGCGACATGATATATGGTACCCATGCCGTCTGTGATTGATACATTTATATTTGAAGTTGTTTTATACACTATGCACTTATAATAGTATAAAATGATTTTTGTTTTAAACGTACCAAGCATGTTTGGATATTGCAAGGTAAAACTTTATCCTTTGGTTTGCATTGTATTGTGTGATGGGACCTGATCTTATAATAGCTTCATTTTTTCAAAAAGCATTGCGCTGTTTGTTTTATGCACTAGTATTCTTGGGTAGAAACATGTTCTGTGTTATACGACGTGGTCCCTTGATTTACTCTATTTTAAAGTAAAGTTTTAAATAACTGTTTTAGTTCTCACACCAGTCCCATGACTGACTCGGAGTTTATTGTTTCTACCTAAACTCTGGGTGCCCATATTTTCTACACGGCCAGCTAAGAGTTTTGGTTTTGTAGATATTTTTTTGCAGGATTCTGAATCTACAGCTGACTATATACGAAAAGCTTTGTATCCGTGTATCTCTTTCAGTTGTGTTATGCATTATTTTTCCACTGCTATGTAACGTATTTTATTTTAATCTCTGATATTTTTCTGATGTATATTATTTATTCACTCTGTTTTGTTCTTGTACTCTGATGTAATTGTTATAATAGCAATGAAATGTTCTATTGTTTGTGTTCTGATTTGTCGTGTTCTTAACTCAATCTGGGCTTTCCCGTAAGTGGAAGTTAGGGTCGTTTCACTATCCCAATCTTTTCAAAATGTTTTATGCTAATTTGATCCGGGCTTTTATGAAGGAAATGAAAATGAAATGCGGAGCAGTGTAAGAGACACTCGAATTGTTTTGGATTGTGAAGCATAAGGAAATAATTTGGGATGTAAAAGCGCCGGAATAGATCTCCTGGGTTCCAAAATTAAAGGACATGTCTGAGAGAGCTTTCACCATATTTTTGAGAATGCTGAACGTCTAGCTTCAAAAATAATTATTTTCGACCAAAAGCAAGGACTGCCAATCCACTTTGCAAACATACTATCACACCTAGTTCGGTAAATTTCAATAACCCAACGATTAAAGTTCGCAAATCACTTTTTGCTATTTTCTGAAAATATTACATCAACTAGGCTTAAGTAATTTTGAATGAATTTTGAGCCAAAGATTTTTTAATGGATGGAAATACATTATATTTTGGAACTTATCTTACTTTTATTTTGAATTTTTTTGGAGTTGATTTTAAAGAAGAGTTTGTTTCTAAAAAGGTGTTTAATTTTGGAAATATATCTCTTATGAAGATTCTGCTAGTGTTTAAACCATATGAAACACTTTCGGGAAAAGAAGAAAGGTTGGCTCAAAAAGAAGAAGAAGGAATGGAAATTGATGAAGAAGAAGATGATGAAAATACTTCCTTAGAAAGCATAGAATATCCTGTTAGTACCGCTAATGCATCTAATAAAATCCTCCATAAGGGAAGAAATATAAATAGGGATTAGATTAAGGTGGAGTTAATATTTCGGGAATGAGTTGTTGGAGGTAGACAGAATAATTAAGTATCAATACATCAGGTAAGTATATTTTATAAAAAAAGTTTTCATAATCAAAAGGGGGAAACTGTTAGGGACTGAGAAAATGATGATGACGGTTTTGATGATAACAACCTTGTTTTAACTATTGTTCTTATAAGATATATGCTAACACTATTGTGTGTGTGTGTGTATATGTATGCATATGCAGGAATTGATTATTGAAGACTGTACAATTTAAAGATTCAAGGTTTAAGATTACAAAGAAGAAGATTTCAGGATTAAAGACTCATGAGTAATACGAGTTCCAGATTTCAAGAATACATGATAATTTATAGATTCCATATTTTTTTGTTAAAACTCCATAATATCCCTAACTCTTTATATCAAATCTCTTATCATTTTTAGCTTATAATTTTCTTATTCTTATTGATTTCAAAATAACTTCCTGTTTAAAAATATATATCTTTTAATATTTAAATTGAATTCTTGGATTTTAAATCTAACTCTTATTTTGAATATTTTAGATTTTATTACTTTTATTTTAGTTTCAGCTTATTTAAATATTTGCTTACTTGTATTTCAGTTTTAATATGTATATTTTTTTACTTATGTTTTAATTTCATTGTATTCATAATTATAGTTTTATATATCTTTAGTTTTAAAATATTGCTTATATTGTTATATTTATAAATTTATATAATTTTTAATATTTATTATATATATTATAATTATATGTTTTGAGCTTTATTTTTACTCTATTATACTATTTATATAGAACAATAGTATGTTTAAACTCCAGAATTACCTTGATTTATTTGAGCATCATTTACATTGTTTTCAAAAATAATTAAAATTCATAATTTTCTTAGGCATGTCGACATGCACAATCCCCCATGTAGACATTATGACCGTTTATTTTTAAATTCAAATTTCGAATGTTGTGTCTATTAGTTTAAATAATTTTCTGAATGGATATGACTATTGAACCACTATAAATAGGCTTCTAAATTCAAAATTTTATAACTACTTTCATTTATCTTCTTTCTCTTTTCTCCTCTCCATTTTCATTCTTAAATTTTCAAGTTTATATAATTAAACTCTGCCAAAATTCAACGGGAATCAAACTAGATCATCTCTAGTTTCATTCTCTATATCTTCTCTTAAATACCCAAGTGTTTTTCGGAGTTATAGGAGTTTTGTAATTAAAGATCATAAGATCAAAGTTCTATCGAGTCTTTCTTCCAAAATAGATATTGAAAAGGTGTGGTTTTAGCCCATTCAAATAAACTAGGTGTGATTATAGCCCAAGAATCAATTGATTCTCGTTGTAATCTGAAAACAAGTGGAGTGTACCTCATGCCCCGTGAAACAGAGGATTGTAATTTGAAGATTATATCGAAAAGAAATCTACAAAACCCAAAGTTGTATGGGGTTGGATGTCGGTTAACTCGAACTAGTATAAAATTCCATTGTGTTCTTTCCTTTACTGTTTTTATTTATTATTTGCATTTGTATCTAATTCTGTGTTTGAATTATATTTGATTTGCATTTGATTCTCTCAAAATTTCATTAAACACTATTCGCCCCTCTCTAGTGTTAAGTTTACCTTAAGATCCGTATTTCCCAACATCAAATTTTAACGGTTTTTTTTTCTTACTATTTTTCTTTCCTAATAATAACCTAACTATGATTTTGTATTTGGAGCATCAGTTTTATTTTCTTCACAAAGATGGTTTTTTATTTTGCGTCAGGACTGCATTTTCAAAGTTCTATACTAGTTCTATTTATCAAATTACGTTTGGCCATGTTTTTTTGCATTAGTTGTACCTACAATAAGAAATTTTTGATATTAACCCCTTTGTAATGATCACTTTTTTCTTACTATTTAAGGCAATAATGAAACTAACTTAAATCATTTGAAATAGTAGTTGTTTTAACTATGGGGTAAATCACAGAACACAAACAGATCACAGATACAAAATAGCTAAATAACTCGTAGGAGAATAAATAACATAGTAGTTCATGAAGCTACTAAACACAAAATCTCAAAATAAATTACATAAAATATCGGTGTCAAAATTTAACATAGAAAATCTCAAATACACAACAACCTAGTATCTGAACAAATGATAGAAATTGGATAACTGAACCATGATAACAATAACAGATAGACAATAAGATAAATATCCAATAGATCTCCAGCACTCAAAAGATGAATCGTTAAGGCAGAACTCCTCAGTCTGACTCGAGCATCAAGTTAAAAATAAACAAAGCACTCGAGTTAGGATTAACATGTTCAATAGTAAATCAACTTCAAGCGATATGTTCAAATGAAATGCATAAGTAACCTAAAGAATATTCAGGATTCCATTCTTTAAGGATCCGTTAAACTAGATATTATATAATATAGTACATTATTATAATAGTATCTATGGTTAAATATAATACTCAAAATAACATAAGCGAAATTATATTTTAATCCTTACAGCATTTACAAGCATTATAGTCTATACAGTATTACAAACCTACCGTAAACTAGTGGCTTCAAGGACCACTCCATAGGTATGATGCCAAATTAAAATCATAGGGGCCTCTATCCGGATAATATGATAAGGCACCGTGGTTATGCCCAATAATAGGATTCTATAGGATTGCGGACCTAGGCTGGTGGTAGCATAGCCGTAGCTACCATCCACCTCAGACTGTAACATCCTGTATTTCTAACAGTTGAATAATTAATTTATTTAAATATTTAAAATATCGATTTGGCGATATCGATAACTTGAGTTAAATAATTTTGATTATTTAATTATTATAAATTATTTATTTCGAATTTGGACAAAATAATTGAGATGTAGCTATACATTAATTTATAGAATTTTACTGTAATTTTTATTTTAGAAAATAAGCATCTTTTTATTTGAAGTGTTTTGCACCCTATATAAGCATTTTAGGATTTCACAGAATAAACTAACTTGTCTATATTATTATATTTTTGGAATTGTGGCACCTCACTTGACATGGTTATATTTTTATTTTTGTCTATAGCAGTCATAAATAAATAGAATTCCGTATAGTCGATATCATATCAACTTTAACCATTGTGTATAGGAAATCGCGAACCCAACATTAACGTTCGACTATGCAATATTGACCAAAAGAGTTCAAAACACTATACTTGATGCCTAAATTAAAATATGTATTTAATAATACATATATTTCTTCCTACCTTAGTTGTTAAGTGATGGTACAGTGTTGTGAACTCACATCACCCAGGTTGCCTCACCTATGTCAAGACTTCATGCCGAAGTAACTAGCTTACCTACCACAATTACTTAAGCACTAAGGTTCATGTAATATAAATACATATAAAATACATGAGAATAGAAAGGCGAACCTACCCCACTCGTATTTTCACATCAAACTATACCAGAATGAACATAGCTGCACTGTAACTTGGCTACTCTACTGCATGGCTATAACCCTATTACTTAGCGTAGAAGTATTTGCTGCCCAAATTGTATGTTCTAAAACCTTACCCTTTAAAATTCCTCGTCCTATAAATAACCAAAGCGGATCATTTTCATTTTTACTTCCTGAAACCAAAAATTCTGAGAGAAAATGTATATACTTCAAAAACTAAATCAAAACAAAATCGTTGGTTCACTAAAACTGACGTGACCAAGAGGCTATACTGTACAACGTGATACATCTAGAAGGGGTTGCGCATGTGAAATAGGGGAGGAGAATGAAGTATTGTTCGCAGCGGCAAAGTGGAGTATAGTTCGATGATGGTTCCGGTTTGTATAATAGTGGAGCGGTTGGGGGGGAAGACAAGGGGAGGAGTACACAAGGGCATGGCCATGGGTGTCTTGCAGGATTGTATATATACGGAAATAAGATGATATACTATAGAAAGACATGAACCACAGTCTTCAGCTTGGGTTGGTGACTTTGCTTTGTGAAACTGTAAAACAAGGGAATGGAGGAAGTTTGAATGGATGTGGGAATAAAATGCAAGGAGACTGGAGTGTGCGCGAGGATTGTTAAAAGCATCTCGTATGTGCGTATGGGGTGTGAGTAGAGAAGGGGGTGGATTGTAGCACTCACGTTGGCTTGAGGTCGCGGCAAACAGAATGGGTGCGAGTTCGGTCTCAGGGGAACGAAGTGGTGGAGTTCTGAGAATTCAAATAAGAAGAAGCAAATGTATGCACAAGGAAAACATGAGTACGAGAAACCTTCGTTTTAGATCGTAAGAGTACCTAATCTCGCCCTTAGCTGTAAACGAAAAGCATACATAGGATCAGAAGTACTTATAAATCTATGGAGGAACATGGCTTCGAATAAGATAGAAAGTAAAGGAGCAGCTATAGTTTATATTAACAGGGAAGGAAGCAAATCACTTGCGTTGCGGGTTTTTTGTGTAGTGCATGGTGGGAATGTAAGTTGTGAAAAGAAGAAAAGAAACCGTGAATGGAGTTAGAAGGTTACGGCATGGATTCCTGAGGGTTGCACGTTTAATCCAAATGGGAACTATGGTGGATACATGGTGCGTGAAAGTATTTGATGAAGGTAATACAGATCATGTGGCAGGCTTGAGTAGTGAAGAGGGATGGGCCTTTTGATTAAAACGTTAAGGCCCGAAAAAAAAAAATGAAAGAAAGGGAATCGGCCATCAAAGTGTTGGAACAGAATTTCAACAACAATTGGAACGAAGGGGATACGCTGGTCTAGAAATTGGATGGCTCGATATTTAAATAATAAGGCCCAAATATTTAAATTAATTTAAGTTTAAGTTAATAACCATTTAAATATATATAATCTTATGAAATTTGTATCTTGTACATACGATATCAGAATCACGAACGGTCTGATCCGTTGGGATCTTTTTCATGCATGCTACGCGATGAAGCTGGTTTGGAACTGTTTGGAGAACGTTTCAATATATGGAAGAATTTAATGCCTAAATGGATCAACCGACCGTCATTCGTTAATTAACGGATAACGACCTATGTGAGTAATCTCACTAACTCTATCCATTTTTATAATTTTACAAATGTTATTTAATATTGATAAAAATGATTGAATGTTGTGTGTGATGGTTGTTTGGATGATTTACTAATAAATTGGTTAAAATAATACGTATAGTTATTTATACAAATCGTTAGTTAAATATGGATTATATTTATTATTTATTTCACACTAATATGAAATAAATGTTGGTTAACATCTGTGAATGCAGGGAAACAGGTTGGAGGAATCCAACTGGATTCCTCGCCAATTATATTGTTATTTTTCATATATATTGCATTATATGATGTGACAAATAATCAGTGATTGATTATTGTATGTTTTGGGATGTTTTAATAACATTGACCTAAAATATGTGGTATTTAAAATATCATAAAATATATTCGAATATATTGGAAAAGAAGTTGCAGTTTTAAAAAGGGGGAAATCTGTTTTTAAAATAGAAATTGAATTTAGATTAAACTAGAACATATAACTTGTTTTAATTATATAAACAAGTATTTTGGATTTATAAACAATATTTATAAATCAAATAAAATAGTTATTTTGGAATAATTTGGAAAGTAAATTCAAAAATGAATTTATATAAAAAGAAAGGGGAAATTGGTTAGAAAGAAAAACGATGAACTTATTTCGGTGTTTGAAATATGAATAGAATTGAAATAAATCAATGAGGATTTATAATTATAATTCGATGATGTCGAATGGTATTAGAATAATTTATTTTATAAATATATAAAATGAAATTCAGGATTTGACGAGATAAATAAATATTTGGGTTTGTTCGCAAATAGGAAATCGTGATTTAAATTATAACTTAAAGTCGGTAGGCACCACCAACCGCCGTGTGCGAAGCACGGGTCTCATCCTAGTTATAACTTATAAAATGAGTTATACAGTGAATGGTAAGGGTTTATAAAGTAAATGGTAATGGTTTATATAGTGAATGGTTTATACAGCGAATGGCAATGGTTTATAAAGTAAATGGTAATGGTTTATACAGCGAATGGTAATGGTTTATAAAGCAAATGGTAATGGTTTATAAAGCGAATGATAATGGTTTATGAAGCAAATAATTTATTGTTTATAAAGCGAATGGAGATAAATAGAAGTGTATTTATAAAGCGAGAGAAAATGGATTTGTAAATGAAGGATAAAGGAATTCATAAATGTAAGGTTAATGATTTCGTAAAGCAAATGCGAAGGGTTGTGAAATGGAATCTGTATTATTATTTGCAGAAGTCAAGTTGAGTTATTTTAATTAATTTTGCGAAATTATATTTAAATAGTGTTGAATTGATTTGTGAAATTATAATTATATAATCACTTTAAAAATGTTAAAGGGAATACGATAGGGTTTTACGAAACTGGAACTTGTTGTACACTGGTTGAGTTGAGTAATTTTCGAGGTATTAATTTGACGTTGGTTTCGGCCTTCGGGATTAATACTTAGGGAGTTGTTCTTTTACTAGTTTACAGTTAGAGATTGATGGATGTGGAAGAATGGTGATGCATGAATGAGAAATAGAAATGTTTTCCAAAGTTAATAATGTATATTTTCGAAATACGGGAAAATAAGGAATTATGAATATATGGAAACATTTTCCAAGAATTCGTAAGAGGCTAAGCGAGCTGAAAAAATATTTTGGTAAAGATATTAAAGGGAAATTAGGGAATGAAATGATGATTGATCGGTAAGATTTCCATTTGGAATACGACCATTGTTTGTACACATGTTTTCGTTTGATAGTTAAATCACCGACAATCAAAGTTTTTGACCATTTCCGTTGTCAATACGGAGAGACCGGGATCAGATTTATTATCTGGAAACCACTCCATATGGGCATTATCGTTTCGAATCAAATATACTGAAGACAATTGAAGACGGAGTTTATGCAAGGGTTATTCTGGCGATCCTAGGTAGATATTGCCTAAGATGGATTTATAGAATAATTCCTTCGGGTCGTCCAGTCCTAGGACAACTTGAATGGACGTATGTCTGATACAGTATATCTAGTAGATCGCGTAAGTTGATCGTTTCAAATGTAATTACGTTGATGGCGAAGGAATTCGTTTCTGTTAGCTTATGCCCGTGGTATTTATGGGGAAATCAATTTGTGATTTGATGGGTATGATGATGTGGCATTCAAAGTAAATAGAGATGTGATCTGTACATAGTACGTTATGACATCAAGACTCATCAACCGGGAAATGGCAAAAATCGGGCTGGCAGCATGGCTAACTGGGGCGCACCCAAGTAGGGCATATTGTCACCATCTAGAGAATATTCGTATTTATTACTTCTTTCGCTTCTGTATCTCCGGGGAACATTTATGTTGGTATACCAACCGTAAGGTGATAATATATTCGGAACATTCAAGCGAGATGAATGGCCGGTCATGTGTGGCCGAGTTACAAGATGTTCTTGTTGAACTCCGGTGTATCGCTTCTAAAGTACACTGATCGAAAGGCGGTTCCATACCTTGTCATAGTCGGAAATCCATTCCTCAATAAGAGCCCGCGGGTTTTGATTGTATATATATATAGAACGTGAGATGAAAGCGTTCTGCTAGATTTCTATTTACTGGATTTAGACATTATTATAATATCAGAAAATATTTATCTTAAGAAATATTTTGGGTTATCTAAGGTAAAAACCGTCTGTGTTTATGTGTGGATTGGTCTTATGATTATCATTTCTTTTAAAAGAATTTTAAAAGTTAAACAAAGTGATTAGAGTTTACTCACACCAGTCACATGACTGACCCAAAGTTTATTTTGTTTTGTTTTACCTAAACTCTTGGGTGCCTAATTTTGTACGGGCAACCAAGTAGTCGGGATTTACGAATACTTGGAGGAGCTCGGAGCAAGAGGCTTCATAATTAGATATATATAGAGTTTATTTCCGCTATGATATTATGTGTTATACTGGTATGTATATACAATTATAGTTTTGTATTTCAAAAGTTGTTATATAATATATGTAACAACCCGTATTTTAATAACATGTTATAACCATAAATCAAGGCAGAATTAAATTTTAAAATAAGAACCAAGGGAAACGGGTTAAGCCATTGCATTCGTCTCGAAATTCTACATGAAATCGAGTCCGAGTTTTCGAAAATCGGAGTTCGTATGATTAAGTTATGACCCTCAGAAGTTTCAGGAATTTGAATAAAATAAAACAGCTCGAAAATAAAGCCAGAAAATTCAAAATTCAAACCCAGAGAAGCCTGGTGGGAAAATTCCCGCCCATATACCCAGGTCGACTGGGGAGTCGACCCCCCCAACCAGGTCGACTGGGGAGTCGACCTCCCCATGAACAGGTCGACTGGGGAGTCGACCTGGTGGTCGACCTGCCTCCCGAACCTATTTCCTGAACCAGATGCATTCTGATGTATTTAGACTTGTTTCGTGACCAGATTCATCTGCCTAACCCTATATAAACAACCCCCTAGCCTCATTCTCTCTACACCATTTCATTCTGTCCTTATGCTACCTCTGTGAAAATCAAAATGATAATATTAAAATTAAAAGAGACTACTTCTTCCTCGTCAAGACAACATCTAGGAATTGCAAATTGGGTGTTTTCAACTAGAACAAGACTAAACAAATAGAGATTCGACAACTGCAATAACAGTCTCCAGAACCAAATCTCTGTACTCTAATTCTCGATCCACGCTCTGTAAGTTCTAGTCACTTTGGGATTGAAAACTTGTTAAATTTGATATGGACATGGAATAAAATGAAATTGGACCTAAGCATGATTATCTATTTAGATATGTTCCTGTTTCTTCTTGAATCTAGGATTTTGGGTTATTCCTTATCAATTGAATCATGCCCATTCATGTTGTTGGGCCTAGTTTATTACTTAAACGCTAGATTGTAATATGAATTCTTGGATCTTGACTTGATGATAAGACCTTTTCACCCTATTCTCTCTTGAATCTTGAATTTGGATTAATGCAAGTCTACCTATGTTCCTAAACCTTGGTTTTCATATTGTTGTTCTAGATCCTGTTCACATTCCTATGATGTGTTAAACTATTATACACCAATTCTGTTGAACATATGATTTGGATTATAATCTCATGCCTATTCACATGCCCATCTTTGTCATGATTTCCTTATTTATCCCTTTTTGAATTAATCTCGATACGCGCACAGTAGGAATACGATTTGGGGATATTGGTCAAAACATGAAGATTCACTTAGACATAAATTGGTAATTGACATGAATTAGCTTGGACATGAATTGGCATAACTTGAACACGAAAGCGATTGTAAACTTGATAATTGACATGAATGTGAATCGTGAACTCGGAAGGTAATTAGAGAAAATAGAATCTGGTAGTCAAACCATGTTTTTAGGTAATTGTGGAACGCGACAAATAGCATGAAATTGATACGATGGGAATAACTTGAATACACGACTTGATAGTTGATATTGGACATCTAGAAGGCACGTAAACATGCTTATGAACTTGAAACATGAATTGGTTATGAACATGAATTATGAACTTGATAAAAGGCAAAACTTGAAACATGAACGCTGTTATAACCTGAACCTGGGTATGGACATGAAACTCGCCATGAAACTTGACACGAACTTGACATGAAACTAGAACATGGACATGACATTAGAATGAACTTGAAAATGGCCAACTCGAGGTTGGGTTGAGTTTGCAGTGTAATTCTGCCCGGAACCGCCCGACAAATCCAGTTACTGCAAACAATAGGATCCAATGTGGGTAGTTGGTCATATCGCACTTGAAACCCCGAGGTCAAACTGAATTGTGGTGTATTTCTGCCCGGAACCGCCCGGCATATCCAGTGACCACAACAACAGGTCTGATGTGAGAGGTTGGGGTGCATTAATGAATTAATGCCACATGATAGGGTTAAGTCATGAACCGCTTGAATATACTTAACCAATTTGACACGATGACTTGATAGGGTTAAGTAATGGACCGCTTGAATATACTTAACCAATTTGACCCGATGACTTGATAGGGTTAAGTCATGAACCACTTGAATATACTTAACCAATTTGACATGATGACTTGATAGGGTTAAGTCATGAACTGCTTGAATATACTAAACCAATTTGACATGATGATTTGATAGGGTTAAGTCATGAACCGCTTGAATATACTTAACCAATTTGACACGATGATTTGATAGGGTTAAGTCATGAACCTCTTGAATGCACTTAACCAATTTGACACGATGATTTGGTAGGGTTAAGTCATGAACCGCCTGAACATACTTAACCAAATTGACACATGATTCGTAGGGCTAAGTCATGAACTTGAACGACAACACTTAGCTAATTTGACATGACACGTAGACGGGTTAAGTCATGAATTTGAATGACCACACTTAACCAACTTGACATGCTAGACTAATGGGGTTAAGTCTCGAATTTAAATGACAACACTTAACCTGCTAGACGGAAACCCTAGTTACGCAGTCCTTTTCAGTAGTAACCCGCTAGATGTATCATGGTACCCTGGAACTAGGCAGGGTGGGGCACGATTACTGGGCTGATTGTAAGCGACCAGAACGACGGCTAAGTTGGTGCGCCATTGTAGGTTCAGGCGGACTATGGTCGTGCAATTAGTCCGGAGTTGAAAAAGCAGGCATTGGGCACCAGTAGTTTACACTGTGCGTGCTTGATTCGTGTCGGTGGTTGGCACTCTTGGGCTTGATACACCCTATGGTGGACCTAGCACAGGTGACTACATTTCGTTATTGGGCCGTATGACACAGACACATGAACAAGCTAGGACTTGTAGGGAGCCGATCGATTAATAGATCGTTACATGGGAAAAAGGGTGTTGTTCGTTAGGTAGCATAATCCGTAGTGGTCCTAGGTGGCATAAACCCTAATCGAATCTAGAAAACGTTCAATAGGTAGCATATTCCCTAGTAGTCCTAAGTGGCATAAATCCTAGTTGAACACGCGATAGTTCATGATAAGGAAACCTAGCCAGAACAAGGGTGGCAGTCCAAATGATTTCAAGAATGATGGCACTACGTTGAAGTAGTATAGAAATACGTGATGAAACCCGTACGATATACGGCAAGGGACCGTACATATACATGGAAAGGATGATACGGGTTGGGATACTAGTACAGTTGGTGCAGAGAATGTTAAACATGCGATGCTATATGTAGTTTATCAGGTTTGCTTAGTTTATCTTGTTACCGTAGTTTATCTGGTTAGTATAGTTTATCTTGTCATCTTAGTTTAACTTGCCTATCGTGTCATCATCCTTATGTTTACTTTATACATGTCATGTTATCTTTGCTTATTTCTATGCTGAAAGTCACTAGGACTTACTCAGTCTTTATGACTGACCCGTTTTGTTTCGCCTCTTTTCCTTCCGTTCTCCCCCCCCCCCCCAGGTTCGCAGGGTGGGAATACAGCTTAGTTCGGATCTTACCAAGCTCCAAGGCTCTTTCACGAACGGCTTGGATTTCTCTTGGCTATGGCTTGCTTTACTATTTTACTTGGGGAATGATTTATGACTATGGTTTTATGCTTCTTTACTATTACAAGACAGATTTCGATGTAATGGATTTAATGGCATTTTGATGTAAAAGGCTTAGACCTTTCTAGATTTTAAAGAAATGAAATTTGGTTTTTCTTCCACTGTTTTATATGTTCTGTCTTGTAATATTTCTATGTATGTTTACCTAGATAATTCTCCACCAAAGCTAGTGCATTCCCTTTTTGAGTGACCCTAGCGGAGGTGGGGTGTTACATTATATTTATTCCTTCCGCTGTGAGATTCGTGTTTACTCTGATTCTGTTCAGTTATGTTCTTCTTCTTCTTCTATTCTAATATTCTTTCTTTCTATTTCTCATCCTCTAACTTCTTTCTATTAATGGCCCAGTATTTTCGATGCTTGAATAGTCGACATGGTATGTTGTGTCGATTTTTTGGGTCAAAAATTCTTGCGTCGTTACAGTGGTATCAGAGCTAAAGGTTACGTGATTACCTTGGCTCTGTGGCGTAACTCGATGGAGATGGGGTTGGCAATACCCTAAATTGAGTTTGAGTGTATATATACGAGTGAACATATTTGTTATTTATATAAAATGATTTTATATTTTGGAGATTTATTAGTTGAGTGGCTTTTGAATTTTGGATCGACAGTGGGGCACCACAAGGTCAATAGGGGTTTCTAAACACTCGAATACGATGAACCGACACAATATGTTTTGAAAATAGGGGTAAATGAAATAATTTTACCCAAATTATATTTTGATATAAAGAAGTAGATATTGGATGTGTTCGTTGTTATTATAGTCAAGTAAGATTATTAAATTGAAATGGTTATAAATAACCAATAAGAATTCATATAAGAGAATATATAAATTCAAATGAATTAAATCTGATTATAAGTCAGAATTGGAATTAAAATTCTGGAATTTAGAAAAGTGTTCTTAAACAAATATTGGATTGAATATATCAGAATTTTAAAATCCTGGGAAGAGTTTGAAAATAAGTTTTGAAAGTGATATAGTATTGAACTCACTTCGATTGCTAAAAAATAATTCCGATGATGATCCGGACATCATCGGTGTGATTTTCGAGTTTATAAGTTACGGATTACTACTAAATATTTTGTTTTTGAATTATTTTTAGGAAATAAGTTATTCAGAAATTCAAATGTTTTGAAATGTTATTATTATATGTAGATATATATGATTATAAACTGATTTAGAATAAAACCCAGGAATTTGAAAATTTTGAAATTAAGTTTAACTTATGAAGTTAAATAGATGGAAATGATAAAAGTGAATAAGTGAACTAGAATTTAACTTAAAACAAGTTAATTAAAAATTGGATTGGATTGGATCAGGGACAATCTGGAATGGAATTGAATTGATAATTCAGAGTTCCGAATTAAGATTGGAATCGAAGTTGGATGGATTTTGGCTTGGTTATAAGCGAATGGTTTGGTTAGAGAATGAATTGAGTGGAGATCAATTGAGAATACGTTTGTATATTCTAAATTGATAGCAAATGAAAGAGATAGAGTTGAATGCCCGACCAAAAAGGTACATGTTTATATTATATTGAGTATGAGATTTCTATGAGCCTATTTGGCAAGCCACTTGGCTGTTTGATTTTCTTTTCGATTGGAGAAGGCCTAGAGAGGCGAGTTGTAGTCGTATCAATTGAGCCATGTAAAGGAGTAACTAGCAAAATTTTCGAAAATATAAAGTGTTAGGAAATTTTCCTGATTTCTGGGAATTTCCATTAATGTGAATTAATTAATATTTTAATTAATCGGTTCAGTTAAAACTGAAGCTGAGAATTTAAAACAATTTTTTTAGTCTAGTTAAAAAGAGTTGCAGCGCTTTTTCTTACTTTAATAATTTCGAGGACAAAATTCTTTTAGGGGGGAAAGAACGTAACGCCCCGTATTTCTAGCAGTTGAATAATTAATTAATTAATTAATTTAAATATCGATTTGGCGATATCGATAACTTGAGTTAAATAATTTTGATTATTTAATTATTATAAATTATTTATTTCGAATTTGGACAAGATATTTGAGATGTAGCTATAAATTAATTTATAGAATTTTACTGTAATTTTTATTTTAGAAAATAAGAAGCTTTTTATTTGAAGTGTTTTACACCTTATATCAGCATTTTGGGATTTCACAAAATAAACTAACTTGTCTATATTATTATATTTTTGGAATCGTGGCACCTCACTTGACATAGTTATATTTTTATTTTTATCTATAGCAGTCACAAATAAACAAAATTTCGTATAGTTGATATCATATCAACTTTAACCATTGTGTATACGAGATCGCGAACCCAACATTAATGTTCGACTACGCAATATTGACCAAAGGAGTTCAGGACACTATACTTGATGCCTAAATTAGAAAATATATTTAATAATACATATATTTCTTCCTACCTTAGTTGTTAAGTGATGGTACAGTGCTGTGAACTCACATCACTCTGGCTACCTCACCTATGCGAAGACTTCATGCCGAAGTAACTAGCTTACCTACCCACAATTACTTAAGCATTAAGGTTCATGTAATATAATACATATAAAATACATGAGAATAGAAAGGCGGACCTACCCCACTCGTATTTTCACATCAAACCATACCAGAATGAACATAGCTGCACTATAACTTGGCTACTCTACTACATGGCTATAACCCTAGTACTTAGCTTAGAAGTATTTGCTGCCCAAATCGTACGTTCTAAAAACTTACCCTTTAAGTTTCCTCCTCCTATAAATAACAAAAATCCAGATCATTTTCATTTTTACTTCCTGAAACCAAAAACTCTAAGAGAAAAATATATATACTTCAGAAATTAAATCAAAACAAAATCGTTGGTTCACTAAAACTGACATGGTCAAAAGGCCATATTAGACAACGTGATACATCTGGAAGGCGCTGCGCATGTGAAACAGGGGAGGAGAATGAAAGACTGTTCGCAGTGGCAAAGCGGAGTATAGTTAGATGACGGTTCCGGTTTGTATAATAACGAAGCGGTTGTGGGGGAAGACAAGGAGAGGAGTTCACACGGGTATGCCATGGGTGTCTTGCGGGATTGTATATATACGGAAATAAGATGATATACTATATAAAGACATGAACCACAGTCTTCAGCTTGGGTTGGTGACTTTGCTTTGTGAAACTCTGAAACAAGGGAATGGAGGAAGTTTGAATGGATGTGGGAATAAAATGCAAGGAGACAGGAGTGTGCGCGAGGATTGTTGGAAGCATCTCATATGTGTGTATAGGGTGTTTGAAGAGTAGAGAAGGGGGGTGGGATGTAGCACTCACGTTGGCTTGAGGTCGCGACAAACTGAATGGGTGCGAGTTCGGTCTCAAGGGAATGAAGTGGTGGAGTTCTGAGAATTCAAAGAAGAAGAAGCAAATGTATGCACAAGGAAAACATGAGTACGAGAAACCTTCGTTTTAGATCGTACGAGTACCTAATCTCGCCCTTAGCTGTAAACGAAAAGCATACATTGGATCAGAAGTACTTATAAATCTATGGAGGAACTTGGTTTTGAATAAGATGGAAAATAAAGGAGCGGCTATAGTTTATATTAACGGGAAATGAAGAAAAGCACTAGCATTGCAGATTTTCTGTGTAGTGCATGGTAGGAATGTAACTCGTGAAAAGAAGAAAAGAAACCGTGAATGGAGTTGGAAGGTTACGACATGGATTCCTGAGGGTTGCACGTTTAATCCAAATGGGAACTATGGTGGATACATGGTGCGTAAAAGTATTTGACGAAGGTAATACAGATCACGTGGTGGGCTTGAGTAGTGAAGAGGGATGGGCCTTTTGATTAAAATGTTAAGGCCCAGAAATAAAAAAATAAAAAAAGTGAAGAAAGGGAATCGACCATCAAAGGGTTGGAACATAAGTCCAACAATAATTGGAATGAAGGGGATACGCTGGTCTAGAAATTGGATGGGCCGATATTTAAATAGTAAGGCCGAAATATTTAGATTAATTTAAGTTTAAGTTAATAACCATTTAAATATATATAATCTTATGAAATTTATATCTTGTACATATAATACCAGAATCACGAACGGTCTGATCAGTTGGGATCATGTTCACGCAGGCTACGCGATTAAGCTCGTTTGGAACTGTTTGGAGAACGTTTCAATATATGGCAGAATTTAACGCCTAAGTGGATCAACCGACCGTCATTCGTTATTTAACGGATAACGACCTACGTGAGTAATCTCACTAACTCTGTCCATTTTGATAATTTTATAAACGTTATTTAATATTGATAAAAATGATTGAATTCTGTGTGTGATGGTTGTTCGGATGATTTGCTAATAAATTGGTTAAAATAATACGTATAGTTATTTATACAAATCGTTAGTTAAATATGGATTATATTTATTACTTATTTCATACTAATATGAAATAAATGTTGGTTAACATCTGTGAATGCAAGGAAATAGGTTGGAGGAATCCAACTGGATTCCTCAACAATTATATTGTTGTTTTTCATATATATTGCATTATATGATGTGACAAATAATCAGTGATTGATTATTGTGTGTTTTGGGATGTTTTAATAACATTGACCTGAAATATGTGGTATTTAAAATACCATAAAATATATTCGAGTATATTGGAAAAGAAGTTGCGGTTTTAAAAAGGAGAAAAATCTGTTTTTAAAATAGAAATTGAATTTAGATTGAACTAGAATATATAAATTGTTTTAATTATATAAACAAGTATTTTGGATTTATAAACAATATTTATAAATCAAATAAAATAGTTATTTTAGAATAATTTGGAAAGTAAATTCAAAAATGAATTTATATAAAAAAGGGGAAATCGATTAGAAAGAAAAACGATGAAATTATTTCTGTAACACCCACACCCGCTAAGGTCACTCGCTAAGGGAATGCCTTAGTTTTGGTGGAGTATTTTTAGTGAGTATAGAACAGAAAAATTACCACAAGACAGATGTAAGTAATACTTGAAAATTTAAAACATTATTTCATTGCAGCGGAAAGTAAAACATGTTTGGTTACATCACAAAACCATAACAACTATTTGTACATAATATCCATCCTGATAAAATAGAAGTACATAATCCCACTACATAGACAATAGCCATAATAGAAAAGATAAACCGAGCTTTACTTCTACGCTCCAAGCCCAAAAGATAGATATAGCGGTCTGATCCAAGCCCACTAGTGCTAGGCCCACTCTGAAAACCTGAGGGTTGGGAAAAAGATAAAAACAACGGGGTCAGACATAAGTCTGAGTGAGTCCTATAACCCTAACAATACAACCATTAAAGTAATTAGGGTATGACATAAATAAGGTACGGTACCTCTGGGGATAATGACCACACTAAGTAGCCAACAAAACACAGGATGTACTAAGATAACCAAGAAGACGCTTTTATCCACCCAAGGATAATTATTAGATTACGCCACCCCAGACTTATTCACCCAAGGGTAATTCCTACACTGCACCACACCAGTTCTACCCACCAAGAGTAATTCCTACTTAAAGGTTGATCCCACTAAGTGTACTTAGTAATTTTTACCCGGTAGTTTCTTGTACCCCTACACAGGTGCCGTCTGCCCCTATCTTTACTAGGTGTACCCACTACCCCCAAGCGATCGGCTCCCTACCGTAGATACCCGTGCTGGTCCCACAAAAGGGGGTGTATCATTCCCCAAAGTGGCTACCAGATAATATCACTGTGCACGGCTTTATATCTACACGATGCAACAATGACTTACCAACCAGCCCGGGTCCACACACGCATATGAAACCCGTTGATCCTGCGTTGCCACCGCTAACCCGTTTTGGCCACTTATAGTCAAGCCCAATATGCGTGTCCCGTCACTCGACTAGAGTCGAGCCCACAAAGATACGTTTGGGATATTGGTTGAAATGGGCCCCCACAAGCTACTACTTAAGCTTGCTACTTTTATCTAGTGCATCCCACTTAACCCCTTATATAGTCATGCCCTCTTACATGTTAAGATCTGGTTAAGTCATCAATCATATTTCAATTGCCACTTAGGCCACCCACTAGATTTCCACATGCCACCCAAAGCACTTACTTAACCCTTCACCCATGTTTTAATTACATGTTCCACTTTGGTTAAGTATTCTAATCGTATTTTCTCATGCCACCCATGGCACTTACTTAACCCTTTTTATCATGTTTAATTACATGTTCTACTTTGATTAAGTATTCTAATCGTATTTTTCTATTGCCACCCAAAGCAACCCACTAGTCTCATCATGCCACCCCAAGGCACCCACTTAACCCCTCATGTCCCACTACATGCTAATATGGTTAAGTGTTCCTTAAATCATTAATTAAGATCATGAACTCATAAAGACGTCTCACATTAGACCGTCTTTTGTGACTGCTGGATATGCCGGTTGGTTCCGGGCAGACTTATGTCATTAAAAGGGTCTAACCTCGTGTCTTTACTTTAATCATGTATTTAATTTATGACTAAGACCTCTCACATTGGGCCAATCATTTGTATCCGCTGGATGGCCGGTCGGTTCCGGGCAGACTTCCGCTACAAAAGGGTCCAACCTCGTGTCTTAGTTGATTAATTACACCTAATTAATCACCCCCATATTAATTATCCCTAATTAATATCAAGTTTTCCATAACATGGGTAGACCTAACTCAATAGGTAAATTCCCATGGGGTAGACCTAACTCAATAGGTAAATTCCCACTTATGTTAATTTATTTATTTTATGGTATGCTCAATCATACTCAATCATACTTTATTAACATATTTATTAACCCCATCGTTCCCCCACGTAAATCGTTCTCATTTCATAACATAATAAAGGGGAAGATCCATCACAAATAGCATGGGTTTAGCATATAACTTTGTCATGGGTTAAGAGGATGTCAACTTGCATATATGAGCACATATTAACCCAACTACATTTAACCCAAACTTGCATATTATCATACACATGATTTGCATAACATATTGCATATGAGCTTGCATATTATCATACACATATCTTGCATAACATGTTGAACTTGCCTATAAGCATTCTCATAACTTGCATAACATGTTAAACATGCATTTAAGCCTACACATAACTTACATAAGCATTCACATACTTGCATAGGCATTCACATACTTGCATAAGCATTCACATACTTGCATATCACATTAAACTTGCATTTAAGCATATACATAACTTGCATAACATCATGCACATAACTTGCATAATCTCATACACATAACTTGCATAACACCATGCACATAACTTGCATATGAACTTGCATCTTAAAGGAGGGTAAACATGCATAGCATATAAGGGTATCATCTTGCATATGTATGCATCACATTTAAAAGGGTAAACTTACATGTCATGATTTATGCATAATACCAAACACTTAGCATGCATAAAACCACATACTTAGCATGCATAGAATCAATTACTTATTATGCATAAACACACTACTTAACTTGCATAAACCCACACACTTAGCATGCACACAATCAAATACTTAACATGCATAAAATCAAATACTTAGCATGCATAACACCAAATATTTAGCATGCATAAAATCACATGCATAACTTGCATATCATGTTACATATAACTTGCATATACTCTCACATATAGTTTGCATAACATGTTACATATGCATAAATGTTGAACATAGTGTTTTGCATCATAAAACATGGCATTAACCTTGCATATAACATAAAACTTGCAAATCACATATCATACAAACTTGCATAAACATATTTATCCACAAACATAGCCATGTCTTATCACATCCTACCATAATCAATTTAACAATTGATTATTAAAGCCATAGAAACTCACCAAAACCAAGATTAGCAAACTTATGAAGTGGAATTAGTGGCTTTAATTGAAGAAGATGTTGATTAGCTTGCAACTCTCTTCATTGATTTGTGGAGGCCATGCTCAAATTTCATTTTGCCATAGTTTAGTTACAAAACCTAATTATGAATGAATTAGGGTAGGGTTGGGGTCTTATTTATAGGATTAGGTAGTGTTTTAGGCCCTTAGATTAACCCTAGGTTAGATTAGGACCGTTAGATTTAGGAAATCTCTAGAACCAGCCCTCTAGGCCAGCCCAAGAACCTAAACTGGTGCACCCAGTTTCACTGGGCGTCGCACCCCTGTCGACAGGCAAGTCGACAGGGCAGTCGACACCCCTGTCGACAGCGCTGTCAACATGGCTAGGGCGGGAATTTCTCCCGCCTGACCCGCTGCTTCTATTTCAAATTCTGAATTTGAATTTTTAAATCTGTTTTTATCTTTGAATTTTCTGAAAACTTCTTTGGGCCATAACCGGGCCATACGGACTCCGATTCTCGAAAACTCGGACTCTATTTCGCGTATTTTTCCGAGACGAACGCAATGACGCAGCCCGTTACCCCCAATTCCCACATCTGAGATTATTTATCCTATAATTAGTGAATTTTAGTATTAACTAAAATTCGGGGTGTTACATTCTCCCCTCCTTAAAGGATTTCGTCCCCGAAATCTCTAAGCTAAGGAGAATGCATATCCTACCATCCAAACAACCATCTACTCAAACCATCAACCACGGGCATCCATTGTCCTTAAAACAATTTCTAATGATGTATGAGCATATGCAAAAAGTGTGTGTATATGTTCCCTATCTAACGTATGAACATATGCAAACCATGATAGTGCCATGCATCCATTATGTATGCGAGAGAACCCTATCGACACATACAATATCTACATGAGTGCACAATCATTCACCAAAATGCATCATCCATATGATAACACAATCATTATACATCCATAATATAGCTTCCTACACACAATTTTATGCAATATGCAATATGAAGTGATTGAGCCGATCTAGTGCCTAGAGTGTGTGTATATGCATCCACGAGCAACCATTAGCAAACACTTGCATCCACTTGCATCCATCCTACATAACATGTCTCAAACACATGTTTCAACCATAGGAATATCCTATCTGGAGGTCAAAGGTACTAACGAGAGGACATACTAAAGATAAGATAAGCACAAGATATGCGATGAAGGAGAAGCAAAAGGACATACCCTCCGAAAGAAAAGGGTATCTCGAACGCATCTTCGCTTCCGTCTCCCAGGTAGCGTCTCTCTCTTCATCTCCCCTTCGTACTTTGACTAGTTGAACCTCTCTGTTTCTCAACTTCCAAATCTCTGACCCAAGGATGCAAGTAGGAGCTCGTCGAATCGTCGCATCACGCTCTACTTCCACTTCTCTAAGCAGGCTCGGCTCTACCGCCTCTGCGGTCTCATGTAGGAACTTCCTCAAATGTAACACATGGAATATATCATGTACACCACTACGCCTGTCGGCCACTCCACTCTATATGTCATCTGTCCAATCCTTTCCTTAATATGAAACGGTCCAACAAACCTTGGTACTTACTTCCAAAGTGAACCACATTCCGTAACGGAGATACCTTGATAAAAAGCATGTCCTAATATCAAACTCAAGCTCTGTTCTCCTCTTGTCCGCTTAAGATTTATGTTTATCTTGCGCCGCTTTCCTCCTTCTTCGAATCAAATCAATCTTTTTCCGAAGTCTTTCTAACCTTATCTGCCCAAGCAAGATCTCATCCGTAGTTTCCCACCAACGTGTAGGTGATCGACAAGGCCTTCCATAAAGAGCTTCGAAAGGTGCCATACCAATACTGGACTGAAAGCTGTTATTATATGCGAACTCCACCAATGGAAGATGCTCTTCCCATGTACCTCCAAAATCTAAGATACAAAGCCTCAAAAGGTCTTCTAGGGCATGATTCACCCTCTTGGTCTGGCCGTCCGTCTGAGGATGATATGCGGTACTCAAACACAACTGAGTCCCCACTGCTTCTTGCAAACTTCTCCAGAACTTGCTAGTGAAGATAGGATCTCGATTACTCACTATGCTAGAGGGTACCCCATGCAATCGAACTATCTCTCGCAGATATAAAGAAGCTAGCCATGGAGCGGTCCCCTTGCTCTTCATAGGTATAAAAATGGGTGCTCTTAGTAAGTCTGTCTACCACCACCCAAATTCCCGTATTACCCTTTCTTGATCTGGGTAACCCGTCAATAAAATCCATCGAGATGCTATCCCACTTCCATTGCGGAACTTCCAATGGGTGAAGCAACCCACCTGGTTTCTTTTGCTCCGCTTTTACTTGTTGGCACACCAAGCATCGAGCGACATACTCGACCACATCTTTCTTCCTACCGGTCCAGAAGAAAACCCTCTTCATGTCTTGGTACATCTTGTCCCCACCGGGATGAATGGTCATCTTAGAACGGCGTGCATCATCAAGAATAACCTTCCCCAAACCCTCGCCTTGCGGTACACAAAGTCTACTGTCTCTACGCAAGCACCCCCTATCGTTTAGGGTGTACCTACTCAAATGGCTGGACGACTCCCCCCTTATGAGCTTCCCCACCAACTCAACCAACTGTGGGTCGTCCCTCTGTGCTTCTCCAATCCGCCCCAAAAGAGTAGGTCTAACCTCCAAGGAGGCTAGCAAACCGGGTACAAAGTCAACGGAAGGTCTAAAGTCAAACATAGAAATAAACTCTAAGCCCGTCGTTCAACGAACCACAAACTCGAGGACGACCCTTTTCTACTTAAGGCGTCCGCTACCATGTTACCCTTACTCATAGGATGCTAAGGATCCCATCCACTTTTGCTGTCCTAAGACTATGCGCTCGAAGAGTCTCCAACACTTCCCTAAGATGTAGGGCATGCTCTTCTCTACCAGGATATCATCCAAAATCATCACAACTGTCTCCCACGCAGACCACCCTAGTCGAATTCGGCATCCCCCAAATGCAAGCCCCAAAGGCCTAAACCAATATCAGACAAACACCCAAGGGATACCTCCTTCGAATTCAGACGACCTACGTGAGATGATACTAGTAAAAATGGCTAAATAATTAAGCCCTTGTCCAATTCTGGATGTTCTCGCCAGTCTCGCTCCAAAACCGTCGTTTATCCCATACTGGCTCTGCTCAGCCTATTGAGCACATACGAAAACTTATTTCGCTCCTAGAAAAGACCAAAATGTCATCCATAAAGACCATCACAACTTATTTAGGTACTCCTTGAACACCCTTCTCATCAAATTAACAAAATATGCGGGGCGTATGTCAAACCAAATGGCATCACCAGCCACTCATAAAAAAAACATCCGGAGTCCTAAAGGTAGTCTTTTCTATGCTATCCTCAGCCACTCTCAACTGATGAACTTCCGTGGCTGAGTCCACTACTAAAACACTGAGGCGCCAACCAACTGATCAAAGAGATCATCAATCCTTGGCAATGGGTGTCTATTCTTCTTTGTGAGTTTCTTTAGTTCTCTTTAGCCTACACAAAGTCTGAGGGACCCATCCGCCTTCATAACAAAAACTACTGGAGCGCCCCACTCCGATATACTTCGTCTTATGAACCCCTTCTCAAGCAAATCGCCTACTTACTTATGGAGTTCCCTCCTCTCACTAGGAGCCATGTGGCACACTGGCCAAGATACTGGTTTAGCATTATCCACCAGATATATTCGGAAGTCAATCTCCCGCTTCGGAGGTAAGCCCTTCACCTCCTCAAACACATCCGGGTATTCCCGGACCGCTCTAACAGATCGCAGACTCTAGACCAACGTGTCAAGCGATTCTAGATACCTTAGCATAACAGATTCTATGGGATTACAAGAGATCTCGAGAGTGTTACCCAGGCGGCCCATAAGCCTAACAACTCTCCCTTCAAAATGAAGAACGGCACTCCTACTGGATAACCAGTCCATGCCCAAAACTAACCCATAGCCCGTGAAGCCCAAAAGCATCACATCTTAAACTCAACGCTAAGTATAGGAACTTTCAAACCCAAACACATCATGGAGCCCCAACTGGGTTTGAAACAACTAAGGGATCATCTACCAAACTGGTGTCTAAGTGCAGTGACCCAACTATCAAGGATGAGATAAACGAACTCGATGCGTCAGAATCAAATAAAGTTCGAATTGGATGATAAAGAAATCCAACCTCCAATCTAGACGGTCTTATCCCCATCTGGTAACCTAGTCGTGAGGGAATACAACTACCCTCCGGAAGATTCCATACCTTGCCCTTGCTTCTTTGGACAATCCTAATAAGGTGTCCTATTCCTCCCAAAAGGATAACCACTTGCCTTCTTCTTCCCTGTTCTCCACTCGTAACCTCCCACCAATGAGGTTTCATCCTTCATTAACCAAACAACTATTTGAGCCTTCCTCCCATCGTCTATCCAATAGATACCTACCAGTCCTCCTCCTTCTTGAACCAACTTCTAATCCGACTAACGTCTAAGTCCCTTGAAGTGGTTTTCCATCCTTATCTATCTTAGAAAGATCATCTATACGCGGAGGGGAAACTCAAAACGAGAGAAAGGAAGAGATTCAAAATGGAGAATTCGAAAGATATAGATATAGCTATTGGGGATTATGCTTTTCTTTCAAAAACTTTTCTCTTAAAAGACATGTTTTTGAAAATACTCCTTTCCAAAAATATTCTTAGAAAATAGTTTTTCTAAAAAATATATCTGTTCCGGTAACCTTAAGCTCTGATACCACGTGTAACACCCCACACCCGCTAAGGTCACTCGCTAAGGGAATGCCTTAGTTTTGGTGGAGTATTTTTAGTGAGTATAGAACAGAAAAATTACCACAAGACAGATATAAGTAATACTTGAAAATTTAAAACATTATTTCATTGCAGCGGAAAGTAAAACATGTTTGGTTACATCACAAAACCATAACAACTATTTGTACATAATATCCATCCTGATAAAATAGAAGTACATAATCCCACTACATAGACAATAGCCATAATAGAAAAGATAAACCGAGCTTTACTTCTACGCTCCAAGCCCAAAAGATAGATATAGCGGTCTGATCCAAGCCCACTAGTGCTAGGCCCACTCTGAAAACCTGAGGGTTGGGAAAAAGATAAAAACAACGGGGTCAGACATAAGTCTGAGTGAGTCCTATAACCCTAACAATACAACCATTAAAGTAATTAGGGTATGACATAAATAAGGTACGGTACCTCTGGGGGATAATGACCACACTAAGTAGCCAACAAAACACAGGATGTACTAAGATAACCGAGAAGACGCTTTTATCCACCCAAGGATAATTATTAGATCACGCCACCCCAGACTTATTCACCCAAGGGTAATTCCTACACTGCACCACACCAGTTCTACCCACCAAGAGTAATTCCTACTTAAAGGTTGATCCCACTAAGTGTACTTAGTAATTTTTACCCGGTAGTTTCTTGTACCCCTACACAGGTGCCGTCTGCCCCTATCTTTACTAGGTGTACCCACTACCCCCAAGCGATCGGCTCCCTACCGTAGATACTCGTGCTGGTCCCACAAAAGGGGGTGTATCATTCCCCAAAGTGGCTACCAGATAATATCACTATGCACGGCTTTATATCTACACGATGCAACAACGACTTACCAGCCAGCCCGGGTCCACACACGCATATGAAACCCGCTGATCCTGCGTTGCCACCGCTAACCCGTTTTGGCCACTTATAGTCAAGCCCAATATGCGTGTCCCGTCACTCGACTAGAGTCGAGCCCACAAAGATACGTTTGGGATATTGGTTGAAATGGGCCCCCACAAGCTACTACTTAAGCTTGCTACTTTTATCTAGTGCATCCCATTTAACCCCTTATATAGTCATGCCCTCTTACATGTTAAGATCTGGTTAAGTCATCAATCATATTTCAATTGCCACTTAGGCCACCCACTAGATTTCCACATGCCACCCAAAGCACTTACTTAACCCTTCACCCATGTTTTAATTACATGTTCCACTTTGGTTAAGTATTCTAATCGTATTTTCTCATGCCACCCATGGCACTTACTTAACCCTTTTTATCATGTTTAATTACATGTTCTACTTTGGTTAAGTATTCTAATCGTATTTTTCTATTGCCACCCAAAGCAACCCACTAGTCTCATCATGCCACCCCAAGGCACCCACTTAACCCCTCATGTCCCACTACATGCTAATATGGTTAAGTGTTCCTTAATTCATTAATTAAGATCATGAACTCATAAAGACCTCTCACATTAGACCGTCTTTTGTGACTGCTGGATATGCCGGTTGGTTCCGGGCAGACTTATGTCATTAAAAGGGTCTAACCTCGTGTCTTTACTTTAATCATGTATTTAATTTATGACTAAGACCTCTCACATTGGGCCAATCATTTGTAGCCGCTGGATGGTCGGTCGGTTCCGGGCAGACTTCCGCTACAAAAGGGTCCAACCTCGTGTCTTAGTTGATTAATTACACCTAATTAATCACCCCCATATTAATTATCCCTAATTAATATCAAGTTTTCCATAACATGGGTAGACCTAACTCAATAGGTAAATTCCCATGGGGTAGACCTAACTCAATAGGTAAATTCCCACTTATGTTAATTTATTTATTTTATGGTATGCTCAATCATACTCAATCATACTTTATTAACATATTTATTAACCCCATCGTTCCCCCACGTAAATCGTTCTCATTTCATAACATAATAAAGGGGAAGATCCATCACAAATAGCATGGGTTTAGCATATAACTTTGTCATGGGTTAAGAGGATGTCAACTTGCATATATGAGCACATATTAACCCAACTACATTTAACCCAAACTTGCATATTATCATAAACATGATTTGCATAACATGTTGCATATGAGCTTGCATATTATCATACACATATCTTGCATAACATGTTGAACTTGCCTATAAGCATTCTCATAACTTGCATAACATGTTAAACATGCATTTAAGCCTACACATGACTTACATAAGCATTCACATACTTGCATAGGCATTCACATACTTGCATAAGCATTCACATACTTGCATATCACATTAAACTTGCATTTAAGCATATACATAACTTGCATAACATCATGCACATAACTTGCATAATCTCATACACATAACTTGCATAACACCATGCACATAACTTGCATATGAACTTGCATCTTAAAGGAGGGTAAACATGCATAGCATATAAGGGTATCATCTTGCATATGTATGCATCACATTTAAAAGGGTAAACTTACATGTCATGATTTATGCATAATACCAAACACTTAGCATGCATAAAACCACATACTTAGCATGCATAGAATCAATTACTTATTATGCATAAACACACTACTTAACTTGCATAAACCCACACACTTAGCATGCACACAATCAAATACTTAACATGCATAAAATCAAATACTTAGCATGCATAACACCAAATATTTAGCATGCATAAAATCACATGCATAACTTGCATATCATGTTACATATAACTTGCATATACTCTCACATATAGTTTGCATAACATGTTACATATGCATAAATGTTGAACATAGTGTTTTGCATCATAAAACATGGCATTAACCTTGCATATAACATAAAACTTGCAAATCACATATCATACAAACTTGCATAAACATATTTATCCACAAACATAGCCATGTCTTATCACATCCTACCATAATCAATTTAACAATTGATTATTAAAGCCATAGAAACTCACCAAAACCAAGATTAGCAAACTTATGAAGTGGAATTAGTGGCTTTAATTGAAGAAGATGTTGATTAGCTTGCAACTCTCTTCATTGATTTGTGGAGGCCATGCTCAAATTTCATTTTGCCATAGTTTAGTTACAAAACCTAATTATGAATGAATTAGGGTAGGGTTGGGGTCTTATTTATAGGATTAGGTAGTGTTTTAGGCCCTTAGATTAACCCTAGGTTAGATTAGGACCGTTAGATTTAGGAAATCTCTAGAACCAGCCCTCTAGGCCAGCCCAAGAACCTAAACTGGTGCACCCAGTTTCACTGGGCGTCGCACCCCTGTCGACAGGCAAGTCGACAGGGCAGTCGACACCCCTGTCGACAGCGCTGTCGACATGGCTAGGGCGGGAATTTCTCCCGCCTGACCCGCTGCTTCTATTTCAAATTCTGAATTTGAATTTTTAAATCTGTTTTTATCTTTGAATTTTCTGAAAACTTCTTTGGGCCATAACCGGGCCATACGGACTCCGATTCTCGAAAACTCGGACTCTATTTCGCGTATTTTTCCGAGACGAACGCAATGACGCAGCCCGTTACCCCCAATTCCCACATCTGAGATTATTTATCCTATAATTAGTGAATTTTAGTATTAACTAAAATTCACTGTGTTACAATTTCGATGTTCGAAATATGAATAGAATTGAAATAAATCAATGAGGCTTTATAATTATAATTCGATGATTTTGAATGGTTTTAGAATAATTTATTTTATAAATATATAAAATGAAATTCAAGATTTGACGAGATAAATAAATATTTGGATTTGTTAGCAAATAGGAAGTCGAGATTTAAATTAAAACTTAAAGTGAGTAGGCACCACCAACCGCCGTGTGCGAACCACGGGTCTCATCCTAGTTATAACTTATAAAATGAGTTATACAGCGAATGGTAATGGTTTATAAAGTAAATGGTAATGGTTTATACAGCGAATGGTTATGGTTTATAAAGTAAATGGTAATGGTTTATACAACGAATGGTAATGGTTTATAAAGCAAATGATAATGGTTTATGAAGCGAATAATAATGGTTTATGAAGCGAATATTTTACAGTTTATAAAGCAAATGGAGATAAATGGAAATTGATTTATAAAGTGAGAGAAAATGGGTTTGTAAATGAAAGATAAAGGAATTCATAAATGTAAGGTTAATGATTTCGTAAAGGAAATGCGAAGGGTTGTGAAATGGAATCTTTAATATTATTTACAGAAGTCAAGTTGAGTTATTTTAATTAATTTTCGAAATGATAGTTAAATAGTATTGAATTGATTTGTGAAATTATAATAATATAATAGCTTTAAAAATGTTAAAGGGAATATGATAGGGTTTTAGGAATTGGAACTTGTTGTACGTTGGTTGAGTTGAGTAATTTTCGTGGTATCAATATGATGTTGGTTTCGGCCTTCAGAATTAATACTTAGGGAGTTGTTCTTTCACTAGTTTACGGTTAGAGATTAATGGATGTGGAAGAATAATGATGTGTGAATGAGAAATGGAAATGTTTTCCAAAGTTAATGACATATATTTTCGAAATACGAGAAAATAAGGAATTGTGAATATATGGAAACGTTTTCCAAGAAATCGTAAGAGGCTGAGTGAGCTAAAAAAATATTTTGGTCAAGATATTAAAGGGAAATTGGGGAATTAAATGATGATTGATCGTTAAGATTTCCATTTGGGAATACGACCGTTGTTTGCACGCATGTTTTCCTTTGATAGTCAAATCACCGACTAACAAAGTTTTTGACCATTTCCGTTTTCAATACGGAGAGACCGGGATCAGATTTATTATCTGGAAACCACTCCGTATGGGCATTATCGTTTCGAATCAAATATATCGAAGATAATTGAAGATGGAGTTTATGCAAGGGTTATTCTGGTGATCCTATGTAGAATTGCCTAAGATGGATTTATAGAATAATTCCTTCGGGTCGTCTAGTCTTAGGACAACTTGAATGGACGAATGTCTGACAGAGTATGTCTGGTAGATCGCGCAAGTTGATCGTTTCAAACGTATTTACGTTGGTGGCGAAGGAATTCGTTTCTGTTAACTTATACCCATGGTATTTTTGGGGAAATCAATTTGTGATTTGATGGGTATGATGGGTATTTTTAGGGAATATTGTCACCATCTAGAGATTATTCATATTTGTTACTTCTTGCGCTACTGTATCTCCCGGGAACGGTTATATTGGTATACCAACCATAAGGTGATAATATATTCGGAACATTCAAGCGAAATGAATGGTTGGTCATGTGTGGCCGAGTTACAAGATGTTATTGTTGAACTCCAGTGTATCGCTTCTAGAGTACACCGATCGGAAGGTGGTTCCATACCTTGTCATAGTTGGAAATCCATTCCCAATAAGAGCCTGCGGTCTTTGGTTGTGTGTGTGTGTGTGTGTGTGTGTGTGTGTGTATATATATATATATATATATAGAACGTGAGATGAAAGCATTCTGCTAGATTTCTATTTACTGGATTTAGACATTATTATAATATCAGAATTTTTTTATCTTAAGAAATATTTTGGGTTATCGTATGGTAAAAACCGTCTGTGTTTATGTGTGGATTGGTCTTATGATCATCATTTCTTTTAAAATAATTTTAAAAGTCAAACCAAGTGATTAGAGTTTACTCACACTAGTCATATGACTGTCCCAGAGTTTATTTTGTTTTGTTTTCCCTAAACTCTTAGGTGCCTAATTTTGTACGGGAAGTCAAGTAGTTAGGATTTACAGATACTTGGAGGAGCTCGGAGTAGGAGGCTTCAGAGTTAGATATATATAGAGTTTATTTCCGCTGTGATATTATGTGTTATAGTGGTTTGTATATACAGTTATAGTTTTGTATTTCAAAAGTTGTTATATAATATATTTATTCGTCTTGCTGCGAGATTCGTGTTTACTCTGATTCTGTTCAGTTATGTTCTTCTTCTTTTTCTATTCTAATATTCTTTCTATTTCTCATCCTCTAACTTCATTCTATTAATGGTCCGGTATTTCCGATGCTTGAGTAGTCGACATGGTACGTTGTGTTTATTTTCTGGGTCGAAAATCCTTTGATCGTTACACAGACAATACTCCCAAAATTAAAGGAGACCCAGTCAAATCACAAAATGATAGATGGTACCAAATAAGCATGTCCATTAAGGGGAGGTAACTTAATTGACCTTGATATGACTCCTGTTTTAATCATTTTAATTATGACTCGAAGTTCAAGGCTATCTAACATCATTCTCTTACTTCATTCCATTAGCGTTTGCCGAACCAACCTACTTCATTCTGGATTTTCGACCACGTTCCCATTTGTTAAAGTGGGTCCAAGTATTGGCAGAGAGTATGACAATATCTGGCCCCAGTCTCTTTAACAACCAAACAATTATTTCACACTGTCATCATTTATATTTAAAAATCATACTTACAATATCAAAAATCAAATAATAACAATATTGGTTTATATTCAAATAATTACATTCAAATGTTTCAGTGTCGTAAATCATAACTAAAATCAACTCATTATTTCATTAAGCTAATAAATCAATTCATTAATATATTCAGATTTCTATTTACAAAGTAGTTTACAAAACTACATTTAGATTTAACATTTCTATGACTCAAATTTCACTATTTCAAAAAATTTATATCAATATTTCAGATTCAATGGCTTGGACTGGTAACAACTTTTACTTAAAATAGTTAGTATAATATAAAAAGAATTATGTATAAATAATTAATTTTATATGAAATAATTTGATTTAAAATAATTATAAAATAAATAATAGTTAAATTAAAAACAAAATAATATAATTGAAATAGTTATAGAAAGTATAGTAATTATGTTAAATTTAAATAAAATAATTATAAAGTAACAATAATGCAATTTAAAAATAGTTTAATATAAAATAGTGAAAATTTTAAATAATTTAAGATTGTAAAGTCCCCAAATCTGTACTCTTTGAGTTGACGAACTACAACTCCCATCCAACCCAATATGCACGAGAATACGAATCTTTAGTAAGAAAGAATAAAGATGGTGTAACGAACCGACATTTTCCCGATCCTGATTATCGATACAATATCATATCGACTAACCAAACATCAGAAACTACCTGATCATTAATAGAAAAAAGTTAGACGGTGAGAAATAGAAACACAGAAATATTAGAATAGTTGAAGAAAAACAAAAAACAACAACATTAGAGTAAACATGAACCTCACAGTAGAACGAATAAAATATATTATATAACATAACTTTTGAAAAACAGATTTGAATGCATATACATAACATTATCAGAGTACAACATTTGTTCATCACAAATACAACACAGCAGAATAAACTATCGATATATATATTGCACTGAAGCCTCCTGCTCCAAACTCCTCTAAGGATATCCTGAAAATACCTAAACTACTTGACTGCTCATACAAAATTGGGCACCCAAGAGTTTAGGGTAAAGCAAAACAAAATAAACTCTGGGTTAGTCATGATATTGGTTCTAGTAAACACCAACCACTTGGTTTACTTTTAAAAATCCTTTTTTAAAACAAAAGATAATCGTCAGACCGATCCACACATAAATACGGATAGTTTTTACCTTACGATAACCCAAAACGTTCTTTAAAATCAATATTAGTCTGATATTATAATAGTGTCTAAATCAAGTAAATAGAAATCTAGCAGAATGCTTACGTCTCACGCTCCACATACATGGTATACGATCAAAACCGCGGGCGCTTAATGGGCAATGGATTTACAATTATAACAAGGTATGGAACCACCTTCTGATAGTATATCTCTAGATGGGAATACACTGGGTTTAACAAGAACATCTTGCAACCCGGCCATACATGACCGACCACTCATTTCGCTTGAGTGTATCGAATGTATATCATCAACGGTTGGGATTAGCAACCGTTTCCCGAAAGGGACAACATCGACAGATTAAAGAAGGGAATGAATTTTCTCTAGATAGGTGATAATACACCGTAATTGGGACCGATCCACTTAGCCATGATACATGTCCGGTTTTTTCATTTCCTAGTTATAAAGCTTGAGGTTACCATTACTTACCTTTCATTGATAGCACAATCACTTTGAATGCCACATTGTCAGATCCATTAATCACTAGTTGATTTGCACGATTATATTCTAGATTTATGATAAGAGAATAAATCCTCTACCAACATATGCATATTTGTGCAGACAAACATATGCGATTTTTGGAAATACTCTATCAGACATTCGTCCATACAAGTTCGTTTTGGGACTGAGCGAAACAGAAGGCACAATTTCCATTAATTCATCTTAGGTTATTTCTACCTAGGATTAACAGAAAAGCCCTTGTACTTCACTCCATCTTATATTATAAGAACCCTGTTTTAATTACCTTGTTAATTAAGTTTAATTAGGGATAGATAATTTTAATCGTGATTTTGAAAAGAAAAAAAATGTAACTAAAAAGGATTAAAGTATATCTTGGGATTGTTTATAAAAAAATTCTATGTGAAATCCAAATAGAGAGTAGAGTTTTAAAGTGTAAGAAAATAAATAGAAAGAACTTCAATTCATTTAATTAAAAACTTGGGTTTGGGCTTAATTAAAACTCAGCCCATTAGTGCAAATAAGAGAAAGTTCCTCTTTTTATCCATTTTCTGAATGAACTATACGTTCATTTGTTCCAAGCAGTAAACAAAAGAGAGTTTCCCAAAACAAAGAAAACCCTAGCTTCAACAATCCTTAATTTCATGTCTTAAATGAAAGGGATTTTGGTTAGATCTTTTAGTAATTGAAAGAAGGTAAGCTGCCACACATCTAGTGAATCAATTAGGGTTTGTAATTTCAGATTTGATTTTTGATTTATACAATTTCAAACATGATAGGTAATGATATTTGTTGTTATACTTGTGTTTTGATAGATCTGAAAATTTAAACCCTCTTTAGTAGAAAATTTGAATTTTATTCATATGGAGTTTAAAAATCCCAAATTTTACTATGTTCTTTTTGACATATTACAGCAACTCTCTACCAATTTTCATGAATTTTTATTAATATTTGATATGTCAAACATGGTGATTTCCGAGAAACTTTTCTACAAAATCTGGATAGAAAACGTAGGTTTATTTAAAAATGATAACTAATTGTAGAAAATTCATAAAATCATGAAATTTGGATATGTTGTTCCTAACACATCCGAGCATCTTCAGTAAAAATTTCATTAAAAGAATATGAATGTTTGTTATGTTAAATGTACTATGTTCTAGGGATAAAAATCTGGGCTGTTTTTGGTTACTTCGCTTGAGGTTAATGCTTCTAGCAATGGAGCTCTTTGGATTATAAGGTGAGTTGTTCGACTCACACAATCTATCTTTAATTAGTGTGTTGCATGTTAGAAATTTTGGCTTTGATATGGTTGATTTGATGATTGATTTGGTTGCAATATGATTTTGGATTCAAGTGATTATTTGATTTTGTGTGCTGAAAATTAGTGAAAATATCTCTATTGTAAAACAGTGATAACTTGTAGTTAAATTACCCAAATTGACTCCATCTTTTTGCAGTAAAAAGCAATTTCAATTTGCTACAACTTTTCATGTAGGCATTTTTTGAAATTATTCTTTTTATGAGACCAAAAATAAGTTTTAAACTGAGCATGTAGCTCAGGCCTATGTGAAAATTAGAGTTGATAGCTGAGAGTAAAATGGGCATAACCTTTGATTCACTTATTGAAATTTGATAATTTTAATATCTGGAAAGTTAAGAGTATAAGTTACAACTTTCATTCATTGTGTTTCTATTGATTTTGAAGTTTAAGTGGTAAAAAAACTCATTTGTTTGTCGCTAGGCTGTCGTTACGAAATCATGAAAATACTTAAAACTGAGAATTTGTTTTGTTCATAACTTTTGAGCCACTTATTGGAATTTGATAATTCTTAATGTTTTGTAAAGCTAAGAGATTAAGCAACAACTTTCTTTTACGGTGCCTTTTGTGATTTCGGAGTATAAATGGTGAAAAACCCATTTGTTTGTCGTTGTCCTATCATTGAGAAATTGCGTCAATACTTAAATATGAGAAATTGTGTCATAACTTTTATGTTACTTATCTGGATTTAATAATTTTTTATGTTTTGGAAAGCTAAGAGTTTTTGCTATAATTGTATAGATTAATTTTTTTTTAATTATATGCTTAAGCAAACTTAAATTGCAATTTAAAACTGAGAGCGCTATTTTGAACTTTGGAAACAATAAAATAGTTTCATGAACAACCAATTAAGTGTTTTTGAAAAGATCTTTCTAGTGATATAAAATTTGTGAAGAACCAACGGTTAGATTTTCAGATATGTGTTAATCAAATCTGAAGAAAAACAGTGTCACGGCCGCATTATGGCCTGGAGCGTCGTTTGAATGAAATGACTATTTTTAAATAAATAAAAACGGCGATAAATCATTATAAAATATTATAAACGATATGGAATGGAAATAAACTGAATTTACCCGGTTTATTGAATATTTGATGGTTGAATGTGAAATTTATAAATTAACTGAAGGTTAGCTAAGTCGGATGGTTTCCTGGGTTTTGATCTGATGTTTGTTTCGGCCTTCGGGGTTAATACTTGGGAAATCGTTCTCTTACTAATTTATGGTTAGTGAATGATGAATTAGAATGAGGCGTATGTTGTGTTTGTGTAGCAATTGTTTATTATATATGTAACTACCCGGAAAATGCGAGCCAATTTAAAATTTTTATTTTGGCAATTTTAATGAATCTTGATTATTTAAAATGAATTATTTTAAATAATAACGATGAGAAATTTATTTTGAATAGAATTCGAATGTATATATTTATATAGATCGTCGTTAGATTATAAATAATTATATATAATTATAAAAGGAATTGAAAATGGCGTGGTAGTTCGATAATTCGATTTCAAAATTCAAATGAATGTACAAGGTGCAAAATAAACCGGATTTTAGTGAAACAAAAAATATTAGAATCTAATTAAGAATATCTTTCCAACGAATCCAAAAAATTGAAATTTCATAGCGGGGATCAAAAGATATGTCCAGTTGAAAATTCAGAAAAGTCGAATTGGAATTTCAGCCCTTGAAAATAGCCATTTTGCAAACGACCTCGGATTTCGACGAAACCACTTTTGTTGGATCTGGGATGTCAAGTTATTGCTAGGTTTCAAATTTCATAATTTTTCTAATCAATATGTGAGCGTGGCAAAGGAAAACGCGTTTGACCAGTTTCAGTTGATTTTAATCGACTGGAAAATGGCTATTTTTCAAATGGTCTCAGAATTCGATGAAATCAGTTTTGTTAGGATCGTATCGTCAATACGAAGCTAGAAAATATTTTTCGGGAATTTTTAGGGTCCGTATGTGGCCCCGGTAAATTGAAATGCGCGTTCAAATTCAATATATAGAGTTATATGTTGATTTTGACGAAAACTGATCGAAACGATCGAATCAGCCTATGGTACATATCCCATTGTGTTCGGAATGGGGGTAATTAGCTATGGACGACAGGCGGTGTGCCTCGTTTCGAGGTCGAAATAAAAAGTCAACTTTTTGAAATTTAAATAATTAAATAAAAACTTCCTCCCCTCTCCCCTATAACCTCCAGGCCCCCCCTTTTCTATTTCTCTCTCCCCGTCCTTACTCACGAGAAAAAAAATTAAAAACCTAAACCGACGCCGCCCCTGCCAAGCCACCGATCGACGACGCTCCTTCTTCCCCGGCTTCCTCCTTCTTCCCCGACCCTCTCTCTTCTTTCTCCCTCTCGCACGCCGCCTCCTGAGCTTCCTCCCTCCTCTTAAATCCGACGCTCCAGCACCATTTCCCCCTTCCCCTCGCGAGCAAACCGTTGCCTCCTCCCATCGTCACATCAGGCCACCACGACTTCGAAGAGGCGCCTCGGGGAAGCTATTCTGATGAAGTTCCAGTCAATGTTTTGGAAGGCACGGCGGGATGATTTCAACCGGGAATGACGGGTTCTCTTTCTCCCGTGAATAACTGAAGGAAAGTAAGCTTTTAAGTCCCTTTTTTTTCTATTTTAAATTTAAATAAGTATTGTTTTAAAAAGGAATATGATTTTCTTTTATACCAAAAACATAGAAGGAAAAAAAATTGGATTTTTAATGTATAAAAAAATCGAATTTATATAAGTTGAAAAATCGAATTTATATAAGTTGAAAAATCGAATTTATATAAGTTGAAAGATCGTATTTTTGTTAAAGGTAAAGATGAGATTTTTAACAAGGTTAAAAATATAATTTTTATATTGGTAGAAGGTTAAAGATATGATTTTTATATTATAAAAAGAATAAAAATATGATTTTTTATCATATGTGAAATATAAAAATATAATTTTTATAAAGTAGAAGTATTAAAAATATGATTTTTATATAATAGGGAATATAAAAATATTATCTTTATATATGTAACGAAATAAAAATCTGATCTTTCTTATATGTATGTTGAAATAAAAATGAGATTTTTATAGTGATGAAATTAAAAGGCGAAATCTTTATATTTGAAAAGGCGAAATCTTTATATTTGAAAAGGCGAAATCTTTATATTTGAAAGGGCGAAATCTTTATATAGAGAATACGTGATAAAAATATAATCTTTATTATATGAACACCGTTGTAAAAATAGAATTTTTATCTATATATTAGCAGTGTAAAAATAGAATTTTTATCTATATAGTAGTGAAGTAAAAATTCGATTTTTATATATATGAAGTGAAGATAAAAATTCAATTTTTATATATGTAGTGGCTACGGGCAACGAAAGTGACAAAAGGCGAGAACGACGAAGATTTCTACATAAGAAGAGTCGAGGAGTTTGGATTAGCTAGTTGGTGAGAACTTCTCACTTTAAATTTTCTTTCCTAGTTATAAATATATACTAGGATGCAGACGGTGCTTAGCAGCACCCGACACCGTCGTCCACAGACCATGGATGGCTTGTATGTTTGATTGTTTGTTGTGATGAAAATTGATTGTGTGACGTGAAATAAAATATTTATATAGAAAAAATTATTTGATCGTTAAAAATATTATTTTTAACGTGTGTGTGAATATAAATATGTGTTTGTTGATTTGGAACCCCACACGGGTGTTGGGATGATATTTTTGGCGTACACTAATCCCAATTATTTAATTGTATGTCGATCGATTGGTCGACAGTCTGTGTAAGCATTAATTATTTATATTTGATGCTTATGCAGTTGTGTGGTGCACTTTGGATGATGGTTGATTGTTGATCGTTGCTATTATATACATGTGTTGTATGGAATCCATATAATTAACATTATATGGTAATTGATTGTCCTCATTCCAATTGGGAAATAAAGAATATTAGAATATAAAAATAGTCATGTGTTGACGATGCTCATGTGTTGAGAATATTCATGTGTTGAAACTATTTATGTGTTGAGTAAAACATTTTAACAATAAAATTTACATCTTTATCATATTTAAGATTAGAACCACTTTACAGTTGGAGTCTAATTAAGAATCAAACGATAGATACCATAATTTTATAAAATATATTACATAACAAAAATAGTCATGTGTTGACAGTACTCATGTGTTGAGATTAGTCACGTGTTGAAAGAAATATAGATTCATGTGTTGAATAGAATAAATATTCATTTGTTGAATAGAATAACGAATTTATTGAAATATATAAAGCCGTGTTGATTAGAGTTGCGCTATTTTGACGTGAACGATATTTATATCGACTCTATTCATTTTTATAATGAATATAGAAAAGGTAGTGATTTCAAAATATAACATTTTGAAAATATTATCATTTATATAGTTATGATATGAAATATTCACTTTTGATCTGAAATTGAATATAGAGTTGAAATGGTTTTGAAAACAAATTTAAAACGATTTATAAAATACGTTTTAAAAGGAAATCGACGAAATATATATAATATATATATTATATATATAATGGCCTGAATAGAATACGCCGCGGCAGTTCGTGAATTTCAACCATTGACTTCGAATTGACGTTGCGGGAGATCCGACCGTCGGATTCTCCCGAAACAGGAACCGTTGGGTTCGTATCGAGAAGAGCTTTCCAATGAATATTAGAAATTTGATATCTAACTTTTGGATTTGAAATTATGTCCAAATCTAATTTGGAAAAGGTCGCTGTAAGTGCAGTTCGATGGCCGTTGATGGAAATCGACTGTACGGGCCTTGTTAAAATTATTAAAAATATCAATAATTTGTGTAAAATCATAAGAAATGAATTAGAGAGAACTGAGATGAAAAAATCCATATTCGAAAGGATAAAAATAGATTTTTATCGAAATGAACTAGTTTTGAACTAGAATTAAAATAAATTTATTTTTGAAATAAATAAATTGAATTTGAATTGGTTTTGAAAATAATCAGAATTCCCAATATATAAAGTGGGAGTGGATTTGAATCGAAATTGTCTTAGGAGTATTTCGATGTTGGATTCCGTGATTATACAGATATTGTTATGGGAATTTGAAAGATATTTATATCGTTATTTCCAATACGATATTTGTTCGTTTCAGAATTTGATATTGAATATAAGCAGATATATTTTCTATTCAGAGCCTTGTATTTAATATCAAATGTGATTTGGGTTTGTCGTGAACCGTGTTTTAGATGACATTGGTTCTTTAACCCAGTTAAAGGCAGGATATTAATTTTTGGGAAGATTAATACTAAGTGGAGTTTTAATGAATCTTTAATTAGATTGAAATGTGAATTGATAATTTAAATTATCAAATCTGAAAGGTGATCGAGAATGGAGTACCACCAGTTTTGCTCCAAAGCGATAGTTAAATCTTTAATTAGATTTGAACGTGAAATGATAATTAATTTTACCGATAACACCGTGGAGTTAGATATGGAGTATTACCAGTTTTGCTCCAGGGGATGAATAGGTTGGGATTGGGAAATAAAATAAATAATTACTTTGGTGTGGTTCGCTAATCCCGACTAGTTTGGAAAACCATAACATGGTTTGAAATGATATCCAAAGGAAGAATAAAGAATAAATTTAGAAGAATTTATCTTTGATAAAATTAATGGGAACCTTTCCCTAAGAATGTGATTTTTTGAATAAAAGAATATTCTGAGTTGGAATGAGGCATATGTTGTGTTTGTGTAACACGTGTTTATTATATACGAGGGTTATTTGGAAAGGCCGGATTTATACCCATTCTGAATAACCGATTCGACGATAGGTTAAAGATGAAGATGGTGGTTGAAGACCGGAAGTCTTCACATCGTTTGGGTGATTGCTGATAATCTCGATTGGGCTGTACACCCAAGAGGAGAGAAACAGTTGGTGATCGTCCAGACGTACTTGGAGATCGATGGATATGCGAGGAAAGTGCCTCCGGTTTCGTTCAGACCCAGAACGAACTTGTAAATGGACTGTGTGTCTGACATTGGAATTTATCCTGTGTTGATTGATCTCTATTAAATATACATCTGTTTGGCGGTGGAGAATTTATTCTCTTGCTTAACGCCCTTCTCTAAGACGTACGAGCTCAAAGGTTGTATATCGATGGACATCGGTCGCATGGAGTGAATTGCCTGTGTGGCACGCCTAAGTGGCAATTGATCAAGGTTTCTGTTGAAAAGCAAAGTCTTGTGGTTGATGATCAAAACACGGCCCGTGTGGCGTAGCATGGTGTATAACGTGAATTCGCGAGCCTCACACCTCGGTATGAGTCAAAAACGGGATACGGACCGTTGGGAGAACACGACATTTCTTTCTAGCTATGGGTGATGTCAGTGACCTACCAGCCCTGACATTTATATACTTTTTACATGTGTGGATGTTGGAATGCGAGGCGCCTCGGATATAGGTCTGTTAGGACCGGGAAACGTGTGTTCAGGAATAACTAATCCTCCAAAGTTAGGTGAGGACCGGCCCAACCGATTCCAAGGATCATAGTGGGGTCCTGAGACATTTGCTAGAGTGTCTCGAACGGAGAGGAGCTTGCTCCTTGCCTCGACTCATGACGGAAATCCAATTTCCAATACGTGATATTGCGGTTTTATTTGTAGAACCTAGTAAGGCGACATAGTGGTATAGGTCATTCATGCCGCCTATGATTGATATTTATGATTGAAATTGTTTTGGCACTATACACTTATAGTAATATCAAAATAATGTGTTTTAAACGTATCAAGCATGCTTTGGCTATTATAAGGTAAAAACCCTATCCTCCGGCCTGTGTTGCATTGTGTGATGGGACCTGGGTCTTATAATAGCTTCATTTTTCTTTATTTAGCATTGCGCTGTTTGTTTTATGCACTGGTATTCTTGGGAGGAAACCTATTCCGTGTTATACGGCGTGGTCCCTTGATTTACCGAACTTTAATAAAGTTTTAAATAACTGTTTTAGTTCTCACACCAGTCATATGACTGACTTGGAGTTTATTGTTTTAACCTAAACTCTGGGTGCCCCTATTTTCTACATGGGTAGCTAGTAGTTTTGGTTTTGCAGATTTATATTCACATGATCCTGATTTATAGCTGGAACGGTACTCGGAAAGCTCTATATCCGTGTATTACTTCTAGTTGTGTTTTGTATTATTTTCCGCTGCAATGTATTTAAATGTACTTTAAATCTCTGATATTTCTGTGTAATATTTATTCATACTCTATATATTCTTGTATCTGATGGAATAATTGTAATAAACAATGAAATGTTCTTCTGTCTGCATTCCAATTTGTCTTGTTCTCAAAACAATTAAGGGTTTCGAACGGTCTTGTTCGATTTAGCGACTGATTCAGATCGAGCGAAATTCCTTACCGTTATAGTTAGTATCAGAGCTCTGGTTTACAGAGCTAGAGAACAAGGCACATTAGAACCATATGAAAGAATTCATCAGATATGGATTAGTAAGATCCAATAAGAATTACTCGTTAGAGAGAGGATCAGTAGTATCCTAGAACGAGTGTGAAGAGCATATTTTTCAAATGAAAACAAGTTGTTTTGAAATTTAAACTAGATTATACGTATTTGAATAATTTATTTACATTGAATTTGGACAATCGAGTATATAAAGATTTTGCCTATACGCGTCATGAACGTATATTCGAAGTTTTAATATACTGATAGATATAGAATCGCGCTCTAATCGCCCGGACATGGTCCTAATGATGAAGTATACCATCACCAGTATTTATTTTCGTGTTTCGAAGGTGTGATATCTATATATTTCCATCAGACTGGTGTGAGAACCAAAACTTATATAGATAGATTTATTGTTGTGATTTGGCATCAAAAATATGATTTTTTTGTATATGTATCAAAATTATGAATTTGAAACATTAATCCACTAATTGATGTTTGTGTTGGTTGTTTATTTGTTTAATAATTTTGAACCATTATGCCTAATTGTATCAAATATTGAATTGTATCGAAAATTATTTGCAATTGCATGCATGTACATATATATGTGGGAACAGGTCATAGCAAGGAGGCTAGAGCAGAGAATAAAATTGTTTGCCCGACAAATAGGTACATGTTTACCATAATTTATTGTTTTGTTTGGGTGATGATGATTTTATGAGCCGATTGGCTAGCATCTTGGCTTTTTCTTTTTCTTTTTGAGATCAGAGGGCCCTTATGGAAATTTCAGGATTTTCCCGGTGCTCCCGGTGCAGGGGAGGTTATGGCGAAATTTTTCGAAAATTTAGGGTGTTAGCCAAATTTTTGAAAATTTTGAAAAGTTCTTAGAAACTGAAAAGTTGAAGAACTTAAGCCGTAATGAAAATACTGAAAGTTGAGTTGATTAGTTAAATAACTTTCGGCTTCGTTCCTTTTCGAGGACGAAAAGTTTTAAGTGGGGGAGATTGTAACAACTCGGAAAATGCGAGCCAATTCAAAATTTTTATTTTGGCAATTTTAATGAATCATGATTATTTAAAATGAATTATTTTAAATAATAACGTTGAGAAATTTATTTTGAATAGAATTCGAATGTATATATTTATGTAGATCGTTGTTAGATTACAAATAATTATATATAATTATAAAAGGAATTGAAAAAGGCGCGGTAGTTCGATAATTCGATTTCAAAATTCAAATGAATGTACAGGGGGCAAAATAAACCGGATTTTAGTGAAACCAAAAATATTAGAATCTAATTGAGAATATCTTTCCAACGAATCCGAAAAATTGAAATTTCATAGCGGCGATCAAAAGATATGTCCAGTTGAAAATTCAGAATAGTCGCTATGGAATTTCAGCCCTTGAAAATAGCCATTTTGCAAACGACTTCGGATTTCGACGAAACCACTTTTGTTGGATCCGGGATGTCAAGTTATTTCTAGGTCTCAAATTTCATAATTTTCCGAATCAATATGTGAGCGTGGCAAAGGAAAACGTGTTTGACCAGTTTCGGTTGATTTTAATTGACTGGAAAATAGCCATTTTTCAAACGGTCTCAGAATTCGATGAAATCGGTTTTGTTAGGACCGTATCGTCAATACGAAGCTAGAAAATATTTTTCGAGAATTTTTAGGGTCCGTATGTGGCCTCGGTAAATTGAAATGCGCGTTCAAATTCAACATATAGAGTTATATGTTAAATTTTGACGAAAACTGATCGAAACGATCGAATCAGCCTACGATACATATCCCATTGTGTTCGGAATGGGGGTAATTAGCTATGGATGACAGGCGGTGTTCCTCGTTTCGAGGTCGAAATAAAAAGTCAACTTTTTGAAATTTAAATAATTAAATAAAAACTTCCTCCCCTCTCTCCTATAACCTCCAGGCCCCCCTATTCTATTTCTCTCTCCCCGTCCTTACTCAGGAAAAAAAAGAAAAAAATTAAAAACCTAAACCGACGCCGCCCCTGCCTAGCCACCGATCGACGACGCTCCTTCTTCCCCCGCCTCCTCCTTCTTCCCCGACCCTCTCTCTTCTTTCTCCCTCTCGCACGCCACCCCCTGAGCTTCCTCCCTCCTCTTAAATCCGAAGCTCTAGCACCATTCCCCCTTCCCCTCGCGAGCCAACCGTCGCCTCCTCCCATCGTCACATCAGGCCACCGCGACTTCGAAGAGGCTCCTCGAGGAAGCTATTCTGATGAAGTTCCAGTCAATGTTTTGGAAGGCGCGGTGGAATGATTTCAACCGGGAATGACGGGTTCTCTTTCTCCCGTGAATAACTGAAGGAAAGTAAGCTTTTAAGTTCCTTTTTTTTCTGTTTTAAATTTAAATAAGTATTGTTTTAAAAAGGAATATGATTTTCTTTTATACCAAAAACGTAGAAGGGAAAAAATGGGATTTTTAATGTATAAAAAAATCGAATTTATATAAGTTGAAAAATCGAATTTATATAAGTTGAAAAATCGAATTTATATAAGTTGAAAAATCGAATTTATATAAGTTGAAAGATCGTATTTTTGTTAAAGGTAAAGATGAGTTTTTTAACAAGGTTAAAAATATAATTTTTATATTGGTAGAAGGTCAAAGATATGATTTTTATATTATAAAAAGAATAAAAATATGATTTTTTATCATATGTGAAATATAAAAAATATAATTTTTATAAAGTAGAAGTATTAAAGATATGATTTTTATATAATAGGTAATATAAAAATATTATCTTTATATATATAACGAAATAAAAATCTGATCTTTCTTATATGTATGTTGAAATAAAAATGAGATTTTTATAGTGATGAAATGAAAAGGCGAAATCTTTATATTCGAAAAGGCGAAATCGTTAAATTTGAAAAGGCGAAATTTTTATATTTGAAAAGGCGAAATTTTTATATAGAGAATAGCATGATAAAAATATAATCTTTTTTATATGAACACTGTTGTAAAAATAGAATTTTTATCTATACAGTAGCGGTGTAAAAATAGAATTTTTATCTATATAGTAGCGGTGTAAAAATAGAATTTTTATCTATATAATAGCGGTGCAAAAATAGAATTTTTATCTATACAGTAACGAAGTAAAAATTCGATTTATATATATATGAAGTGAAGATAAAAATTCGATTTTTATATATGTAGTGGCTACAGGCAACGAAAGTGACAAAAGGCGAGAACGGCGAAGATTTCTACATAAGAAGAGTCGAGGCATTTGGAATAGCTAGTTGGTGAGAACTTCTCACTTTAAATTTTCTTTTCTAGTTATAAATATGTACTAGGATGCAGACGGTGCTTAGTAGCACCCGACACCAGTCATCCATAGACCATGGATGGCTGGTATGTTTGATTGTTTGTTGTGATGAAAATTGATTGTGTGACGTGTAATAAAATATTTATATAGGAAAAAAATATTTGATCGTTAAAAATATTATTTTTAACGTATGTGTGAATATTATTATGTGTTTGTTGATTTGAAACCCCACACGGGTGTTGGGATGATATTTGGCGTACACTAATCTCGATTATTTAATTGTATGTCGATCGATTGATCGATAGGCTGTGTAAGCGTTAATTATTTATATTTGATGCTTATGCAGTTGTGTGGTGCACTTTGGATGATGGTTGATTGTTGATCGTTGCTATTATATACATGTGTTGTATGGAATCCATATAATTAACATTATATGGTAATTTATTGGGCCTCATTCCAATTGGGAAATAAAGAATATTAGAATATAAAAATAGTCATGTGTTGACGATGCTCATGTGTTGAAAATATTCATATGTTGAAAATATTTATGTGTTGTGTAAAATATTTTAACAATAAAATTTACATCTATATCATATTTAAGATTAGAACCACTTTACAGTTGGAGTCTAATTAAGAATCAAACGATAGATACCATAATTTTATAAAATATGTTACATAACAAAAATAGTCATGTGTTGACAGTACTCATGTGTTGAGATTAGTCATGTATTGAAAGAAATATAGATTCATGTGTTGAATAGAATAAATATTCATTTGTTGAATAGAATAACGAATTTATTGAAATATATAAAGCCGTGTTGATTAGAGTTGCGCTATTTTGACGTCAATGATATTTATATCGACTATATTCGTTTTTATAATGAATATAGAAAAGGTAGTGATTTCAAAATATAACGTTTTGAAAATATTATCATCTATATAGTAATGATATGAAATATTCACTTTTGATCTAAAATTGAATATAGAGTTGAAATGGTTTTGAAAACGAATTTAAAACGATTTATAAAATACGTTTTAAAAGGAAATCAATGAAATATATAATATATATATATAATGGCCTGAATAGAACGCACCGCACCGCGGCAGTTCGTGAATTTCGACCATTGACTTCGAATTGACGTTGCGGGAGATCCGACTGTCGGATTCACCTGAAACCGGAACCGTTGGGTTCGTATCGAGAAGAGATTTCCAATGAATATTAGAAATTTGAAATCTAACGGTTGGATTTGGAATTATGTCCAAATCAAATTTGGAAAAGGCCGCTATAAGTGTAGTTCGATGGCCGTTGATGGAAATCGATTGTACGGGCCTTGTTAAAATTATTAAAAATATCAATAATTTGTGTAAAATCGTAAGAAATGAATTGGAGAGAACTGAGATGAAAAAATCCATATTCGAAAGGATAAAAATAGATTTTTATCGAAATGAACTAGTTTTGAACTAGAATTAAAATCAGTTTATTTTTGAAATAAATAAATTGAATTTGAATTGGTTTTGAAAATAACTAGAATTCCCAATATATAAAGTGGGAGTGGATTTGAATCGAAATTGTCTTTGGAATATTTAGATGTTGGATTCCGTGATTATACAGATATTGCTATGGGAATTTGAAAGATATACATATATCGTTATTTCCAATACGATATTTGTTGGTTTCAGAATTTGATTTTGAATATAAGCAGATATATTTTCTATTCAGAGCCTTGTATTTAATATCAAATGTGATTTGGGTTTGTCGTGAACCGTGTTTTAGATGACATTGGTTCTTTAACCCAGTTAAAGGCAGGATATTAATTTTTGGGAAGATTAACACTAAGTGGAGTTTTAATGAATCTTTAATTAGATTGAAATGTGAATTGATAATTTAAATTATCAAATCTGAAAGGTGATCGAGAATGGAGTACCACCAGTTTTGCTCCAAAGCGATAGTTAAATCTTTAATTAGATTTGAACGTGAAATGATAATTAATTTTACCGATAACACCGTGGTGTTAGATACGGAGTATTACTAGTTTTGCTCCAGGGGATGAATAGGTTGGGATTGGGAAATAAAATAAATAATTACTTCGGTGTGGTTCTCTAATCCTCACTAGTTTGGAAAACCATAACATGGATTGAAATGATATCCAAAGGAAGAATAAAGAATAAATTTAGAAGAATTTATCTTTGATAAAATTAATGGGAACCTTTCCCTAAGAATGTGATTTTGTGAATAAAAGAATATTCTGAATTGGAGTGAGGCGTATGTTGTGTTTGTGTAACACATGTTTATTATATACGCGGGTTATTTGGAAAGGCCGGATTTATACCCATTCTGAATAACCGATTCGACGATAGGTCAAAGATGAAGATGGTGGTTGAAGACTGGAAGTCTTCACATTGTTTGGGTGATTGCTGATGATCTCGATTGGGCTGTACACCCAAGAGGAGAGAAACAGTTGGTGATCGTCCAGACGTACTTGGAGATCGATGGATATGCGAGGAAAGTGCCTCCGGTTTCGTTCAGACCCAGAACGAACTTGTAAATGGACTGTGTGTCTAACATTTGAATTTATCCTGTGTTGATTGATCTCTATTAAATATACATCTGTTTCGCGGCGGAGAATTTATTCTCTTGCTTAACGCCCTTCTCTGAGACGTACGAGCTCATAGGTTGTATATCGATGGACATCAGTCGCATGGAGTGAATTACCTGTGTGGCACGCCTAAGTGGCAATTGATCAAGGCTTCTGTTGAAAAGCAAAGTCTTGTGGTTGATGATCAAAGCACAGCCTGTGTGGCGTTGCTTTGTGTATAACGTGAACTCGCGAGCCTCACACCTCGGTATGAGTCAAAAACGGGATACGAACCGTTGGGAGAACACGACGTTTCTTTCTAGCTATGGGTGATGTCAGTGACCTACCAGCCCTGACATTTATATACTTTTTACCTGTGTGGATGTTGGAATGCGAAGCGCCTCAGATATAGGTCTGTTAGGACCGGGAAACGTGTGTTCAGGAATAACTAATCCTCCAAAGTTAGGTGAGGACCGGCCCAATCGATTCCAAGGAACATAGTGGGGTCCTGAGACATTTGCTAGAGTGTCTCAAACGGAGAGGAGCTTGCCCCTTGCCTCGACTCATGATGGAAATCCAATTTCCAATACATGATATTGCGGTTTTATTTGTAGAACCTAGTATGGCGACATAGTGGTATGGGTCATTCATGCCGCCTATGATTGATATTTATGATTGAAATTGTTTTGGCACTATACACTTATAGTAATATCAAAATAATGTGTTTTAAACATATCAAGCATGCTTTGGCTATTATAAGGTAAAACCCCTATCCTCCGGCTTGCGTTGCATTGTGTGATGGGACCTAGGTCTTATAATAGCTTCATTTTTCTTTATTTAGCATTGCGCTGTTTGTTTTATGCACTGGAATTCTTGGGAGGAAACCCGTTCCGTGTTATACGACATGATCCCATGATTTACCGAACTTTCAAATTAAGTTTTAAATAACTGTTTTAGTTCTCACACCAGTCACATGACTGACCTGGAGTTTATTGTTTTAACCTAAACTCTGGGTGCCCCTATTTTCTACACGGGCAGCTAGTAGTTTTGGTTTTGCAGATTTATATTCACAGGATCCTGATTTACAGCTGGAACGATACTCGGAAAGCTCTGTATCCGTGTATTACTTCTAGTTTTGTTTTGTATTATTTTCCGCTGTGATGTATTCAAATGTAATTTAAATCTCTGATATTTCTGTGTAATATTTATCCATACTCTGTATATTCTTGTATCTGATGGAATAGTTGTAATAAACAATGAAATGTTCTTCTGTCTGCGTTCCAATTTGTCCTGTTCTCAAAACGATCAGGGGTTTCGAACGGTCTTGATCGGTTTAGAGGCTGATTCGGATCGAGCGAAATTCCTTACCGTTACAATATACGTGAGTTGCTCAGAAAGACCAGTTTTATCCCATTTTGAATAACTGAATCGACGATAAGAAGTCGATAATGAAGACGGTGGTTGAAGACCGGAGATCTTCACCTCGGTTGGATGGTAACTGATGTCTTGATTGGGAGGCATCCCGAAATATAGATAATAAGTAGTGATCGTCCAGACGTACGTGGAGATCGATGGATATGCGAGGTATGTAGTGCCTCCGGTTTCGTTCAGACCCAGAACGGACTTGTAAATGGACTGTGTGTCTGATATTGGAATTCATTCTGTGTGATTGATAGCCATCAGTTGCATGGTGTGAATTGCCTGTGTGGCATGCTAAGATGCACTGATCAAGGCTTCTGTTGAAAAGCAAAGTCTTGTGGTTGATGATCAAAGCACGGCCTGTGTGGCATACCTTTGTGTATAATGTGAATTCGCGAGCCTCACACCCCAGAAAGAACCAGAAACAGGAGAGGACCTCAGGGAGGACATGGATTTCTTTCTAGCTAGAGGTGGTGTCAGTGCTTAAACTGACTGACATTCATATTATTTTCACCTGTGTGGTTGTTGCTGTTGCGATGCGCCTCGGATATATCGGTGACTATGTGAAGCTGATGGAGTCATTCGTTGGCTCATTTACGCCCTAAAGGGCGGGGAAACGCAGTGTTCAGGCATTTTAATCCACATCGGTGGACTGACCCTGTTGCTCCAAGGGCCCACCTGAGTCTGGGTCCTGAGGGGTGGGCTAGAGCGTCTCAAATTCGGTAAGAACTATATTTGGCCTTGGTTCATGACGGAAATCCAATTTCCAAATACGTGACTTTGTGGTTTTGATTGTATACCTATATATGGCGACATAGTGGTATGGGGCATTAATGCCGTCTATGATTGATACTTATGATTTGAAATTGTTTTTGAAACATATAAACACTAGTAATAATATCAAATACTTTTGTTTTATTCGTATCAAACATATTTTGGCCATTATAAGGTAAAAACTATATCCTCCGGTTTGCGTTGCATTATGTGATGGGAACCGAGTCTTATAATGGCTTCATTTTTATAAAAACATTGCGATGTTTAAAAGATTTACTTGTTTTAAAGCACTGGCAATCCAATGGAGTAAACCCGTTCCGCGAAAGTGGTGTGGTCCTGTGATTAGCCACATTATAATTATGTTAAGTAGATTTCTCATACCAGTCTCATGACTGACTCGTAGTTTGTTTCACTTGCGAACTCGGGTGCCCCTCTTTCTACATGGACCGCCTTGTATTCATGTTTTAGCAGGCTCTTCCTGTATAGCTGGAGCTGAAGATGGATTCTACCATTTATCTCTTTTTATGTTGTTCAGCTCCTATTGTACATATTATGTTTATTTTCCGCTGTAGACATTTATGTATAGCTGAACTGTATTTGTACTAATTATGATCCTGTATACTGTGTAACTCTGATGGTCATGTTTATCCAGAGTATTATTCGTACATTATCTGGTGTATTTATTTATTTCTGTTCTACTTATATCTGTTTATGTGTTATATTCCAAAGATTACCCTTGACACCGTCATTACGGGGTTTGGGGTCACCACGGTTTTAAACAATAGCATTCACAAGTGATAATAGTTTCGAGAATCTTAACTCTATAATCTGCAATGAGCTAATTTTCAACTTAATGTTACTGATTGTATTATATGCTCTTGTGTTATCGAAAATGGTATATTCCAATGTATAAAATGTTGAGGTGGAATTTACTAATTCTTGACCAAATACTAGAACCCAACTGAGTAGTATGGGATGCTCAAGTTAGATTCTTATAATCGATTTTGAGATAGTAATTAACACTTTAGGGTTGTATTCTTTTATGGTGTGCGACAAGTGGTCTCTAGATCCGTAAGAGAATATAATTCAGGTTTTCCTGGTATATCCATGACAAGTGAAATTTACTAACTCTCAGTAAATACTTGTGTTTCACTAGATGGTATGGGACATCTATGTTGAACAATAGTGGTTACTGTGAATGACAGTTGTAACGACCCTGATTTTTGACCGATTTATTTTATATATTTAATATTGTTTTAAAGATTTATTTGATAATATAAATGATATTTTATATTGAATTATCGATTTAATAATCGAAATACAATTTATTTCGAATATATATAATTATCGTAATACCAGGGTCTGAAATAAAATAATTCAAAGATAAAACTGAATCGAAACAATTCAGATGATGAAATTTAAATTCTATTTGAATTTATACGATAATAATAATAATTTATTATCAAAGAATAAATTGTTTTGAATTTAAATTATATCAATTTAATATGGTTATCTTATATACGTTCAAATTAAATTGTATAATCTATTTCGTTGAATTCAAAATAGCGTTATAACATTATAACGTCGGTCGGTATGTAAAAATAAAGGTTCGTAATTTCAAGTAATGGACCCGATATTATATTAATGGATAAGCATGAGATCAAATCGATATCTGTTTAAAATAAAATGAAAATCTCTATATATCAAATTGTGTTAATGGTAGATCAAGTCGAGTTAAATCGAAATCAAATTAAATTTCTTTGTACTTAAAGGAACATACAATAAAAACCTTTGTACGTTTTGTTCCCTACACTCATCTATATAATCCTCCCTTTTATCCTTTTTCTCGTTCAACAGCAAAAACGCGAAATCAAATTTCCTCCAAAAACCGTGATTTCCCACTATTCAAAAACTGATAAAATTAAATACTCTATTAAAACAATCGGTTCTCGATTCATTTAGTTCCTCCACGCTTAAGCTTCACGCTACATGATTCTAAGACGGTGTGATTTCTGTTCTGAGTATTAGGGTTGAGTTGCGGATAGCAAAATGAAGGAGTCAAACGCGATAAAGCAAATCGCGAATACACCAGGGCACTCGAGTTCAACATAGGTGGTCCACGTGCTTAGCGAGGAAATTGGAACACGCGATAGATGGTGGCAAAACTCTATGCTAGCAAATTGGGGGATCGATGTTGGTCTGGGAGGATGGAAAAAAAAACTAAATGTTGACATCCGAGATCGACTTAGGTTTACTGGCTTTGGATTTAATGAAGTGTGGAGGGCGCAATGACCTTGGGAACTCAATTTTCATCCTGTCAAAGGAGAGACGCCGCCTCTATCATGGTTGCAGTTGGTCCCTGGTGAAGTCCAGCCGAAGGGGGGTGACAGCAGTGTTCTCGGTTTGGGTGCGTTGTAGTGGTCGAGCTCGAGAACGTAGATTTGAGGAACAGGGTTAGAACTGGAAATTTGCGATAGCAGAGATGGTCTGGAGCTATGCGATTTGGATGAGGACGAAGTGGACACCCTGATATTTTTGGAGACAGTCGAGTAATTTAGGGCTTGATCTTTTGAAGGAAGGAGTAGCATGTTTATTGAGTAAAAACAGCAGGTTCAAGCAGTAAACAGGGAAGAAGACGATTAAAAAGAAAGAAAAAGAAAGACTAAGGTAATTAATGTTAGTAATTATCTTTAGCTTATTTAAATTTAAATAATTATGTTGTTTAGTTCAATTTTTTATTTATAAAAGCAAAATGTTATTCGTATAAAAATCAGACGTGAACTTCGTAAATCACGTTGGGTTTATAGTGGTGGATTTCGTAAGCTGGAATTAAAATTGGTATGGATCACGAATTAAAATCATGGTGAGTAAATCTCACTCAATTTATTTATTTTGAATTATTTTTTGTCGTTAAAAATAATTAATGGTTGTTTGCATGCCCTGAAATATCACCATGACTATTAAATATATATTAGTTATTTAGGATTGGTGTTTTTGGTTATTATATATATATATATATATATATATATATATATATATATATATATATATATTGGTGGTTGGATAGTTCCTACAGTACCATTAGCTGATGGCCGCAGTATTATTAGCGGATGACACTATACGCCCTACGCTATGATAGTGGATGACCTTTTATACCGCTATATCCTGCCTAGAAGCAGGATGGGTATTATTTATGTTGGCTAACATCTGTGGATGCAGGAAAACTGGTTGGAGGAATCCAGCTGGATTCCTCAAAAATTTATTACTGTTTGTTTTCACATATATATTATCATATATGATGTGTTATAAAACCCGTGATTCGATAATTGAGTGTTTTTGGATATTTGAATATCACTGGGCTAAAATGTTGATATATATAAAAATATCATGAAAACGATATTTGAAATTTAAATGGAAAATTCTGTTTTTCTAAAAATAGAATTTGAAATTTGAATGGACTAAAAATATTAACTTGTTTTGAATAAATAAAACAAGTATTGAATTTATAAACATCGTTTATAAATTAAACAATACATGAAATTGAAGTAAAATTATAAACAGTGTTTATAAATAAAATGGAACGATTTTCGTTAGATAATCAGGGAACTGAAGTGAATTTATAAAAATTGTTTATAAATAAAGAAAAATGAATTATCATTGTATAATTGAGAAAATGTAAATACAAGTGTGAATTATAAAAGGGAAAATTATTTTTTCAAAGTAGAAATTATAATTTCAAAAGGGTTTTGTAATGAGAACTTGTTTTAGTATATATAAAACAAGGAAAAGAAAATTATAAACGATGTTTACAAACAAGGGGAGTTAATTGTCATTAGATAATTTGAAGTTTTAAATTCAAGTTTGAATTTAAAAATAGAGAGTTGATATCATTTTGAAAAAGCGGTTTTTATTCTGGAATTCAGAATATAAAAGGAATTGGATTTTGAAGGGAATTTGAAATGGAAAACTTGTTTTAATATATAAAACAAGAAAGATGGATTTACAAACGATGTTATAAATCTAACAAAATAAGTTATCATTAGATAATTTAGACGTTTAAATTAAAATACGAATTTAAAAGTGAATTGGGAAGTGTTTTGAAACAGAACGATTGATTATATTTCGGAATCCGAAATATAAGCTGAATTGAGAAAATCCAACGGGTTTATAATTGGAATTCGATTATATCGAATTTTATAAATAATTTATTTATAAAAGAAATTAGAATTAAATAAAGAAGATGGAAGTATAAATATATTTATTACTGAATAAAGAAAAATTGACAATTTTAGATAATTGGAAATAGTATGTTGAATTGGGAAAAAATTGATTTGATATATATTAAACATATATTAAAATGGAGTTGAATTTATTATAAACGAAGTTTAAACGTTTATATATATAATTAAAATGAACTCGCCGCAGCGCGGCAGTTCATAAATTTGCGTTTTGAACTTCAATTGAGTATATAGAACTCAATTTAAGTTGGAATTCTTTGAAACAAGAATCGTCAGGACCGATTTGATAATAGTTTTCTAATGGAAGAGAAAAATCTGAATTTCGTTGTATGGGTTTTGAGTTATGTCAAAATCAATTTTTCAGAAAAAACCGCGCCATAAGCATTGTAAAACTATAACGGTTTATTTAAATAAATGTAAGGATTTTAAGTAAATAAAAATCCGAATTTTCATTAGAAAAATCCAGACTTGAGTTGTATAATAAATACGCACTCAAGTAATGTAATAAAATGATTTTTGGAACAAAAATCATATTTTTAATTTATTGAATAGAACTAACTAATTTGAATAATAATTAGTTAATTGAAATTTGGTAAGAAATTTGGTTTTGAATAAGTAAAGGTGATTTGAGAAATTTTATTCGAAATCGAAAAGGAAATTTGAGTTGGAAATGAAATTCGACTTGTTTATAAGTGAATTAAAATATATAAGAACATAATATGTTCAAATAAAAGTGAAATGAGCAAAATAGCTAATTAAAGAATAAATTAGTAAATTGAGTTAAAATGACCGGACTGAGTTGGGATAAATTGGAAACACGTGAACATAGATTAAGCAGGTTTGGAATGAAGTCTATGAAGATTATAATTTATGTGCCCGACAAAAAGGTACATGTTTAAATTCTATATGAGGTTTTATGCACCGAATCGGCAAGCCACTTAATTTTTTTTTAATTTTCTTTTTGAATGGAAAGGGCCTAGAGAGGCGAGTTGAGGTTTGAACTACTTGCCGGTACAAAGAAGGTTATGGTGAATTTTTCTGGAAATTTAAGGAGTTAGAATATATTTAAGAAAATTTGATAGTTAGAAATCAATGTATCGATATATATATAATTCGATAAGGAAATGAAATTAAAATAGAATGTTATAAACAAAAGGGAAATCTATAATTAAATCTGATAAAATTAGAAAGAGAAACGTATGCAGGTTTAAAAATGAATAATTGGTTTTATGATGTTGATTATTCGAGGTAAGTGGTCTTGTCCTTTTAGAAGTAAAGGATGTTTTCAGTCAAGGACTGAGAGGTGGTTATACCCCCCAACTTGTTTGATTTCATTTTTAACCAATAAATAGCAGGATCTAGTCTCGAAGAGAAATGTTTGAATAAGAGTTAGTTGAATGCAGTATTTTGGGTTGTTGTAGCGATGTTTTACACAACATTCGTTTTAACCCAAATAAGTGGAATTTTGGAAATATAATATTTCCTGAGTGTAGAAATGAACGGTCATGGAAGAGACAAATAATTGGGATGTTTCCGATTATAAGTAAAGGATATTTTCTATGTACAGAAACAAAAGAAGGCAATATACGGAAATGTTTCCCAAATAGCGAAAAGGCCAAGATGATAATTGAAATTATTTGTTTAACAAATATTGATAAGGAAATGGAAAGGGTGATTTAATTAATGAAATATTAATTAACGGGCCCAGTGATTGTTTGATGTTATGGATGAATGTTTGTTTGTTTTTCTTTGATAGTTAGATAAACGACTACCAAAGTGTTTGCCAATATCGTTGTCAATATGGAGAGACCGGTTGGATTATTATCCGAGAACCACTCTGTATTGGCAGTAGTGTTGCGAATCAGATTTTATGAAGATAATCGAAGATGGAGTAAAGTGCAAGGGCGTTTTCTATTTATGGAAATTGTGCCTTCGGTTTCGTTCAATCCCAGAGTGAACGTATATGGACGAGTGTTTGACAGAGTATTTCCAATGATCAAATATGTTGGTCTGTGTAAATATATATGGTGGGGGAAAATTTATTCTCTTAGCGTAATATCTAGAATATATTTGTGCAAATAAATTAATGATTAACGGATATGATAATGTGGCATCAAAGTGGTAGTGTTACCAATAGGTGATAAGTAATCGTAGCCTCAGGCCTCAACAACCAGGAAATGACAAAAATCGGGCAGGCAGCATGACTATGTGGATAGCTCCCGTTAGGGTGTATTATCACCTATCTAGAGAAATTCATTTAATTCCTTATTCTATTCGATGTTGTCCCATCCGGGAAAACGGTTGTTGATCCCAACCATTGGTGAAATACATTCTATACACTCAAAGTGAAATGATTGGTCGGTCATGTGTGGCCGGGTTGCAAGACGTTCTTGTTGAACCCAGTGTATTCCTCTCTAGAGATACACTATCGGAAGGTGGTTCCATACCTTGTCATAGTCGGAATCCAATCTCCAATAAGCGCCCTACAGTTTTTGGTTTTATATTATATATGGAGCGTGAGACGCAAGCATTCTGCTAGATTCTATTTATTTGATGTAGACATTATTATAATATCACTGGATTTGATATCAAAAAATATTTTGGGTTATCGTAAGGTAAAAACCATCCATGTTTATGCGTGGATCGGTCTTACGATTATCCTTTCTTTCGAAAGGATTTTGAAATTTAAACAAATGTTTGGAGTTTACTTACACCAGTCCCATGACTGACCAAGAGTTTATTTTGTTTGTTTTCCCTAAACTCTTGGGTGCCCAAATTTATACGGGCAGTTAAGTAGTCAGGATTTTACAGATTCACTTGGAGGAGTTTGAAGCAGGAGGCTTCACCAGTTAGCTATAGACTATCATATATTCCGCTATGTACCATGTTTGTATCCGGAAATAGGTGTTTATAACTGTTCCAGAAATAGCTGTTATGCTCTGATGATGGTATGTATACAAAGTTACCGAATTGTATTTCAAAGTTTATGTTACCTAATATATTTTATTCATTCCGCTGTGAGTTTGTGATCTTCGTTTTCTTCTATTCTAATATTTCTTTCTTTCTATTTCTCATCCTCTAACTTCTTTTTAATAATGATTCGTATTTCTGTGCAATTTGGGTTGGACGCGTGATGTATGTAGTCAACTCAGATAGTATGGATTTGCGGTTCGTTACAACAGTATTTGTCACTTTAGAGTTCACTTTCTTTTGGTATGCGGCAGAGGTTGTTAGATCCTTAAGAAGGTTATTTTGGATATCTTTTCAAGCTTGTATATACAAAAAGATTGAGAAACTCATTATTGTTAAAGACTGGACTTTTGGGACTACTTTTGTTAGCAAAGATCTTAAATAAAATAATGATTAACATGGATTAGTAAAGTCGTGGTTGCCACTATCTTTATGATTGTTGAGATTTCTTTTATTTGATTATTGGGATCAGTTATATGTTTCCTCGATCCCTTAGATCGAGCATGTGAGACATCGATCTACATGATCGTAAGTCTATGTTTCCTCAACCCCTTAGATTGAGCACGTGATTCCTTGGTCTCAATAACCATAGAAATTGATTATGTTGCTTGTTTCGTTATGTTTCCTCGATCCTAGCGACCGTGCATGAGTTCTAGATTGCTTGTTTTATTGCGTTTCCTTGTGTTTCCTCGATCAGGTCGATTGAGTATGAGCTCCTCGATCCTAGTGATCATGCATGAGTTCCCAATCTTTGGTATCAGATCGGTATGTCTCGAGACCATCTTGGATTTTGGAATGTATGCTTATTTTTTTTGATATGTTGATTCTCGTTCTTCCTTGGTTATTTGACTGAGAAAAGGGGTTCCTTGATCAGGTCGATCATGAATAAGCTGTGCTAACTTGTCGCGTTTATAATAGTTCCTTGATCAGGTCGGTCATGAATGAGTTGTGTTAACTTGTCATGCCTATAACGTGAACTTGTAATGAAGATAAAAACCAAAATTGGAAACCAAACATACATCATTATGAAACAATAAATTATTGCTACTGTCGTTTTGTGGTTGAACTAAAGATTATTTATATGTTATATGTATGGACCTCACTTTTCGGATATTTAGAGATAGACTGATCTGGAATTTTGTGTTTCCGGGTCAGACCGAAATTTTAAGGTTTACAAGATGCTCATACTTTTGGACCGGTGAGCTAGCCATGGATAGACATATAGAGACCCTTATGAAGCGACCCGTTTCTTCCCCGGTCTCCGAAGAGATGAGAAAGAACGAATTACTGTGAGGACAAGACAAATCAGAACACAAATAGAAGAACATTTCATTGTTATTACAACAATGCATCAGATTACAAGAATATATAGAGTATAAATGAATATTACACAGAAATATCAGAGATTTAAATAAATTACATAGCAGCGGAAAATAATACAATACACAACTAGAAGAGATATACGGATACAAAGCTTTCCGGATATCGTTCCAGCTGTAAACCAGGATCCTGTGAATATAAATCTGCAAAACCAAAACTACTAGCTTCCCGTGTCAAAATAAGGGCACCCAGAGTTTAGGTTAAAACAATAAACTCCAGGTCAGTCATGTGACTGGTGTGAGAACTAAAACAGTAATCTTTGTTTTCAAAGTTAGGTAAATCAAGGGACCACGCCGTATAACACGGAACGGGTTTCCTCCCAAGAACACCAGTGCATAAAACAACAGCGCAATGCTAAATAAAGAAAAATGAAGCTGTTATAAGACCCATGTCCTATCACACAATGCAACGCAAGCCGGGGGATAGGGTTTTTCCATATAACAGCCAAAGAATTCTTGATACGTTTAAAAGAAATCATTTGATACCATTATAAGTGTATAGTGTATAAAACAACTTCAAATCATAAGTATCAATCATAGGCGACATGAGCGTCCCATGCCACTATGTCGCCATAAATAGGTTTACAAATAAAACCGCAAAGTCACGTATTTGGAAATTGGGTTTCCATCTATGAACCGAGGCAAAAGATAGTCCTCAACCGATTCGAGACTCTCTAGCCCGAGCCTCAGGATCAGAGCTCGAGTGACCCTTGGATCGTCAGGGCCAGTCCACCGATGTGGATTAAACTTAAACCCTGAACATGCGTTCCCCCGCCCTATGGGGCGTAAATGAGCCAACGAATGACTCCATCGGACCCGGATCGTCCGATCAAACCGAAGTGCCTCGCAACAACAACAACCACATAATTCAAACTCGTCAGGGTGTGTAAAACCACTGACGCCACTTCTAACTAGAAAGAAACGCATGCCCTCCCTGAGGTCCGTCTCCCGTTTTTGGTTCATACCGGGTGTGAAACTCGCGAAGTAAACGTTGCACAAAGCTACGCCACAAAGGCCGTGCTTCGATCATCAACCACAAGACTTTGCTTTTCAACAGAAGCCTTGATCATTCGCCACTTAGGCATGCCACACCGGTAGTTCACTCTATGCGTTTGATATCCATCAGTATATAACCTCTGAGCTCGTACGTCTTAGAGAAGGGCGTTAAGCAAGAGAATAAATTCTCCGCCGCCAAACAGATATATATTTAATAGAAATCAATCACACAGACTAAAATCCAATGACAGACACACAGTCCATTTACAAGTCCGTTCTGGGTCTGAACGAAACCGGAGGCACCTAGTACCCCGCATATCCATCGATCTCTACATACGTCTGGACGATCACTAACTGTTTCCATCTTCTTGGGTGTACAGCCCAATCAAGATCATCAGTAATCACCCAAACGATGTGAAGACTTCCGGTCTTCAACCGCCGTCTTCATCTTCGACTTATCGTCGTATCAGTTATTCGGAATGGGATAAACCCGGTCTTTTCGAATAACTCGCGTATATTTTAAATAAGTGTTACACAAACACAACTTACGCCTCATTCCAATTCAGCAGTCACTAACCGTAAATTAATCAAGAGAATAATTCCCCAAATATTAACCCCGAAGGCCGAAATCAACATCAGATCAATATCCAGAAAACCATTCTGCTTGGCTAACCGACAGTTAGTTTCTAAATTTCACATTCATAAGGAGAGGTTCCCATTAATTTTATCAAAGATAAATTCTTTAAAATTTATTCTTTAATCTATTTTTGAATATCAATTCAAACTAGTCGGGATTAGCGAACCTTACCGAAGTAATCATTTATTTAAATTTCCCAATCCCAACCTACTCATCCCATGAAGTAAAACTGGTAATACTTCATATCTAACACCACAGTGTTATCGGTAAATTCAATTACCATTTCACGTTCAAATCTAATTAAAGATTTAACTATCGCCTGGAGTAAAACTGGTGATACTCCATTCTCGATCTTTTCAATCTAATTAAAGATTCATTAAAACTCCACTTAGTTTTAATCTTTAACGGGGTTAAAGAATCAGTGTCATTTAAAAACACTGTTCACGATAAACCCCAAGATCACATTCCATTAATCATTGGGTTAAAGAACAAGTGTTATTTAAAACACTGCTCACCATAAACCCAAAAATTAATTCGAATTCAATTCCAATTAAATATTATTTAATTGGTACACTTCATTAAATCTAAATAAAAAGATTTAATCTTTTCTCAATTGGGTTCAAGGACAGTGTTAATGAAGACACCATTCACGACAAACCCAAGTCACATTTGATATTCAATACAAGGCCCTGAATAGAAAATATATCGGCTTATATTCAATATCAAATTCTACGATTAACAAATGTCGTATTGGAAATAACGATATAAATATATATCTTTCAAATTTCCATAACAACATCTGTATAATCACGAATTCCAACATCGAAATATTCCGAAGACAATTTCGATTCAAATCCACTCCAATGCAATCATTGGAAATTCTAGTTATTTTTAAAACCCTTTTCAAATTCAATTTATTTATTTAAAAATAAATAGAATTATAATTCTAGTTCAAAACTAGTTCAATTCGATAAAAATCTATTTTATCTTTTCAAATATGGAGTTTTTCATCCCAATTCTTCCCAAATCAATTTTTATGATTTTACACGAATTATTGATATTTTTAATGATTTTATCAAGGCTCGTACAGTCGATTTCCATCAACGGCCATCGAACTGCACTTACAGCGACCCTTTTCCAAATATTATTTGGACATAATTCCAAATCCAACCGTTAGATTTCTAATTTCTAATATTCTTTAGAAAGCTCTTTTCGATACGAACCCAACGGTTCTGGTTTTAGTAGAATCCGACGGTCGGATCTCCCGTAATGTCCGTTCGAAGTCAATGGTCGAAATTCGCGAACTGCCGCGGCGCGGCGCGTTCTATTCAGGCCATTATATTATATATATAATATATATAATATATACTTCGTCGATTTCCTTTAAAACGTGCTTTATAAACCATTTTCAATTTATTTTCAAAACGGTTTCAACTTCATATTCAATTTCAAATCAAAATTGAACATTCCAATATAAATTCGTTTTAAATTCTTTTCAAATTCATTTCAAATTCATTTCAATTCGAATTCATTTATATTCAATTTCAATTCGAATTCAATTCTATTCTGTTTCAATTCGAATTCATTTATATTCAATTTCAATTTGAATTCATTTATATTCAATTTCAATTCGAATTCAATTCTATAATGTTTCAATTCGAATTCGTTTCTATTCTGTTTCAATTCGAATTCATTTATATTCAATTTCAATTCGAATTTAATTCTATTCAATTCCAATTCGAATTTAATTCTATTCAATTTCAATTCGAATTCATTTATATTCAATTTCAATTCGAATTCATTTATATTCAGTTTCAATTCGAATTCATTTATATTCAATTTCAATTCGAATTTAATTCTATTCAATTTCAATTCGAATTTAATTCTATTCAGTTTCAATTCGAATTCAATTCAAAACGATTTCAATTCTATTTCAATCCTATTAGATTCGAATTTCAATTCACTTTAATATTCACTTCAATTTGAATAAAATCGATATAAATATCGTTCATGTCAAAATGGCGTCAATCTATCAATGCGGCTTCATATATTGATATTTTCAAATATTCCATTTCGAATATTTCTGTTTCAAATATTTCTTTTCAAATATTTCCATTTCAAATATTTCTTTTTTCTAAACTGGAATGAGGCCCAATCAATTACCATATAATGTTAATTATATGGATTTTCTACAACACATGTATTCAATAACAACGATGAATAATCAACCATCATCCAAAGTGCATTCTACACTGTATAAGCATCAAATGTAAATATTCAACGCTTATAACAGTTTGTCAATCAATCGATCGACATACAACTAACTATTGGGATCAGTGTATGTCATATATCATCCCAATACCCATGTGGGGTTTCAAACAATCAAACACAGATTTTATTTGTGCAGTTGGGCGATGTGTAAAATTTATCGTCCCAATCAATGTCATTCAAATAGGTGTACGTAAACAAACCGTCCGGTTTGTAAATGAATATTGATTTATTCACATTTACATTAAAAATTATATTTTTAACGATTAAATATTTTATTTTAACACATGAATTTTTATTCAGTTCATTTACAAAATAAAAATGATATTTTTATTTTTCTAACTTATTTTAGAAAATTTCGGCGGCATAACGGCACGATACTAGAAACGGGACAAGGCCTAGCCTTATCCCCGGTCTAGTGAAGGCCCACGCCATTCACACATCAATCAAATCAATTTCATTTCACCAAACAATTCTATTCAAACCAAATAATCTAACCAACTACACAACCAAACAATTAAACAAACAAGCCATCCATGGTCTGTGGATGACGGGTGTCGGGTACTGCTAAGCACCGTCTGCATCCTAGTATATATATAACTACAAAAAGAAATTGAAGAGTGAGAAGTTCTCACCGATAGCTATCCAAACATCTTGACTCTTCTTTTGATAGAAATCTTCATCGTTATCGCAATTTTGTCATCTTCGTTGCTGTAGCCACTACATATGTAAAAATCGAATTTTTACTTCGTTATTTAATATATAAAAATCGAATTTTTACCTCGCTATTTAATATATAAAAATCGAATTTTTACCTTGCTATTCAATATATGAAAATCGAATTTTTACCTCGCTATTCAATATATAAAAATCGAATTTTTACCTCGCTATTCAATATATAAAAATCGAATTTTTACCTCGCTATTCAATATATAAAAATCCCATTTCAAAAAAATATAGATTTCGCCTTTTCAAAAATATAGATTTCTCCTTTTCAAAAATATAGATTTCGCCTTTTCAAAAATATAGATTTCGCCTTTTCAAAAATATAGATTTTAAAAATCAATTCTTTTATAAGATAAAAATTCAAACTTTTATATGATAGAAATTACTTCTTCTTAATCGAACAAATCAAATCCTTTTAATCGAACCAAATCAAATCTTTTGGCATTTAACAAATCCTATAGAAATTAAATTAATTAATTTAAAAAAACTCACTTTCACTTCAGCGAAGGGGGCTTCAGGAGGCTGCGTTGTGAAGTAGTGGCGCGAGGAGGGGGTGTCCACGTCGCTCGACATCGTTGAAAGGGGGTGGGGTTCATCGTAGGTGGTAGGTCGGAGGTTCTGGGCGTGGTGGCGACGAGGGAGGGAAGTGCGACGGGGTGCAGCGATTTTAGGGCTAGGGCTTCAGAAAGGTGACGCGATATGTAGGGGGCCCCGCGGGTATTCAGCGTTCGAGTGGGGGGGGGGGTTGAAACTGGAGAAGAAGGAGAGGGAGGGTGCGACGAGAAGAAAGCCAGCGGCGGCTCCGACGATGCTTGGGGAAGGGCGACGGGTCTCAGAGGGAAAAGGGGGGCGGGATGCTTTATTTATTATTTAGGTTTAGAAAGAAAAAAGGGGGCTGAGAGTTTAATATATATATTGAATTTTAATTAGTTAATTTCCAATTAAAAAGTTGACTTTTATTTCGAACTCAAAATTGAGCCCACCGACTGTCGTTCCTAGCTAATTATCCCCATTCTGAGCACAATGGGATATGTATCGCAGGCTGATTCGACTGTTTCGATCAGTTTTTGTTAAAATCAAAATATAACTATATATATTGAATTTGAACGCACATTTTAATTTATCAGGCCCACATACTAACTATAAAAATTCCAGAAAAATATTTTCTAGCTTCGTATTGACGATACGGTCCTAACAAAACTAGTTTCATCGAATTCTGAGATCGTTTGAAAAATGGCCAATTTACAGTCGATTAAAATCAACTAAAACTGGTCAAACGCGTTTTCCTTTGCCACGCTCACATATTGATTCGAAAAATTATGAAATTTGAAACCTAGCAATAATTTAACACTGCGGATCCAACAAAAGTGGTTTCGTCGAAATCCGAGGTTGTTGGCAAAATTCCCATTTTTAAGGGCCTGAATTCCATAGCAACTATTCAGAATTTTCAACTGGACATATCTTTTGATTCCCGCTATGAAATTTTGATTTTTCGGATTCGTTGGAAAGATATTATCAATTAGATCCTAATGTTTTTGGTTTCACTAAAATCCGGATTGTTTTGCACCCGGTACATTCAATTGAAGTTTGAAATCGAATTATCGAACTACCGCGCCATATTCAATTCCTATTTATAATTATATATAATTATTTATATTCTAACGACGACGTATATAATATATACGTTCTAATTATATTCTAAATAAATTTCTCGTCGATATTATTTAAAATAATTCATTTTAAATAATCAAAATTCGCTAAAATTGCCGATATAAAAAAATTTAACTGGCCCAGATTTTCGGGTTATTACAATCTCCCCCACTTAAAACTTTTCGTCCCCGAAAAGGAACAAAGTCGAAAGTGGTTTGATTCATCAACTCTACGTTCGATCTGGCTTCCATTCTCCAACCTTTTAGTTTCTGAGAATTTTCAAAATTTCAAAAATTTGGCTAACACCCGGAATTTTCGAAAAATTTCGCCATAACCTCCCCTGCACCGGGAGCCACGGGAAAATCCCGAAATTGCCATACAGGCCTTCTGATCTCAAAAAGAAAAAGAAAAAGCCAAGTGGCTAGCCAATAGGATCATAAAATCATCATCACCCAAACAAAACAGTAAATTATGTAGTAAACATGTACCTATTTGTCGGGCAAACAAATTTTATTCTTCGGCTCTAGCCTCCTTGCTATGACCTGTTTAATGTAAGTATATGTATATGCAAGAAAAAGCGACCAAATTTCAATAATATTCACTATTTGATCAAATTGGCTATATGGTTAAAATTTCAACTAACAAACTATAATCAAACAACACAACCATCAATCAATTAGTTGATTAGCTTTTCAAATTCATAACTTTGATACATAGTCAAAAATCATATTTTTGATGCCAAATCACAACAATAAGCCCTATCTAATTTTGGTTCTCACACCAGTCTAATGGAAATATATAGAAATCCCACCTTCGAAACTCGAACATAAATGTTGATGATGCGATCGCTATCATCAATAATATCTCCGGGCGACTAGAGTGTGATGCTATATCTATCCAATATATTAAAACTTTGAATATACGTTTGAAAGGCGTATATGCGAATTCTTTATATACTGAATTGTCCAAAATCAATATAAACAAATAATCAAATACGAATAGTTGATTTAAATTTTCAAAACAAAATTTGTTTTCACTTTAAAAATATACTCTTCACACTCGTTCTAGGATACTACTGATCCCATCTCTAACGAGTCACTCTCATTGGATATTGCTAATCCAATATCTGATGAATTCTTTCGTACGGTTCTAATGTGCCTTGTTATCTGCTTTGTAAACCAAAGCTCTGATACCAACTGAAGCGACCCGTTTCTTCCCCGGTCTCCGAAGAGATGAGAAAGAACGAATTACTGTGAGGACAAGACAAATCAGAACACAAACAGAAGAACATTTCATTGTTATTACAACAATGCATCAGATTACAAGAATATACAGAGTATAAATGAATATTACACATAAATATCAGAGATTTAAATAAATTACATAGCAGCGGAAAATAATACAATACACAACTAGAAGAGATATACGGATACAAAGCTTTTCGGATATCGTTCCAGCTGTAAACCAGGATCCTGTGAATATAAATCTGCAAAACCAAAACTACTAGCTGCCCGTGTCAAAATAAGGGCACCCAGAGTTTAGGTTAAAACAATAAACTCCAGGTCAGTCATGTGACTGGTGTGAGAACTAAAACAGTAATCTTTGTTTTCAAAGTTAGGTAAATCAAGGGACCACGCCGTATAACATGGAACGGGTTTCCTCCCAAGAACACCAGTGCATAAAACAACAGCGCAATGCTAAATAAAGAAAAATGAAGCTGTTATAAGACCCATGTCCTATCACACAATGCAACGCAAGCCGGGGGATAGGGTTTTTCCTTATAACAGCCAAAGAATGCTTGATACGTTTAAAAGAAATCATTTGATAACATTATAAGTGTATAGTGTATAAAACAACTTCAAATCATAAGTATCAATCATAGGCGACATGAGCGTCCCATGCCACCATGTCGCCATAAATAGGTTTACAAATAAAACCGCAAAGTCACGTATTTGGAAATTGGGTTTCCATCTATGAACCGAGGCAAAAGATAGTCCTCAACCGATTCGAGACTCTCTAGCCCGAGCCTCAGGATCAGAGCTCGAGTGACCCTTGGATCGTCAGGGCCAGTCCACCGATGTGGATTAAACTTAAACCCTGAACATGCGTTCCCCCGCCCTATGGGGCGTAAATGAGCCAACGAATGACTCCATCGGACCCGGATCGTCCGATCAAACCGAAGTGCCTCGCAATAACAACAACCACATAAGTCAAACTCGTCAGGGTGTGTAAAACCACTGACGCCACTTCTAACTAGAAAGAAACGCATGCCCTCCCTGAGGTCCGTCTCCCGTTTTTGGTTCATACCGGGTGTGAAACTCGCGAAGTAAACGTTACACAAAGCTACGCCACAAAGGCCGTGCTTCGATCATCAACCACAAGACTTTGCTTTTCAACAGAAGCCTTGATCATTCGCCACTTAGGCATGCCACACCGGTAGTTCACTCTATGTGTTTGATATCCATCAGTATATAACCTCTGAGTTCGTACGTCTCAGAGAAGGGCGTTAAGCAAGAGAATAAATTCTCTGCCGCCAAACAGATATATATTTAATAGAAATCAATCACACAGACTAAAATCCAATGTTAGACACACAGTCCATTTACAAGTCCGTTCTGGGTTTGAACGAAACCGGAGGCACCTAGTACCCCGCATATCCATCGATCTCCACATACGTCTGGACGATCACCAACTGTTTCCATCTTCTTGGGTGTACAGCCCAATCAAGATCATCAGTAATCACCCAAACGATGTGAAGACTTCCGGTCTTCAACCGCCGTCTTCATCTTCGACTTATCGTCGTATCAGTTATTCAAAATGGGATAAACCCGGTCTTTCCGAATAACTCGCGTATATTTTAAATAAGTGTTACACAAACACAACATACGCCTCATTCCAATTCATCAGTCACTCACCGTAAATTAATCAAGAGAATAATTCCCCAAATATTAACCCCGAAGGTCGAAACCAACATCAGATCAATATCCAGAAAACCATTCTGCTTGGCTAACCGACAGTTAGTTTCTAAATTTCACATTCATAGGGAGAGGTTCCCATTAATTTTATCAAAGATAATTTCTTTAAAATTTATTCTTTAATCCATTTTTGAATATCAATTCAAACTAGTCGGGATTAGCGAACCTTACCGAAGTAATCATTTATTTAAATTTCCCAATCCCAACCTATTCATCCCATGAAGTAAAACTGGTAATACTTCATATCTAATACCACAGTGTTATCTGTAAATTCAATTACCATTTCACGTTCAAATCTAATTAAAGATTTAACTATCGCCTGGAGTAAAACTGGTGATACTCCATTCTCGATCTTTTCAATCTAATTAAAGATTCATTAAAACTCCACTTAGTTTTAATCTTTAACGGGGTTAAAGAATCAGTGTCATTTAAAAACACTGTTCACGATAAACTCCAAGATCACATTCCATTAATCATTGGGTTAAAGAACAAGTGTTATTTAAAACACTGCTCACGATAAACCCAAAAATTAATTCGAATTCAATTCCAATTAAATATTATTTAATTGGTACACTTCATTAAATCTAAATAAAAAGATTTAATCTTTTCTCAACTGGTTTCAAGGACAGTGTTAATGAAGACACCATTCACGACAAACCCAAGTCACATTTGATATTCAATACAAGGCCCTGAATAGAAAATATATCGGCTTATATTCAATATCAAATTCTACGATTAACAAATGTCATATTGGAAATAACGATATAAATATATATCTTTCAAATTTCCATAACAACATCTGTATAATCACGAATTCCAACATCGAAATATTCCGAAGACAATTTCGATTCAGATCCACTCCAATGCAATCATTGGAAATTCTGGTTATTTTTAAAACCCTTTTCAAATTCAATTTATTTATTTAAAAATAAATAGAATTATAATTCTAGTTCAAAACTAGTTCAATTCGATAAAAATCTATTTTTATCTTTTCAAATATGGAGTTTTTCATCTCAATTCTTCCTAAATCAATTTTTATGATTTTAAACAAATTATTGATATTTTTAATGATTTTATCAAGGCCCGTACAGTCGATTTCCATCAACGGCCATCGAACTGCACTTACAACGACCCTTTTCCAAATTTGATTTGGACATAATTCCAAATCCAACTGTTAGATTTCTAATTTCTAATATTCGTTAGAAAGCTCTTTTCGATACGAACCCAACAGTTCTGGTTTTAGGAGAATCCGACGGTCGGATCTCCCATAATGTTCGTTCGAAGTCAATGGTCGAAATTCGTGAACTGCCGCGGCGCGTTCTATTCAGGCCATTATATTATATATATAATATATACTTCGTCGATTTCCTTTAAAACGTGCTTTATAAATCGTTTTCAATTTATTTTCAAAACGGTTTCAACTTCATATTCAATTTCAAATCAAAATTGAACATTCCAATATAAATTCGTTTTAAATTCTTTTCAAATTGATTTCAAATTCATTTCAATTCAATTTCAATTCGAATTCATTTATATTCAATTTCAATTCGAATTCAATTCTATTCTGTTTCAATTCGAATTCATTTATATTCAATTTCAATTCGAATTCATTTATATTCAATTTCAATTCGAATTCAATTCTATTCTGTTTCAATTCGAATTCATTTCTATTCTGTTTCAATTCGAATTCATTTATATTCAATTTCAATTCGAATTTAATTTTATTCAATTTCAATTCGAATTTAATTCTATTCAATTTCAATTCGTATTCATTTATATTCAATTTCAATTCGAATTCATTTATATTCAGTTTCAATTCGAATTCATTTATATTCAATTTCAATTCGAATTTAATTCTATTCAATTTCAATTCGAATTTAATTCTATTCAGTTTCAATTCGAATTCAATTCAAAACGATTTCAATTCTATTTCAATCCTATTAGATTCGAATTTCAATTCACTTTAATATTCACTTCAATTTGAATAAAATCGATATAAATATCGTTCACGTCAAAATTGCGTCAATCTATCAACGCGGCTTCATATATTGATATTTTCAAATATTCCTAGTATATATACAACTAGAAAAAGAAATTGAAGAGTGAGAAGTTCTCACCGATAGCTATCCAAACATCTTGACTCTTCTTTTGATAGAAATCTTCATCGTTATCGCAATTTTGTCATCTTCGTTGCTGTAGCCACTACATATGTAAAAATCGAATTTTTACTTCGTTATTCAATATATAAAAATCGAATTTTTACCTCGCTATTTAATATATAAAAATCGAATTTTTACCTTGCTATTCAATATATAAAAATCGAATTTTTACCTCGCTATTCAATATATAAAAATCAAATTTTTACCTCGCTATTCAATATATAAAAATCCCATTTCAAAAAAATATAGATTTCGCCTTTTCAAAAATATAGATTTCGCCTTTTCAAAAATATAGATTTCGCCTTTTCAAAAATATAGATTTTAAAAATCACTTCTTTTATAAGATAAAAATTCAAACTTTTATATGATAGAAATTACTTCTTCTTAATCGAACAAATCAAATGCTTTTAATCGAACCAAATCAAATCTTTTGGCATTTAACAAATCCTATAGACATTAAATTAATTAATTTAAAAAAAACTCACTTTCACTTCAGCGAAGGGGGCTTCAGGAGGCTGCGTTGTGAAGTAGTGGCGCGAGGAGGGGGTGTCCACGTCGCTCGACATCGTCGAAAGGGGGGTGGGGTTCATCGTAGGTGGTAGGTCGGAGGGTCTGGGCGTGGTGGCGACGAGGGAGGGGAAATGCGACAGGGTGCAGCGATTTTAGGGCTTGGGCTTCAGAAAGGTGACGCGATATGTAGGGGCCCCCGCGGGTATTCAGCGTTCGAGTGGGGGGGGGGGGGTTTGAAACTGGAGAAGAAGGAGAGGGAGGGTGCGACGAGAAGAAAGCCAGCGGCGGCTCCGACGATGCTTGGGGAAGGGCGACGGGTCTCAGAGGGAAAAGGGGGGCAGGATGCTTTATTTATTATTTAGGTTTAGAAAGAAAAAAGGGGGCTGAGAGTTTAATATATATATTGAATTTTAATTAGTTAATTTCCAATTAAAAAGTTGACTTTTATTTCGAACTCAAAATTGAGCCCACCGACTGTCGTTCCTAGCTAATTATCCCCATTCTGAACACAAAAGGATATGTATCGCAGGCTGATTCGACTGTTTCGATCAGTTTTTGTTAAAATCAAAATATAACTATATATATTGAATTTGAACGCACATTTCAATTTATCAGGCCCACATACTAACTATAAAAATTCCAGAAAAATATTTTCTAGCTTCGTATTGACGATACGGTCCTAACAAAACTAGTTTCATCGAATTCTGAGACCGTTTGAAAAATGGCTAATTTCCAGTCGATTAAAATCAACTGAAACTGGTCAAACGCGTTTTCCTTTGCCACGCTCACATATTGATTCGAAAAATTATGAAATTTGAAACCTAGCAATAATTTAACACTGCGGATCCAACAAAAGTGGTTTCGTCGAAATCCGAGGTCGTTTGCAAAATTCCCATTTTTAAGGGCCTGAATTCCATAGCGACTATTCAGAATTTTCAACTGGACATATCTTTTGATTCCCGCTATGAAATTTTGATTTTTCGGATTCGTTGGAAAGATATTATCAATTAGATCCTAATGTTTTTGGTTTCACTAAATTACGGATTGTTTTGCACCCGGTACATTCAGTTGAAGTTTGAAATCGAATTATCGAACTACCGCGCCATTTTCAATTCCTATTTATAATTATATATAATTATTTATATTCTAACGACGACGTATATAATATATATGTTCTAGTTATATTCTAAATAAATTTCTCGTCGATATTATTTAAAATAATTCATTTTAAATAATCAAAATTCGCTAAAATTGCCGAAATAAAAAAAATTAAACTGACCCAGATTTTCGGGTTATTACACCTTAGTTGATCTTATATAGGATATTTACTTGATGTTCTATGAGATGTACTTGTTAAGATAGTGACTTATTTTGAAATGTGTAAAAAATAAAATTGAAAGTATATTTTGTACTAAGATATGTGCCTTCCGCTTTGATATGTGTTTGGCATATTGTTCTGATTAAGTGGAATTGGTATGTCTATTACTTTGTATTAACACCGAACATGTCAAATTCAGATTAGACATGAAGTAAAAAGGTATAAATGACATGTCAGTGTTAGTACAAAGATATATTCACATCCGATCGCCCCTATCAAGCCGTATTCTCTGGATTAGCAAATGACATTACTTGTGATGTTCTTTGCTAAACCGGGTATAGCTGTGGGGACGTTACAGTTTGGTATAAGAGCTGTGGTCAGAACAATATTACATATAAAACAATGGATTTGAGACCTAGTGAGACTTAGAGCCCTATCCTTTAGAGAGTATGTAGGTAGTTCACATGGGCTTTTCATAGTAGCTTAAAAGCATAACATAGTTTTGGGATAAAGGTAAGGCATATGTTGATTTTTACTAAGGTTGATATATTTAAAGCAGTATTAGAATTGAATGTGCAGGATAGTATTATAGCTAGAGGCAGACCTAGCATAGATGTGGGGGAAACCAGTGGTCATAGTGTCATGGCGGTATTTTTTAACTTTAGAGCGAATAGCTAAAGTGATTAGGACAATACAGACTCAGGCTGTAGATGTCTAACCCATTTGATCTAAATTTGTTCAGCTTTGTCAGGATTTTGTATGCTTATGAGGAAATTAATGGAAAAAAATGGAAATTAAGAAGAAGCAAATACAAAGTTTTAAGGGAAGCAGACAAGATGAAAAAAAGAATTCTGAGTTAAAAGTTAAAATTATAAGATAAGATAATGTTTTCTTCTTTTGTTTAACTGCATAATATTTAGTTTAAGGGTTAATTGCTTTCTTTTGCTTGACTGCTTCCTGGTGATTGGAGGTTGGCAATTGTTTTGTTTGACTATACTTGTTTAAAATTAGATGCATGGATGCTAGAGATAATAAAATAATACGTATAAGTTTGGTTAACGCATCTTGTTGACTTTTCTGGACGTTGTTTAAGGATTTCGGTCGATACATGGGACACCATGTCATCGATAAAGGTTCTTAGATTTCGAACATGATATTTTGACGTGAGTAGGAGAAATAAAAAGGGAAATGTTTGATTTAAAATAAATTGGAATAACATTTTCCCATGAAACATTTATGTGCAATGGATGAGCTTTGGAAGACATTGTTGGTAGCTTATGCAATCAACTTTGTAGTTGTAAAGTGGATGATAATGATTCAATATTATTTTTGATATTGGAAGAATTTTATATCTATAAATTTGAGAATCAGAAAGAAAAAAAAAACATTAGGATTGGATTCAAAATATTAAGTTTTGAAAACAAAAAGTGAAATGAAAACCTACTTTGTGAATTATTAAGAGTTGTGAATGGAATAATATAAGTGAAGGTGAAATGGGTTTCAAAATAGGTTGAAATTTGATCCTAAGAGGTAGAAGGAACAATACTTTGTAGGTAAGAGAATGAAGTAGTTTTAAGTTGGTAATTTGAAGAAGTTTTACCTGAAATAAATGTTGATATTTAGTGGGAAAATAATTTTGAGATTTTTGGATTTATAAAATCATGGAAAAAAAGATTTAGATTACTTCACTTAACAAATTGCGAGGATGCAATTTTTTAAGGGGGGGAGTTTGTAACAACCGCGTTGTTAATTACCTTGTTAATTGAGTTTAATTAAGGACAGATAATTTTAATTGTGATTTATGAAAAAAAATATTATTTAACTAAAAAGGATTAAAGTATATCTTGGGATTGTTTATAAAAAAATTCTATGTGAAATCCAAATGGAGAGTACAGTATTAAAGTGTAAGAACATAAATAGAAAGAACTTCAATTCATTTGATTAAAAACTTGGGTTTGGTCCTAATTAAAATTCAACCGATTAGTGCAAATAAGAGAAAGTTCCTCTTCTTATCCATTTTCTAAATGAACTATACGTTCATTTGTTCCAAGCAATAGCAAAAGAGAGTTTCTCAAAACAAAGAAAACCCTCGCTTCATAAATCCTCAATTTCATGTCTTGAATGAAAGGGCTTTTGGTTAGATCTTTCAATAGTCAAAAGAAGGTAAGATCCAACACTTCTAGTTAATCAATTAGGGTTTGTAATTTTAGATTTGATCTTTAATTTATATGATTTCAAACATGATAGGTAATAATATTTCTTGTTATAATTGTGTTTTGATAGATCTGAAAATTTAAACCCTCTTTAGTAGAAAATTCGAATTTTATTCATATGGAGTTTAAAAATTCCCAAATTTTACTATGTTCATTTTGACATATTGCAGTAACTCTCTACCTATTTTCATGAATTTTTATTAAGAATTGATATGTTAAACATGGTGATTTCCGAGAAACTTTTCTATAAAATATGGACAGAAAAACATGGGTTGATTTAAAAATCATAACTAACTGTATTATATTCATAAAATCATGAAATTTTGATATGTTGTTTCCAACACATCTGAGCATCTTCAGTGAAAATTTCGTTAAAATAGTATTAATATTTGTTATGTTAAATGTACTCTGTTCTAGGGATAAAAATATGGGTTGTTTTTGGTTACTTCGCTTGAGGTTAAAGGTTGTAGCTATGGAGCTCTTTGGATTATAAGGTGAGTGGTTCAACTCACACGATCTGTCTCTAATTAGTGTGTTGCATGTTAGAAATTTTGGCTTTGATATGGTTGATTTTATGATTTATTTGGTTGCAATATGATTTTGGATTCAAGTGATTGTTTGATTTTGTGTGTTGAAAATTAGTGAAAATATCACTGCTGTAAAACAGTGATAACTTGTACTTAAATTATCAAAATTGACTCAATCTTTTTGCAGTAAAAAGCTAATTCAATTTGCTAGAACATTTTCCTTTAGGAATTTGTCGAAATTATGCTTTTTATGAGGCTAAAAACGAGTTTTAAACTAAGTATGTAGCTCAAGCCTATGTAAAAATCAGAGTTGATAGCTGAGAGTAAAATGAGCATAAGTTTTGATTCACTTGTCGAAATTTGATAATTTTTAATATTTGGAAAGTTAAGAGTATAAGATACAAGTTTCCTTCATTGTGATTCTGTTGATTTTGATGTTAATTGGTGAAAAACTCATTTGTTTGTCTCTGGGTTGTTAGGAAATCATGAAAATACTTAAAACTGACAATTTATTTTGCTTATAACTTTTGAGCCACTGATCAGAATTTGATAATTCTTAATGTTTTGGAAAGTTAAGAGATTAAGCTACAACTTTCATTTATGGTACCTCTTGTGATTTCGGAGTATAAAAAGTGAAAAACCCATTTGTTTGTCGCTGTCCTGTAATTGAGAATTTGTGTCAATACTTAAACCTGAGAAATTTTATTAATCATAACTTTTGTGTTACTTATCTGAATTTAATAATTTTTGATGTTTTGTGTAACACCCCATAATTTGAACAAATACTAAAAAGGATAAATTAAAGAATAATTAATTTAATATTCAGAATTAATGGAAACGGACTGCGCGATTGCATCTGTCTTGAAATTCTGGTCAAGATAAACATTTGGTTTGCTTAAAACGGACACCATATGAAGAAGTTATGAAGGTTTGAAGTTTGTATACGTACAAGAATATATATATATATGTATAAGGTCCGAAAATCAAATTTCAGTTCAAAATCTTTCAAATCGCAGAAGTTCCGGTGAGCTGGAATTCTCCCTCCCATGGGAGTGGACCCCTGGGTCGACCCCTCAAGGGGGGCATCGACCCATGGGTCGACCCCCTATGGAGTGGGTTGACCCCCTTAAGGCTGACGTGGCTAGGTCGGTTCTGGGGACTGACAGCTATATATGCAGCTTCATTTCTCTAGATTTCTCAAGCTAAAATCAACGGAGGCCTAAATGTTGTCGGTGCTTGGACTGAACCAAATCTTTTTCTTCTTCTGCAATCAAGTTTAGAGATTCAAGTGTAGATCTATGATCCAACCTTTGCTATTCTTCTTCTATCCTTCTAGATCCAAACGCAGTGAGTTTCAAGTTGCTTTTAGATTTAAATAATTAAAAAGTATAATATGATATGACTGTAATATGGATCTATGCTTGTAACCGCTTGAACCATGTCAGATCTGTAATAACTTGTGAATCTATGATATTCTGACATAACTATGACTTGGATCTTAACCTTTATCATGTCAGATCTATAATAATTTGTGAACCCATGATATTCTGACATATCTATGACTTGGATCTTAACCTTTATCACGTCAGACCTACCTTTGATTATAGATCTAATTTGCTATTTAGATCACCTTGTACCTATCATGTTTGTGGTTAAATTGGATTAGTTACTAGTGTACATCTGAATTATTATTTAGATCTTATCATGCCTATTATGACATCCCTGCTATGTTATAAATAGTTCTATTATCTTATGTTCACCAGATCTATTCTCATATGCCCATCTTATAACTATGCCACTATTTGTATATGTCAATTTTGTTAGAATAATCATCTCTGTCATCTTCCCTTTATCTTTCCCTTTTATTTTATATAGTCAGGCTACTTTCGAGCCTAGGCATACCGCTGAAATATGCGAACGCATTAAACGGGGAAAACATTGAAATTGGGCATAACTTGTAAATGGGGAATTTGGCATAACTTGAATAATGTTGATGTATATGAATTTAGGGCATATAATTCATTATGAGCATAATTAGGGAAAAAGGGGCAATAAACCTATAACGACATAGGTAAGAATTGGTTAATAAAGAAATGCCTAGGATTACAGTAATTAGAAACAATAACTGCGCGTAGTCACGAGGTTAGATTACATTTGTGGTGGAAGTCTGCCCGGAACTGCTCGGCAGATCCAGCGAGCACAAGTGGTGAATCTAATGTAAGGGGTCTAGGTGCACAAATACGAGACGTGTAGACACGAGGTTAAATCCAATTTGTGGAAGAAGCCTACCCGGAGCCGCCCGGTATAACCAGCATCCGCAAGTTGTAGGTTTAATGTGGGAGGTCTAGCACATTATAACCATAAATGGACATGGTAATGAATTGGAATACCTTATCTAAAGGAATCCATGGGGATTGTATGAACATGAATTTAAATAGGGGTTAAGTAAAATTGTTTGAATAGTGGGTGGGTTAAGTAAATCTGAGGGGTTTTGTAATTAAAGTCACCAACAGGTATACATAACCTGAGGAAATCCTAGTGGGTACACAAGACAAGGTGGAGAGCTTGTATCATCGTGTGTGTGGGACCCGTTTCAATCAGTAACCCATATAACGGTATCGAACGAGGGCTTCACCCAAGGTCGGAATTGGGGCACGCCTACTGGGCTGATTATAAGAGATCCAAATGAGGAGGACGGTGTGGGAAGCCCAAACCGACCGGGGACATGTGCGTGCATAGGTCGGGTATAAGGGGATAAGACGACTGTGACACAAGTAGATATGGTTGTGAACAAACGTTGCCACTTTAGGAAGTGAGACCTCCTACTGTGGGGCGGGCACAAGGTATCTCCGGAGTAGGGACCTGTTCGATTAGGGTAATAGTTAGGGTACATCTAGACTCTAGTAAAAAGTTTAGGAGCCTGTTAGGATTGGGCTGCCTGTGGATTGTATGGGGTTAAAACCTCTCACCAGTAGTACGCCTAAGTCTACCATCTTATAGTTGTTGGGAGCATCTCATTCTGGTTATACAAGTATTGGTGTAGAGAATAAGAGTAATCGTTAGAGAAGCGTATACACTCTATCTTCTTTACCATGTCATACCTCCTTTTGTGGTGTTATCTTTCTTATCCACTTTATATGCCTGCAATGCTATTTTTACTTATTTACTTGCTAAAAGTAACTGGACTCGTCAGACTTATGTCTAACCCTTTTGTATCCTCTTCTTCCTTCCGTTCCCCCTCCTCCTTAAGTTCTCAGGGTGGGAATACTCGATCTTGACCAGGATTCTGCTATCATTTTGCTGGAGCTATTAAATGTATTGCTTAAGATCCTATCTTTGCTACTGTGGCTATGCATTTATTTGGGGATTTTTTGCTTCTTTTATTTTGTACTCTGATGTTTAAAAGCAAGACAGAAGTTTTTATGATGTACTGGTTTTTATGTTATGCATACATATGATGTTTTGAACCATGATGCTTTATGATTAATAAAGTTAGTTTTTATTCCGCTGCTTTTTATATCTGTCTTGTAATGTTTCTTTTACTGTTTACCTATAACGCTTCATGAAACTTAATGCATTCTCTTAATGAGTGACATTAACAGACGTGGGGTGTCACACTTGGTATCAGACTGAAGGTTACAAGATTAGATAAAAGATTTTGAAAATTATTTTCAATAAGGTTTTAAAAGAAAGCTTTTTCAAAAGAAATGTCTGTCTTGAAAAGCATATTCCCTAAAACTATATGTAATATTTTTCGGTTCTTTGTCTGAATCTCTTTCCTTTTCTTTTCAGCATGTCTGGGGAACCTAATATTCTAGAGCGCGTTACGATACCAGGCTGGTTCCGTAGCTATCTAGAGGCCTTGGCGCCTGCCGGTGGTCAAGCTGCGGTTCCTCCCCCAGCTGCACCCGTCGTTCCTCCTCCTCCTCCAAGAGCAGAAAATTTCGCGAAGATCTGCAAAGATTTTCTATGCCATTGGAGGGAAGCCATTCCGTGGAACTGAAACATTCGTAGAGACAAGGAATTGGCTCAAGGAGACCGAGGACTTGTTTGGAATTTTCGAAGTAGAAGATCAAAAGAAGATTCAGTTAGCGGTCTGGCTACTGAAAGATGAAGCTTCATTCTGGTGGGAAGTTACCTAAGCTGGACATCCGGTGGAGACATGGGATGATTTTAGAATAAGGTTTGAAATGAATTTTTTTTTCTCAAGCTGAGAAAAGCATGCAAATGGAGAGGTTCTTGGCTCTCAAACAAGGAAACATGACTGTTAAAGAATATGTGAACAAATTCAACCAGCTAGTAAGATTTGGATTGGAACTGGTAGATACTCCGCATAACAAGGCTTTGCGGTTTGCTAAAGGGCTGAATGAACCCCTTCATGGGTTAGCTATGTCCCATATTCCAATGGGAGCTTCTTTTGAAAGGCTTGTTGACATGGCCTTGATGCATAAAGAAGACAAAGGAGAAAAGAAGGAAGTTAAGGCTGAGGAAACAACCCAAAACAAGAAGGCATGGCCCAAGAAAGGAAAGCAACAATAACAACAAAAGAAAGGTGGAAAGAATGATAAGGCTAAGGATAAGAGGAAATGTTACAGTTGTGGAACACTACACCATAATGGCCATTTGGTGACCCTTATTGACTAATTTAACTTCACGATTGCGAAGCTTCTTGACCTCCATTTCCAAAACCCACTAGTAAAGATAGGACCTCGACCACTTACTATGCTAGAGGGTATCCAATGTTGTCGAACTATCTTTCCAATATAAACAAATGTTAACCATGATACCAAGTGTACATACTAAGATGATTATAGTTCTCTCCTCTACTTAGCTTATCCGTCATGTCACAAATTTGAGGGTCGATATCGCTCACGCAAACCAGCCTAGTCGAACTTGACATCCCTCAAGTACAAGCCCCAAAGGCCTAAACCAATATCAGACAAGCACCCAAGGAATACCTCCTCCGAATTTGGATGATCTATGTGAGATGATACTAGCAGAACAACCAAACAATTGAGCACTTAACCGACTCTGGCTATCCTCGCCAATCTTGCTCCAAAACTATCGTTGATCGCATAAATGGATTTGCATTGTCAACTAGATATATCTGGGAGTCTACCTCACGTTTTAGGGGACAAACCCCTAACCTTAATCAAAAACATCTGCGTACTCATGGACTACTCCAACGGATCTAAAATCGTCGATAAATACATAAAGTGATTCTAGGTAGCTAAGACAAACTGATCCCTTAGGATCGTACGAAATTTCAAGGGTATTCCCGAGGCAAGTCGAAAGTCTAACTACCCTCCTTTCACAATTACTAGCTAACCAATCCATGCCTAAAATAAACCCATAGCCCATGAAACCGAAAACATAAGTATCTTAAATCCTTACAAACCAAAGATAAATGAGCCGAACCACAAATTGGATTTGAGACAATAATGGGATCCTCTACTATACAAGTACTAAGGTGCATAGACTCCCCTATAGAAGCAGATATAAACGAATGTGAAGCGCTAAAATCAAAAAGAGTACTAACAGGATGATCAAAAAGAAAAACTAGACTTTTTCAACAGAAACTCTACTACCTCTCTCTCAGATACGCTGGCGGTGAGAGCATGCACTTGTCCTCCTGAAAATCCTGCCTTTTATTCTTGCCCTTGGCCTTATTTATATGACCCGTTATAGCATAATAACGACACTTCCTCTTGTCTTAGATTTTTCTATTCTTTCCTCCTTCGTGAACCAAGTCCATATCCATGAATTTCTCATCCTTGGGTTGTGTTCCTTAGCCAAACTCTCTTATTCTCATCTTTGCCATCTTTGTGTAACTTGTTGACAAGTCTCTTGGAAGCTGCCTCCATCGCATGGAAATCCCTACAAAGCTTGAAAGAAAATTAGCCGTAGGTGAAACTATTGCGGCTATAGATGGAAGTTGGGCACTTCTTTGCCCGTTGGACAGATGTCGTAGTCTCATCAAGCATACGGAACCATGCCACGATGAGGTTACCTCCCAGAAAGCCAGGAGCCCTAGAGACTCAATAAAGAAGGAAAACAACAGAGGATCAAAAGATAATGCATATGGCTTTGGGGAATATGCCTTTAAAACAAAAGTTTTCTTTAGAAAATGCTTCTTTTAAAACTGTTTCGAAATTAATTTTTCAAATCTTTTATCTGCTCTAGTAACCTTCAGGTCTGATACCAAGTGAAACACCCTGCCTCCATTAAGGTCACTCACAAAAGGAATGCCTTAACTTCGGTGGAGCATTATAGGTAAAAGATGCAGATAAATTACAAGACATACAAATAAAGCAGCGGAAAATAAAGTCATTTTATAAACAACTTAATTTGGTCAAGCTTTTACAACAATTTTCTCAATCATACTTAAATGTAATACATAGAAATTCTGTCTTGATCTAAAATCTTCGAAATATAACAGAAGCATAAAAACAACAATGATATTCCCCAATAAAGCATGAACCAGCATTAGCAGTGGAAGAGAGAGTCCAAAGAAATACATCGATTATCTTCGACCTTGGAAAGAAAACTGAACTAGGTGGTAACATTTCCTCCTTGTGAACCTGGGGGGGGGGGGGGGAGACAGAAGAAAAGAGGCGAAACAAAACTAGGTTAGACATAAGTCTGGTAAGTTCAATGACTTTCAGCATATAAACAGGAAAAAGCATCATGACATGAATAAACTGAATATAAGACAATACCATGATAACAGGGATAACATGATAACAGAGGATAAGCATAAGGTATGATAAGGCAAGATAAACTGAATGCGCTTCTACTCTTTCTCTGCTTTGCTACTGCTTGGTTATTCTGATTTATATATATATATCTCTGCACCATCTAACTAGTGCCCCTACTAGTAATCTATATAAAATGATAACGTGATCACAATCCATGTAATTGTGGTAGCCTTCAGGTGTACATCTATCATGAGTATTCTACCTTAATCTGCCTAATTGCCATGAACATGCTAGATGTACCCTTACTAACCTATCGATCGACTCCCTACTTGTATTCATTTCTCTTGTGTCAATCGGCCCACTCTTGCGTATAGATACCCTGTGCTGGTCCCACCATAAGGTGTATCAATCCTTATGATAGCGACCTGACACGATTCAAGATGCACAATGTATAACTACTGGTACCTAGTGCCTGCTTTTTCCCACTCCGGAGTACATGCACACCCGTAAACCGTCGGAACCTACATTGACGTACCCTCTGCCGCTGCTTTGACCTCTTACAATCAGCCCAGTAGTCGTGCCCCACCCTGCCTAGTTCAGGGTACCGTGATACATCTATGTGGGTTACTACTGAAATGGGTCCCTGTTACTAGGGTTTCCTATTGGTCAGTTTGTGGGCCTATATTTACTAATATTACCCACCAACCCGATATGTACTTAACCCTCCCACTGATTCAACCATGTTTATTTAACATTTAAGTTTGTGGGCCTATATGTACTAATATTACCCACCTACCCGAGATGTACTTAACCTTCCCATCGATTCAAGCATGTTTATTAAACAGATAAGTTTTGTGGGCCTATATTTACTAATATTACCCACCAACCCAATATGTACTTAACCCTCCCGCACATTATGTCATGTTGGTTAAGTGTTGTCCATTCATGTTAACTTAACCAACCCATTCATCGTGTCATGTTGGTTAAGTGCCTTATTTACTTAACCCCGTCCATTCATCAAGTTATATTGGTTAAGTATTTCCTTGTTACTTAACCTTACGTGTTCGTCTTGTTGTACTGGTTAAATGTCATCAATCAATTCAAGTTAACTTAACCCACCTACTCATCATGTAATGTTACTCTGGTTAAGTGTTGCCTTCTTGTGTTAACTTAGCCCTACCACAAATCAAGTTATATTGGTTAAGTGTTGCCCTCTTGTTTTAACTTAACCTTACCACAAATCAAGTTATATTGGTTAAGTGTTTCTTATTACTTAACCCTACCCATTCATCATGCTATACTGGTTGAGTGTTTCCAATTAACTTAACCCTAGTCATCCATCTTGTCATATTGGTTAAGTGTTTCTCATTACTTAACCCTAGTCATCCATGTTATATTGGTTAAGTGTTCCTATGAACTTAACCCTACTCATTCATCTTGTTCATTAGCATTAATTGATTTATTAATGCACCAACCTCTCACATTAGATATGTGTTGTTGCGGTTACTGGATGTTCCATGCGGTTTCGGGCAGTTTTACACCACAACTCAATCTAACCTCGGGTTTTTCTTGGGCATGATGCACTAACCTCTCATATTAGATAAGTGTTGTTGTGGTTACTGGATGTGTCGGGCGGTTCCGGGCAGTTTTACACCACAACTTAATCTAACCTCAGGTTAGGCATGTTCATCTTTAATCTACGCATTTACCCTATATACCCAAATCTAGATTTTACATGCTAATTACCAAATTCACCAAAACTAGCCATGTTACGTCTTACACCCAATCTAGATTTAATGCTCAAGTTACCCCAAATTCGCAACAATAACAATTCTGGCCAAAACTTGATTTATATGCCAACTTCATACTTTGTCGTTCATGCCAATTCTAGGTTTAATATGTCAAATTACATATTCCATAATTCTTGTCAAATTGCATCTTAACAGTTATGCCATGTTACATGTTCCAAATTATGCCAAATAATGTAAATTTCATGTTATACCCAATTTCCCCCGCATTCATAACGTATGTATTTCGAGATTCAACTCAAGATTCATAATATAAGGGGAGAAGCAAGATGGAAAATCGTAAGAATAGGCATAGTCATATGATGATAAGAACTACTGGTCCAATAAACTTGATGTTCTAAAAAGACATGTTTTGCAAGGAATACATCGCAGGCATATAGATATGATAAGAATTATATCATGAACATAAAAGGATTACAATTCCGATATACAACAAGGATAGATATGATTCGACCAGTTTCATAGTCAAAAATGATTCCCAAAGATATTTATATACTCAAGCACAGATTTCAATGAAAGGATAGCTTACATCAGGCATATTCTCATATCCATTTTATTATATGTCTCAATTAGATTTAGGTGTTCAAATCTAAAAAGTGTTTGACTTACAAAACAAAGGCAAATCTTGTTTTCATGCCTGAGCCATACATCACTATACACCTTAATATTCTTCTTCCAAATCATAAAATATCATATATATATACATGTCCCAATTTTAGATCTTAGACCACAACATGTACTATGCCTTATATTTACAGTTCAATTTACATCCCAAATCCCAAGTCATATGTCCAATACTTTATGCCTCAAATCCCAGGTCATATGTCCAATACTTTATGCCTTAAATCCTAAGTCATATGTTCAATACTTTATGTTTTGAATGTGTTATGTCCTCAAATCATTTACAACTCAACTATGCCCAATTTATACACAATTTAATACATTTCCCAAATTTTAGCGTTGGTCATGTCCAAATCAGAATTTATGCCCAATTTTATTTCCAACGTACGTTCATCTCTTATGAGATCTGGCTCAGGCTCGCAGTAGCCTGGCTATAAAACAAAAAGGGAAGAAGGAAAGAAGAGACAAAGAACGGACATAATATTATCAATGAGATAGATCCAAAGGATATAGAAAGACATGCATAATCTCGGATCCAGATTTATTACAATGTCAGAATTGCAATTAACTTTTGTTTCTGAAAGTAAGGTAAACTTACAAATTACAGAACGGTCTTGAATTCTGGGATCTGATTCCTGAATTTGATTTGCTATCCTTTGATGTAGACATTTGACTTGATGTTCTTCTTAATCGATTACTAGTTTGGATTTGATTTTCTAGTTTGGAGAGGATGAATGGAGGCTTAGGCTAGCTTGTAGACAAACATCATGATGCCACCATAGTTTTAGGATTATGTTGTTAGGGTTTAGGTTTAGCCACGTATATATAGAAGTCAAGGATTATTCAGAGCCCTTAGATGAACTAGGAGTCCATCAGAACCACCCAGCTCAAATACACATCATCCGGCCACTCAGAAGAAGATACATCATCACATAACACTCTAGAATTTTGTGCTGGATCAGTATGGGCGCACTTGGTAGGTGCGCTAGTGCATTTTTGTACTAGCGCACTTGTGAAGTGTGCCAGTGCATTCCGGTCGACTTTCGTTTTTCTGCCTAACTTCGTTCGTCCATATCTTCTTCATACAGTATCCGTTTTACGCAAATTCAGACTTTATCTCAAGCAGAATTCAAAGACGAATGCAATATCGTAACCTATTTCATCCAATTCTTCTTTTAATAATTAATTATTCTTTAATTATATCTTATGTCGTGTTTTAAAATTACGGGGTGTTACACTATCGCCATTTCTAAACGCTGTTTATTTTCTCCTATGCTCACGTACAAACTCCTTTCGCGATGAAAATCGATATCACAATAAAATTTTACATTACGGTCCTAAGAAACCTGTTTCATCGAATTCCGAGTCCGTTTGCTCAAATGACGCTCGTTCACGTCCAAATGGTCATTTCATTTGCATTTAATTTTACAACGCTCACAAAATAACTCTGATTATCGTGAAACTTGAAGCCTAACAATAATTAGTTGTTACAGTCTCAATAAAATTTGTTTCGTTGAAAACTGAGGTCGTTTGAATAAACTCCCTTTTTAAAGGTCCAATTTAAATTAAAATAAATCAATTTAAAAATACCTCAATATAATAATATTAAAATATTATTATGAGACATACCAGGCTAGAACTTCATGTAGTTTCATAATAAATTATCTCGAGTTGAAATATAAGCTAAAAATATATTTAAAATCCCTTTATTTAATATAAATAAACGTTATAATTTATAAAGGAATTACATAACGACTATTTGAAAATTTGATTTAAACAAAATCTACAACATGAAAACTCGATTTTTCTGCTTTATTAGAAAAATGTTATCCAACAGATCTGGACGTTTCTTGTTTCGAGAAATTCCGACGTATAGATCCTGTAAAATCAATTGAAGTTCAAAACGTAATATTGCGAACTACCGCGCTGCTGTAGCTCGTTTTATAAGTAAATTATAAATGAAACGTTCTGATGTCATTTAATAAATGAATTCGTTAATATAATCTCAATACAAACAATATTAAACTATTTTAAATTGCCCTTTCACATAATATTGCAAATTAAACATGTTACACTAGTTTTGGAAACTAATATATTATTATATTATTTATATAAATAACATATTCGAAATAAAATGATTAAATTCAATTATTTAAATTCAAATCAATATTTTAAATAATAAAATAATTTAAATAATTGGCCATAAAATATGGCACGTTACATAATCAGTTTTACAATCCAGTCATGACCATACTTACCATGACTCGTTTATGACCTGACCTAGCCAGATTAAACAGGTTAGATAGGTTGGGTTGGGTCAACTTGTTTATAAATAGGACAGTTTCAGGTTGAGCTATTTTTGACCGATTTGATAAACATGTTGACCCGAGCCATTTAATCAACACAAATCCGACTTGACCCGACCCGACCAATTGACACCTCTATCCTGCTCCACACTAGAATATAACTTCAATCAACGAGTCTAGAATTAATCGATATAATTAACCTACATGTCACACACAACGTGGTTTATCATAACATTTAAATCATATTCTTGTCTTCTTGAAGAGTGCAAAAACGTGCAGTTCTTACATTAAAAATACTTAGTTCGATAAAACAACTTATAAATCATTTGGTATTTGTTTCTTTGAAAATCTCTATATATTGGAAAATATTGTATGTTACATACGTTTGGGATAATTATATTTTTAAAACAAATCTAGAATCTTTTTATCTCAAAGTGATAATATATAAGCAGAAAATCATTTAAAATTCAATTTATAAAAATGTGCACTATGTCAACGAATTCATGAAATTAGTCATAAAAATAACACATGAAATCCCATGAATCTAAAGTAAGGTTTAATGATTATTTTGGCTCTTCCATTATTGGATCAAGCCTATGAAAACAACACAGAATACTACTTTCAAAATCACATAATAAACCTTCAGAAAACAACTTAGAAAACATTGCAAATAAAGCTGTGACGATCCCAAAACCCCGTGACACGGTGTTAAGGATAATCATTGGAATATAACACATTAATCATCATTAGCAGATCACAGATAATAGCATAAACATGAAATAGAATAATTTACACACATATGACAGTGGAATCATATAGATATCACCACATCAGAGAGCACAGTGCAGGATACAACTTAGTGCATAATAATACATAATCAGTCATCATCGCCAGAGGCGGAATCATACATAAAGAGTACACAAACTAAACATCAGTCTACATCGCCAGTGGCGGAATCATAATACATATACAATAATGGCGGAAAATGTCATAGTCAGCACGGTGTTGTCAAGCCTCACCATGAGCCAAAAGTGCACCCCTACTGCGGTGCCAAGCCAAAATACGCCATATACCTGCAACTAGGCTGCCCGTGTGAAAATGAGGGCACCCGAGTTTGCAAGGTGAAACAAACTACGAGTCGGTCATGGGACTGGTATGAGAAATATACTTAACTTATTAAACAACAATAATATGGCAAATCAAAGGACCACGCCACTTTCGCGGAACGGGTTTACTCCAATGAGTGCTAGTCCATGAAATAAAGTAAATGATTAAATCATCGCAATGCTTTTTATAAAATGAAGCCACTATAAGACTCAAGTCCCATCACACAATGCAACACAAGCCAGAGGATAGAGTTTTACCTTATAATAGCAAAAAATGCTTCATACGTATAAAACGAAAGTGTTTGATATTATTACTAGTGCATATATATATTTCAAAAGCGATTTCAATCATAAATATCAATCCTAGGCGGCATAAATGACCTATACCACTATGTCGCCATACTAGTAATACAATCACATCCGCATATTTTGTATTGGAAATTGGATTCCATCATGAGTCGAGGCAAGGGGCAAGCTCCTCTCCGTTCGAGACACTCTAGCAAATGTCTCAGGACTGCACACAGCAATCCCTGGATCCTCCAAGGCCGGTCCTCTCTTACTTTTGAGGATTAATTATTCCTGAACACACGTTTCCCAGTCCTTATAGACCTATAATCGAGGCGCCTCGCATTCCAACAACCACACCGGTGAAAAGTGTATATAATGTCAGAGCTGGTAGGTCACTGACACCACCATAGCTAGAAAGAAACGTCATGCACTCCTTGGGTCCTTCTCCCGTTTTTGACTCATACCGGGGTGTGAGGCTCGCGAGTCCACGTTATACATAAAGCAACGTCACATAAACCATGCTTTGATCATCAACCACAAGACTTTGCTTGATAACAGAAGCCTTAATCATATGCCACTTAGGCATACCACACAGGAAATTCACTCCATTCGACTGATTTCTATCAATATATAACCTCTGAGCTCGTGCGTCCCAGAGAAGGGCGTTAAGCAAGAGAATAAATTCTCCACCGCCAAACAGATATATATTTAACAGAGATCAATCAGCACAGAACAAAATCCAATGTCAGACACACAGTCCATTTACAAGTTCGTTCTGGGTTTGAACGAAACCGAAGGCACCAAATTCCTCGCATATCTGCACAATCAACAATACGACCGAACGGCTACTACTTCAGCTCCTTCAAGGTAGCTACTCCAATGACGAGCATCAGTAGCGCCCAACCATCCAATGTGAAGATCGTCGGTCTTCAATCGTCTTTGACTCTTCGACTTCTCAACATCGATTGATTATTTGAAATGAGAATGAACTCGGCCTTTTCAAATAACCCACGTATATTTAGATTTTCAAATCAATTTTTCACATGGTTAAACTATTCAACATTCACATTTCAGTTCCTTAGTATAATTTTCATATTAAACGCATTCAACCATCACATATCAAGCAAACACAACAAAATGGTTTATTTCTACTCTATATCGTCTATAGTATTTTATAACGATATATCGCCATTTTTATTTATTTAAAACGGCCATATTTAATTAAACGACGTTTCAGGTCGTGCCGAGGCACTGGCGCTGTTTTTCACTAAATTTGTTTTACACATATCTGAAAATTTAACCGTTGGAACTTCACAAATTTTATATCATTAGGAAGATCATTTCAAAACGAATCCAACAGTTTCAGTTTTGGGAAAATCCGACAGTCGGATCTCCCACACTAGTTGTTTGAAGTTACGATTTCAAATTATGAACTGCAGCGTCGTTATTCGATTTAATTTAATTATATTTATATTTATGTATAAATATAATCGATCCTGGCGCTGTTTTTCTTCAGATTTGAATTAAACATTCCAGACAATCCAACCGTCGGATCTTTACAAAGTTGGCGTCGTTGGAAAGATATTTCCAAGGCGAACCCAACGGTTGCGATTTCGGGAAAATCCAATGGTCGGATTTCCCGCACTAGTCGTTTGAAATCACGGTTTCAAAACACGAACTACACGGCCACGATTCGTTTTAATTTTATTTATATTTATATAAATATAGTTCATTCGAAAATTCCTATATCGTTTTCACTTCAAATATTTCACTAACGCCTTTAAATTTTAGAAAATTTCGCCATAACCTCCTTTGTTTGGGAGGGGCTGGGAAAATTCCCAAATAGCCACACGGGCGTCTCATCTCAAAAAGAAAAAAAAAGCCAATAGGCTCATAAAATCATCACCCAAGCAAAACAGTATACGTGTACCTATTTGTCGGGCACAAAATTTTATTCCTCTTCTCTAGCCTCTTTGCTATAACCTGTTCAATAAATATTCATGTACATAATGCAATTCTTATCACTTATCATTTTCCATTCAACTTTATATTTGATTCAATTTGGTTTAAAAACACCATTCATTCTAATGTTGCATACATAGGCAAAAATCATATCATTAGCTAATTAATGAATATTTCAACTCTTGCATACTTATTTGAACAAGTGGTTATTTTTAACACTTCACATTTTAAAATTGATAATTTTGGCGAACTAAAATATATTTCAACACATGACTATTTTATTTAGTTCCTATGCATGTTAAAAATAATATTTCTTTCACAAATATTTATTTCAACGCTCGCATATTTTTAGCAAATCACATATATGATAAAAATGGTATTTTTATCATCTAAAATATTTATTCGACACATGAATGTTTTTAACACTTCATAATTTCAATAAAAATGTAATTTTTTTATTGCTCGATCAACACATGAACCTTTCCAACACATATATTTCTCAACACATGAGCATTTCCACACATGGATATTTTATATAGTTTGTTCATATAAGAAAGATAAAAAATTTATCGTTGAAACTATTTTTATATAAGGCGAATATTTTACATACTTCATATATATTATAAAAATGTGATTTTTATTGTTTAAACACTTTATTCATTCACACATGAATTTAATTTTCACACATCACTTCTCAACACATGAGCATTTCCACACATGGATATAGTTTCAACATATGACTTTAATTTCAATGCATAAAAATAATTTCAACATATGAAAATAATTTCAGCATATGAAAATAATTCTAACACATGAATATTATTCAAAATTTCGGCAGCATAACGGCAGGGTAGTTAAAACCGGCACCGTCCCGAGTACGACTCCTCGCTCTACCTTAAAACCTCGCGGTTTTTGACAATGGGGATTTCATGCATCTATTTCGCACGCAGGCGGCATGTTTAATTTTCATTTCCACAATTATTTCCAATTTATTTCAATCACCATTGGTATTTTTCAACCACAACCAATCAATATCAACCACAAACAATTATTCAACCATTCGCATTTTTCACCCAATATTTCACACCAATTCACAACAATAAATATCGTCCATGGTTTGTGGACGAGGGGAGTATATATGTATATATATATTATTTCTATACTTCACTTGCATTTCAACACACATATCATTTATACTATGCATGTATAATCCATACTTCACTCATATAGCTTACACAATGCATGTACAAGAGGTATACAACACGTGTATAATTTATATTTCGCTTGTATAATTTATACATAACATTTTCCATTCAATTTCATATTTAATTCAATTTCTCACATTGGTTTTCAGAGTGCTAAAAATCGTAGATGGCTCAGAAAAATACGCAGTCTCTTCTATGTGGTAGAGAGCCTCCTTGTGGTCCCGATGTTTCATGTTTCATCGAATTTCGTCAACAAACCATAAAGATATGATTTTTCAAAGTTCAAATGTGATAAAGGACTCACCTTTCACGATGGTTCAAAACTAGGTTTGCAGTTTTCGCGAAAACCGAGGCACGATACGATGATCAGAAGGTACAGCGTGGAAGAGGGAGGAGAGGGGAGTCGATCGGTGGTGGTTGGGGGCAGCTCGGTTGTCAGATTTGGTCGGGGCGGCGGCGGAAAGGGCTGACGTTGGAGGAGGTGATTCGGGCGCTAGGGTCGATGATAGGAGGCGTGGTGGGTATTGATTTGAAGAGGGGAGGAAGGGCTTTCGAGATTGGGTAGTGGCGTTGGCTATCGTTGCCTGTGGCAGCGGGATTTTGGCCGGGAAGATCGGAGCGCGAGCCGCCGTCGAGAGCAAAAGGAGTATCGGTTTGAAATGAAATTTCCTATTGGCCGATGGTTTGATTATATTTTAAAATACTATTTCTCCACACGGACACCAATTCAACCCCAACGACTGTCGCCCCTAGCTAAATAACCCCATCTCGGACACAATGGGACATGTTTCATAGGCCAATTCGACTGTTACAATCAGTTATTCCTCAAATTAAAGTATAAAATATTTTATATTCAATTTGAACGTACATTTCAATTTGCCAGGGCCAAAAACTGATTTGAAAAATTCCAGAAAAATAAATCTAGCTATGTTTTGATGCTACGGTCCCAACAAAACTGGTTTCATCGAATTCTGGGATCGTTTGAAAAATGGCCCTTTTCTGGTCGATCCTATTTTACAGAAATTGACCAAACACATTTTCTTTTGCCACGCTCACATACTAGCTTCAAAAATTATGAAATTTGAAACCTAGTAATAGTTTGACATCCAGGACCCAACAAAAGTGGTTTCATCGAATTCCGAGGTCGTTTGCAAAATGTCTATTTTCAAGGGCTATATATTCTATATAGCGACCTTTCTGAAAATTCATTTGGCCATAACTTTTGATTCCCGCTATGAAACTTCGATTTTTCAGATTCGTTAGAAAGATATTCATTAATAGATTTAAATATTTTTGGTTTCACCAAAATCCGTCATATTTTTCTCCCGATGAAGTTAGTCAAAGTTTGAATTCAAATTTTCAAACTGACACACTATTTCTAATTCACTATTTTATTGAAATATTCTATTTCAATTGTTCAAATTCCTTTGAAATAACCAATTTAAAAATTTTAAATTGGCTCGTATTTTCCGGGTTGTTACAATAGCAATACAAGCCATATTCATTATAAAACATGGGCCGACCTAAGCTTGAGCATATGTCGAACCTAGGGATCAACTTATATCCTTATGGGTAGACCCGTAGGTTGACCCTAGGAAGGTCTTGGTCTACCTCTGATGGATGGAAACTCTCAGGTATCATTGCCGCCAATGTTCAACTTAAGGCCAATTTTTAGCTAGTTTACAGAAGTAATTCATTCGAATTTTTTTGCATATGGAAAATACAACATGCAAGCTCTCGCCCCACATATCATCCTAATAAACTCTTTAATGGCGGACTCCCTCCGCTTCTCTTTCCCCTTCCCAGCTAAATATCGTGCCGCGTTCCACCCCCGTCCTCCTATCCTTCCTTCTCCTCCTCCGCCTCATCGTTCTCCCCCTCCTTCGGTCCATCGTCCTCCTTCTTTCATCCGCTCTCGCCCTGCTCCGCCTCATCGTCCTCCCTCATCTTCTCTTCATTGTCCTCCTTCTTCCTTCCGCTCTCGCCCCACATATCATCCTCATTCTCCATATCAACCTCATTCTCGCTCAGTCTTTCGTAAACCCACCTTTTCCTCCTCCCACCGTCCCAATGCCTCATCATTTCATGTTGGTCATTCGTTTTCTCCTCCCGCTTCAAAAAGCTTCTCTCGTCAAAGTTTAAGTCATCCATCTTCTCAAGAGTTTACCTGTAATAACCGTTTTGATGCTCTGAAAAATCTTTCAGACGATAGGCCAAAAAAATCCTATGCGGAGGTAGCTTCATCTCCTCCGTTGGATCCACCTGATCGCACGACTGCGAGAAAATCATCAAGATTACCTGCTTTCTCTTCAATTCAGAATATGGTCAATTTTCTGAAGAGCGATCGTCGCTGTATTCAATGTGCAGATAGAGGCCACGTGGCAAGTGCCTGCAGGAATTCAAAAATTTGTTTTTTTTGCTCAGACTACGGCCACTTATGTACACGTTGCCCTAAAAAAGAATGCAAAGAGGCATCTCAAAACATGTGCGTAAAGGTGTCCATTGGAATGATGCACCTTCTTCTGCGTGGGTCCCTCGTGCATCAACTCAATCTGATCGAACCCAGAAAAGTCCACATCGTTCCAGCTGTCGGCAATCCACGCCCCCTCCAACTCCTATTCCCTCCTCATCCATCTCTCCCACACTAAACACTGAAAATATGAATCATTTTGTAATGGAAGACTCATCAAATTACTTGTTGGTACCGTGATTTCTGGCGGTTGGAGTATTACATCGCTTCACTTCATCCTATCTAATGCTTTTAATTATCACGAATGGCCCATGTGGATATATAGAAAAAACTCTTTCATCGTCTCTAGCCCAAACGCATGGATCAGAGACCAAGTCTTGTTCTGGAAACTCTTTGCGAAGCCGGGAGGATCTCTATACTTTGAGCCTTGGTCTGAGGCAGAATGGGAACCGGAAGCGGTGTTAGAGTGCGAATCATGGGCAAAGGTGGTAGGTTTTCCAGAATTTCTAAGGTACAATTCTGCTGCAGTTAAAAATATTCTTAGTCCTTTGGGAAATATTGTAGCTTTAGATGACTGTGAATGGGCTCACTTCGACCACAGAAACTTATTTATCAAAATTCAATTTTTTGAGGGGATTGACCTGAACACTTTTCTTGTGGTTAACATCAATAAGAAGAAACATCTCATAAAAGTCCAACGCTGCATCCATGAACACCCAGGAGTTAAGCCTGAATCCTTACTTATTGGTAATATTGATGAGCTTACGATTCCCTGCATGCATGACAACTTCGATGATTCTGTTGAAATTGCACCAAATGATATATTTGCTACGGCCATACCTGATGTGGATCCCGAAGTAGATCAAGCCCCTCATCAGAACATGAACCACCTTTTCAACACTGACATGCTCTTTCAAAACATCCCTATGTCCTTCCCGTTCTCTATCCCCCTCCCAATTGCCCCTCTCCAAATTGATGACCCCATATCAATTGCCCCTCCCAACGTGATCCCTCAAGACAATCAGTCGCCACCTCAACCTTTTCTCCCCCTCCAACAAATCCTCCCAGCTGATGCTACCCATAATGCAGAAGAAGAGAACTGGACCCAGTTTCTTTCGCCGGTCATTGTCAGACGAAGTGCAAGGATCAAGAATAGAGTGGACCATCCTGAAGGCTCGGGTAGTTTTTTTACTCCTGTTGTCTTTTCTTCTGCAAATAAAAGTCTATGTAGGAAAATGTCACGTTGCATGGGTGTTAACTTACGTGAATCACACTATATTTCCATGCATGATTTGGAACTTGAGCGTATTAATGGTGCCAAATGAAAATCGTTTCATGGAATGTTAGGGGCTTGGGCAACCCCTCAAAATGCCATGCAATTAGTCTGGTTTTACTCCCTTTAAAAATCGATATTCTTTTCCTCCAAGAAACTAAGCTTGATGACCCTTCTCCAAACTTCTTTAGATTAGTGGGGGGCTCCTTCCTTTCTGGTTGGACTTTTGTTAAGGCAATTGACACATGTGGAGGTTTAATTACAGCTTGGAATGAATCAATTTGGTCCTTAAGTTGGTCTATTCAAAATAAATCAGCACTTCACGTTGCACTACGTCATATCCCCTCAAACCAAATTTACTTCTTCTCTAATATTTACGGCCCTCAAGATGTATCTGATAGATCCCTTCTCTGGTCGGATTGTTGCTCTCTTGCATCCCAATTCTCGGGCCCTTGGGTGATTGGTGGAGATTTTAACACTACCAGATTTGTTTTTGATAGAAATTCAGGCAATCTATCCCAGGACTCTGATGACTTCAATTCTTTCATTTTTGACTGCTCCTTGATCGATCCACCGATAAGTAACCGTTCCTTCACCTGGTCAAACCATAGATCACTACCATCGTTGGCTAAACTTGACCGTTTTCTATATAATGGCGCTTGGGATGAGCTTTTCCCTTTGACTGTTGTGTACGGTTTGGCTTCAGTTATATCAGATCATTGCCCCATTCTACTAAATTCTGACATTTCTGCATGCACTAATCGTCCCTTCAGATTTGAAAGGTTGTGGCTACTCGAACCCTCGTTTGAAGACTTTATTCATTCAATTTGATCTCAAAACTTAAATGTAGCATCAACATCTCAAAGGATAGTCCTAAAATTGAGAACCCTTAGAAAAAATATTAAACCATGGGCTAAAAACATATGGGGTTCCATCCGTTCCCGCATCTCCTCTATTCAAAATGATATTATTGACATCAATATTTTAGAAGAACAGCGCCCTCTTCTTGAAGCTGAACATGAAAAATTACGTGCTTTAGAAGACGAGTTGGATAGATTTATGAAACAAGAAGAAATTGGTTGGAAGCAAAGATCCAAAGCCAAATGGTTGGAGGAAGGTGATAGGAATACATCATATTTTCACCGAATGGCTAATGGCAGGCGGAGATCAACATTCATATCGGAAATAATTAAAGATGGCCTCTCTTTTTCTGACCAAAATGTCATCCTCTCTCTCTTTTCTGATTTCTTCCGATCCCAGCTTGGCCGCTCTCATTCAAATGCACCTGAAGTTGAATGGCATCTTCTTTATCCGAATCCTGCGCCTATTCATATTGATCATCCTTTCTCTGAATCAGAAATTTGGGCTGCATTGAAGGATATGTCGGATGATAAGGCCCCTGGACCTGATGGGTTCGGCCCAGTTTTCTTTAAGCATTTTTGGGCCTTGGTCAAATATGATATAATTGACATGTGCAACGAATTTTACAATGATCCTACCTCAATTGCCAGACTAAACTATGCCAACATTATCCTCATCCCTAAGCATTCGGGGGCCAACACATTATCTTCTTTCCGCCCTATCAGCCTGCTAAACACTACTTTTAAAATCATTACAAAGGTGTTAGCAAATCGTCTTCAGTCTGTTATTGCCACTCTTGTTGGACCAGAACAGTCTGCTTTCATTTTGGGGAGGAACATTCATGACTGTATCGCCGCAACTCAAGAAATAATCTCCTTCTGCCATCATTCATCTACCCCTGGTGTTTTACTAAAGCTAGATTTTTCCAAAGCATTTGACTCAGTAAGTTGGCCCTTTGTCATGGATGTTTTTAAACACAGGGGCTTTTCAGATAAATGGTGTTCATGGATTGATAATATACTTAACTCTAGCTGCTCAAAAGTTTCAGTAAATGGTGCTTCTGGAAACCTTTTCAAATCTAAATGTGGGCTTAGACAAGGCGACCCTCTTTCCCCTTTGATTTTTGTGCTTGTCGCTGATGTGTTTAACCAAATGGTTAAACAAGCTTCTTCTCATGGTTACTTGGATGGTATCTCTCTCCCAAATTCTCCCCTATGCATCAACAATTTACAATTTGCAGATGACACAATTATTTTCTCTTCACCTAATCCTTTCCATATCCAGTGTCTCAAAATCCTGTTATATGTATTCGAGTCGATATCTGGTCTTTCCATTAATTTTAATAAAAGTGTTATCTACATGCTTGGTAAGTCTGATCATCTTGGTGACTCAATTTCTTCTACTCTCAACTGCAAAGTAGCAAAATTCCCATTGACCTACCTCGGTTTACCTCTCAGACCCTCTAAGCTTCATAAAAATGATTGGTTTCCCCTTATCAATAAGATTGAATCTAGATTAGCATCTTGGAAGGCAAATTCATTATCATCTATGGGCCGTTTAACTCTAGTTAAATATGTGCTTTCCGCTATCCCTACACATTGGATGTCTTTTCACAAACTCCCCAAGTGGGTAATTTGCAAGATTGATTCAATTCGAAGTTCATTTCTTTGGAATGGTCATAAAATCAAGAAATTAATTAACTGGAGGACGGTATGCCTTCACTCTGATCAAGGGGGGCTTGGTGTACTTGACCTTCACCATTTCAATACTGCTTTGTTGGCCAAATGGGTTTGGAGACTCCTAAACACTGGGAATTTCATTTGGAAAGATTGGATTTTAGCTCGATACTTTTCTTCTAACCCCCATCTTGTTTTGCATCATCGTCCTTCCTCTATAATCTCTCCCTTCTTGCATGGGATTCTATCCTGTCTTCCTCGTATTAAATTCTTGTTTCATGTCTCTTTGGGGTGTGGTTCATCCTGTTTATTTTGGCACGATATTTGGTTTGGTCAGTTACCTCTCTCTCTTTCCTTTTCTTCACTCTTTTCTCTCCAAACTAATCCTTCGCTTTCTGTTGCTGATGCTCTTAATGATGATTATGTAAGCTTAGTTCCAGGTTCGCTTTTTGATAGGAGTATTCTTTTGCAGTTGCTTAATATCTTTGCTCTCATTAGCAACACTCAGTTAAATAACTTGGATGATCATTTTGTTTGGGCTCTCTCTCCTTCTAGAGGTTTTTCTGTTTCCTCATGTTACAATTACCTGAATTTTTCAGGTAGACGGTTTAAATTCTCAAGACTATGGAAATGCAAGCTGGCTCCGAGAATTCTCTTCTTCCAATGGTGTTTGATTCACAAAAAGGTCAATACAAGAGAAAAACTCTTCAAATGCAACGTCGCTCCTGATCCCAATTGCCCTTTCCGTAACTCTCATTCTGAATCCATTCATCATCTCTTCTTCTCCTGCGAATTTTCCTTCCCAATCTGGGCTGCAGTGAATTCCCATTTAATTGGTTGCATCTCCATCATATCTTCTTTTTTTGCCCATTGGGAATCTGATTCTAGTCCTTCTCTTGATATCTTACTGGCTGCTTATAGTTGGTGTATTTGGAAAGAAAGAAACGCACGAATTTTTAACAGCAAGGCTAATTCGATCATATCTATCTGTCACCGTATCATTCATATTTATTCATCCTCATCAGGTTCTGGAGTCAATCATGCTGATACATTCCGGTTTGCTCTGCCGGCGGCCTCTTCTCCAGCTACTTCGGTTGACAGCAATGATACAGAGACTAGTATGGAACTCGTGTGAAGACTGATGATGCCGCTTTACCTCTTAGCATAGTACTTGTATAATTATGATGGTTTACAGTTTGCTCTGATCGCTTTTGTAGTTGTACCCACATTACTCTCTATGTGTGTTGTATGATGTATCTTAAACTTTGTGATGATTGTATTTTGGACCACCAACTGGGTATGTCAGTTGGATATATACTGTTATCTATTAATTAACTGGCTGTGTAGCCACGCGCTACATATCCGTTTGCTCAAAAAAAAAAAAAGCTCTAATCCAATTTTTTTTACATGATTTTGGTATATTATGTTCAAAAAACAAACATAAACATGCAAAGTAACTGCAAGCAAAATCTAAATTTTTTACTTATAGGAATTTGATAGAGAATGCCAAAACCACACACATATATATATATATACTTATAGATAACTCGAATAAACTAGAAAGCATGAATTTTTCAGTCACATGTGATTAAAATTAGCGGATTTGACAACTTGTATTGAAGATTTGGCATAAGTTATAATTTTTTGGGTTCTAAACAATGCTCAGTAAGCTCCGTGCCAGCTCACAACAATGGATACCCATGCCTAAAATCATGCTTTTCTGTTCATGGTAAAGGGCAGTGTAAAAAATGTCTTCTACTAGTTTTGAAATCATTTAATTCAGAATGAAGTTTTGTTTCATACACTTCACCAATGCCTTCTCAATTATCTTTCGCAATTCTTATATATAAATTACTATTAAAAAAAGGCCTAATTTTCCTCCCAGCCCAGGAGGTTGCCCCTAACCCAAGGGCTTGATGGGCTGCCCTTTAAGCAAAGTCTAAGTAAGTTGTATATTAATTAACTATAACATGCAACAAGGAAGAAGAATACAGAAAACATAAATTCTTGAATTTGAGAAATTCTATGAAATAAATCATGTGATTTGTTGTGAGTACCTGTAGTATTTCAATTAGCAAGACAATTTTCACTGTTCAATTTGGATTAGAGTTTGGTTTTAAAGATTTATGGAAGAAGGAGAAAATTCTTTGACTGTAAAACCAAACGAGGAAGAAGAAGATATTTGTATTGCTTTTGTCCAACAATTTTTTCCTAAATTAACTTAGATATGTGAATTCTAATGGTCCATTTAGCTTAATGTAATTAGTTTTAGGCTTTCTTAGGATAAGTGAGATTATTTACATTGTTTAAAGCCATTTTAACTCTTTTTTTTTTTATTAATTTCTTACAACTTGACATTATTTTGACTTTTAAGTACAAACTTAATTAAATCCTTTTTAGATGATTTTAAATACACTTTTAACATTTCTCAATAAAAATTCACATTTTATAATGAAATGTTTAATTTATACTTCTTTTGTGCAAAACTTACAAATTCTACATCAAAATTTCACAACATACATGAAGGTAAAACCACGTTAAAAATATTTTATCCTTTGATTATTGATCCCAATCACTCTTTGTGTTTTATGTTTAATTTTTCAACTTAATTAAATTCAAAAACCATATTTTACACCAAAAGTGCGTTGTCCAATTATATATTGCAATTTGTTGCAATAAAACATATAAAATCTTTAAAACACATGTTTACTTCAAATTTCATAATATAAACTTTATTTTCTCGTATTTAAATTCACTTCAATTTAACCATAAATTTAATGTATTTTCCTAAACTTCCTTATTTAATCACCTTATTGACTAAACAAAATACATTCTCAAAAATTTTCTCCAAGTTGACACAAAACTCATTTAATTAACTAAACTATCATAAGTTAGCAATAAACTCTTTAATTAGACAACCAAAAGATTTATTTATTTTTTGTCTCCAAACTCGCATTTATTTCCTTTAATTAACCTAATATTATTGGTTGAATTTCTTTCTTAGATATAATCCAACTTAATCCAATATGTTAACTCATTTTAACTCCAACCCATGATTTAATTTAAATTAACTCTTAAAACACTATTTAATTAATTATATAAATAATCATAAAGCTAGGTTTGTTACATTATACCACCTATGGTATTGGACATACTAATAGGTTTTTTTTTTACAAATCTAGTGTTACGTTTTAATTTACCAACCAATTCCTTAGAAATTAAAATATAGGATGCTTCGTTATAAAGTAGAACATGAACCAAAGTATTATTAAAGGTTAAGATACCTTCTAGAATCCCTTTCCTTTAGCATCTAAAGAAGTTAAGGGTTCATCTTTAATAGCATAAACTTAAATTTGATCTCACTTCTTCGTCAATGGACAATCCTTAATCATGTACCTTGACATGTGAAAATTGCAATAAAGTGTAACGACCATATTTTAATGATTGGATATTTAATATTTTATTCATGTATTTGTGACGGCCGGGAATTTCGCTCGATCTGAATCAGTCGTTAAACCGATCTAGACCGTTCGAAACCCCTGAACGTTGAGAACATGGCAAATCAGAACACAAACAGAAGAACATTTCATTGTATATAACAACAATGCATCAGATTACAAGAATTTACAGAGTATAAATGAATAAATATTACACAGAAATATCAGAGATTTAAATTACATTTAAATACATAGCAGCAGAAAATAATACGAAGCACAACTGAAGGTGATATACGGATACAGAGCTTTCCGGATATCATTCCAGCTGTAAACCAGGATCCTGTGAATATAAATCTGCAAAACCAAAACTACTAGCTGCCCGTGCGGAAAATAGGGGCACCCAGAGTTTAGGTTAAAACAATAAACTCCAGGTCAGTCATGTGACTGGTGTGAGAACTAAAACAGTTATTTAAAACTTTACTTTAAAAGAGAGGGATTCAAGGGACCACGCCGTATAACACGGAACGGGTTTCCTCCCAAGAATATCAGTGCATAGAATAAACAGCGCAATGCTTTTTCGAAAAATGAAGCTATTATAAGACCCAGGTCCCATCACACAATGCAACGCAAGCCGGAGGATAGGGTTTTCCCTTATAATAGCCAAACATGCTTGGTACGTTTAAAACAAATCATTTGATACTATAATATGTGTATAGTGTCAAAACATTTCAATCATAAATATAAATCATAGACGGCATGGGTACCATATATCATGTCGCCATACTAGTTCTACAATTAAAACCGCAATCCACGTATTGGAAATTGGATTTCCGTCATGAGTCGAGGCAAGGGGCAAGCTCCTCTCCACGTTCGAGACACTCTAGCAAATGCCTCCGGGTTACGCACTCTGGGCAACCCTGGATGCGGCTGGGCCGGTCCTCACTTACGTTAGAGGATTAATTATGCCTGAACACACGTTTCCCGGTCCTTACAGACCTATAATCGAGGCGCCTCATTCCAACAACCACAAAGGTGAAAAGTATATAAATGCCAGGGCTGGTAAGTCACTGACACCACCAAAGCTAGAAAGAAACGTCGTGCTCTCCCAGCGGTCCGTATCCCGTTTTTAACTCATACCGAGGTGTGAGGCTCGCGAATACACATTAAACACAAAGCTGCCACGTAGGCGTGCTTTGATCATCAACCACAAGACTTTGCTTTTCAACAGAAGCCTTGATCATTGCATCTTAGCGTGCCACACAGGCAATTCATGCCATGCGACTGATGTCCATCGATATACAACCTCTGAGCTCGTACGTCTCAGAGAAGGGAGTTAAGCAAAAGAATAAATTCTCCGCCGCCAAACAGATGTATATTTAATAGAAATCAATCAACACAGAATAAAATCCAGTGTCAGACACACAATCCATTTACAAGTCCATTCTGGGTCTGAACGAAACCGGAGGCACTTTCCTCGCATATCCATCTATCTCCAAGTACGTCTGGACGACCACCAACTATTTCCATCCTCTTGGGTGTACAGCCCAATCAGGATCGTCAGTAATTATCCAAATGATGTGAAGACTTCCGGTCTTCGACCACCGTCTTCATCTTCGACTTATCGTCGAATCGGTTATTCAGAATGGGTGTAAACCCGGTCTTTCCGAACAACCCGCGTATATTAAAAACAAATGTTACACAAACACAACATACGCCTCATTCCAATTCATTAGTCACCAATAGCACATTAGCAAGAGAACAATTTCCCAAGCAGTAACCCCGAAGGCCGAAACCAACATCAGATCAATACCCAGGAAACCATTCTTCTTAGCCAACCTACAGCTAGTTTCTAAATTCCACATTCTTAGGGAAAAGTTCCCATTAATTTTATCCAAGATAAATTCTTTAAAATTTATCCTGTAATTTTCCTTTGGATGTCATTTAAAACCAAATTATGGTTTTTCCAACTAGTCGAGATTAGCGAACCGTAACGAAGTAATTATTTATTTTATTTCCCAATCCCAACCTATTCATCCCATGAAGCAAAACTGGTAATACTCCATATCTAACACCGTGGTGTTATCAGTAAAATTAATTCACGTTCAAATCTAATTAAAGATTTAACTATCGCTTTGGAGCAAAACTGGTAATACTCCATTCCCGCTCATTTTCTGAATTTGATAATTTAGATTGTAAATTCACATTTCAATCTAATTGCAGATTCGTTAAAACTCCTTTTATTGGGTTAAAGGACTAGGTGTTATTTAAAACACAGTTCACGACAAACCCAAATCACATTCTATTTATTGTCGGGTTAAAGAACTAGTGTTGTTTAAAACACAGTTCACGATAAACCCATTTCAAATCCATTTAAATATATTAGAAATTCTGATTATTTAAAACCCCTTTTTTTAAATCTAATTTATTTATTTAAAAATAATCGGGTTTTAAATTTAGTTCAAAACTAGTTCATTTCGATAAAAATCCATTTTTATCTTTTCAAATATGGAGTTTTTCATCCCAATTCTTCCCAAATCATTTCTTATGATTTTACATAAATTATTTCTATTTTTAATAATTTTATCAAGGCCCGTACAGTCGATTTCCAACAACGGCCATCGAACTGCACTTACAGCGACCTTTTCCAAATTTGATTTGGACGTAACTCCAAATCCAACCGTTAGATTTCAAATTTCTAATATTCGTTAGAAAGCTCTTTTCGATACGAACCCAGCGGTTCCGGTTTTAGGAGAATCCGATGGTCGGATCTCCCGTAATGTCCGTTTGAAATAAATGGTCGAATTTCACGAACTGCCGCGGCGCGGCGCGTTCTATTCAGGCCGTTATATTATATATATAATATATTTCGTCGATTTCTATTTGAAACGAATTATATAAATAGTTTTAAATTCGTTTCAAAAGCAATTTCAACTTCTATTTCAATTCAAATCAAAATTGAATTCTTCTTTATAAATTCGTTTTAAAATTCATTTATATTCAATTCAAATTTCGATTCAATTTGAATTCATTTCAATTCGCTTTCGATTCAATTCGAATTCGTTTTCAGTTCAATTCAATTCCAAAGTCGTTCGCTATTCGATTCAATTCAAACTGGTTTCAAAGTCGTTTTCTATTCGATTCAATTCAAATTGGTTTTCTATTCGAATCAAATTCGTTATATATATTCAATTGAAATCAAATTCGTTTTCTATTCAATTCATTTCGAAATCGTTATATATTCAATTCATTTCAAAATCGTTTTATATTCAATTCATTTCGAAATCGTTTTATATTCAATTCATTTCGAAATAAAATTGATATAAATATCGTTCACGTCAAAATGACGTCAATCTAATTAACACGGCTTCATATATTTCTATTTTCAAATATTCTATTTCAAATATTTCTATTTGTCAACACACGACTAATCTCAATGAATGAGTACCGTCCACGTGTGACTATTTTTGTTAAATTATTTCGTTCAACACATGACTAATCTCAACGGATGAGTACAGTCAACACATGAACCTTTATTTTATATTGATAAAGATGTAAATTTTATTATAAAAATATTTCGTTCAACACATGACTAATCTCAACGGATGAGTACAGTCAACATATGAACCTTTATTTTATATTGATAAAGATGTAAATTTTATTATAAAAATATTTCGTTTAACACATGACTAATCTCATGAATGAGTACAGTCAACACATGAACCTTTATTTTATATTGTTAAAGATGTAAATTTTATTATAAAAATATTTCGTTCAACACATGACTAATCTCAACGGATGAGTACAGTCAACACATGAACCTTTATTTTATATTGATAAAGATGTAAATTTTATTATAAAAATATTTCGTTCAACACATGACTAATCTCACGAATGAGTACAGTCAACACATGAACCTTTATTTTATAATATTCTTTATTTTCTAAATTGGAATGAGGCCCAATCAATCACCATATAAAATTAATTATAAGGATTTCCATACATCGCACGTATATAATAGCATTGAAGAATAATCAACCATCAACCAAAGTGCACTACACTGTATAAGCATCAAATATAGATATCTAACGCTTATAACAGCCTGTCAATCAATCGATCGACATATTTAATCAATCAGGATGAGTGAACTTCAAATTTCATCCCAACACCCGTGCGGGGTTTCAAACAATCAAACACATATTTTATTTGTGCAGTTGGGCGATGTGTAAAATTTATCGACCCAATCCATGTCATTCAAATAGGTGTACATAAACAAACCGTCCGGTTTGTAAATGAATATTTATTTTATTCACTTTCACTATATTCATATTCACGTTAAAAATTATATTTTTAACGATAAAACATTTTATTTTAACATATGAATTTCTATTCAGTTCATTCTTTAAATAAAATGATATTTTTATTTTTCTAACTTATTTTAGAAAATTTCGGCGGCATAACGGCACGATACTAGAAACGGGACGAGGCCTAGCCTTATCCCCGGTCTAGTGAAGGCCCACGCCATACACACATCAATCAAATCCATTCATTTCACCAAACAATTCAATTTCAATCAAATAATCTAACTAATTTTTTTTTTTTTTGCAATCAAACAAACAAGTCCATGGTCTGTGGACGATTGTGTCGGGTGCTACTAAACACCGTCTGCATCCTAGTATATATATATATATATAAGTAGAAAGGAAATTGAAAGGTGAGAAATTCTCACCGATAGCTATCCTAGCTCCACGGCACTTCATTGATAGAAATCTTCATCGCTATCCCATCTTCGTCATCTTCGTTGCCCGTAGTCACTATATATATAAAAATCACACATTTTTATATTTCGATGACTTTAAAATAAAAATCACATTTTTTTTCCTCGCTATTCAATATATAAAAATCGAATTTTTACTTCGCTATTCAATATATAAAAATCGAATTTTTAGTTCGCTATTCAATATATAAAAATCGAATTTTTATACTACTATGTTGTATAGATAAAAATTATATTTTTATCACGCTATTTTCCATATAAAGATTTCGCCTTATCTAAAATAAAGATTTCGCCTTTATAAAACATGGACTTCGCTTTTTCAAATTTAAAGATTTCATCTTTATAAAAATCTCATTTTTATTTTTCTACACATATAAAGATGACATTTTTAATATCCCGATCATGTAAAAATTATATTTTCAACTCTTTACATAAACAAAAATCATATTTTGACATCACCTATATAGTAAAGACTATATTTTTAATACTTTAAAAATATAAAAATCATATTTTTAATACTTTAAAAATATAAAAATCATATTTTTACTTCACTACTTTTCTCAAAATATCGTCTTTCCTATTTTTAAAAATCATGTCTTTTGCCTTTTTACATATAAAGATCTTTACAGTTTAAAAAAAAAATCAGTTTTAAAAATTAATTTTTACAGTTTTAAAAAAAAAAAAATCAGTTTTAAATGCTTTTAAAATCAGAATTAAACCCTTTTTCAAATTCAGATTTATATCCTTTTAAAATCAGAATTGAAAATAAAAATAAAAATAAAATAAAATAAAATAAAACACTTACAGTAAAAAATCGAAGGCGGAGGGGCTGCGGTTGGTCAGGGGGAGGGATCGCGGGTTGGTGGCGGCACGGTGGAGGCGGTGGAGGCGCTGGCCTGCGGCGAGGCTAGGGTTTTGGGCGATAGGGGTTTTGGGGGTATTCGGGTTTCGTGGCAGAGGAGGGAAGAAGAAGGCGGAGGATCGGAGGGGGGCTGGAGGAAGGGAAGAAGGGAGGAAGAAGAGGAAGCGGCGGCGGCTCTGGGGGGCGCGATGTGGCGGCGGCTCCCCCCCGTCGCCCTCGTCTCTCTCGCTTTTCTTCTTTTTTTTTTTTATTCTGTTGAATGTAAACGAGAAAAAGGGGGGGTTTATATATTTTTATTATTATTTTAATTAATTTATATTTCAAAAAGTTGACTTTTACATACGACCTCGAAACGAGGCCCAACGACTGTCGTCCCTAGCGTATTACCCCCATTCCGGACACAATGGGATATGTATCGCAGGTTGATTTGATCGTTTGAATCAGTTTCCGTTAAATTTACATTTAAATCACTATATTGAATTTTAAACGTACATTTCAAATTACCGGGATCACATACTAACTCTAAAAATTCTCGAAAAATATTTTCTAGCTTCGTATTGACGATACGGTCCTAACAAAACTAGTTTCGTCGAATTCTGAGACCGTTAGAAAAATGGCCATTTTCCAGTCGATTAAAATCAACTGAAACTGGTCAAACGCGTTTTCCTTTGCCACGCTCACCTATTGATTCGAAAAATTATGAAATTTGGAATCTAGCAATAATTTGACATCACGGACCCAACAAAACTGGTTTCGTCGAAATCCGAGGTCATTTGCAAAATGTCCATTTTTAAGGGCCTGAATTCCATAGCGACTATTCAGAATTTTCAACTGGACATATCTTTTGATTCCCGCTATGAAATCTTGATTTGTCGGATTCGTTGGAAAGATATTATCAATTAGATCCTAATGTTTTTGGTTTCACTAAAATCCGGATTGTTTTGCACCCGGTACATTCAATTGAAGTTTGAAATCGAATTATCGAACTACCGCGCCATTTTCAATTCTATTATAATTATATATATAATTATTTATATTCTAACGACGACGTATATAATATATACGTCGAATTCAATTCAAAATAAATTTCCCGTCGATATTATTTAAAATAATTCATTTTAAATATCCAAAATTCGCTAAAATTTCCAAAATAAAAATTTTAAACTGGCCCAGATTTTCGGGTTATTACAATCTCCTCCACTTAAAACTTTTCGTCCCCGAAAAGGAACAAAGTCGAAAGTGGTTTGATTAATCAACTCTGCGTTCGATCTGGCTTCCATTCTCCAACTTTTTAGTTTCTGAGAATTTTCAAATTCTTCAAAAATTTGGCTAACACCCTAAATTTTCGAAAAATTTCGCCATAACCTCCCCTGCACCGGGAGCATCGGGGAATTTCAAATAGCTTCCCCGGTCCTTCAGATCTCAAAAAGAAAAAGCCAAGCGGCTAGCCAATAGGCTCACAAAATCATCATTACCCAAACAAAACAGGAAATTATGTAGTAAACATGTACCTATTTGTCGGGCAAACAAATTTTATTCTTCGGCTCTAGCCTCCTGGCTATGACCTGTTCAATGTAAGTATATGTATTTGCAAGCAAATGCGACCAATTTTTAATACAATTCAATATTTGGTTATATTAGGCATAATGGTTCAAAATTAGCAAACAAATAGGCAAACAACACAAACATCAATCAATTAGTGGATTAGAGTTTTCAAATTCATAATTTTGATACATATACAAAAAATCATGTTTTTGATGCCAATTCACAACAATGTGTTCTAGCTATATTAGTTTTGGTTCTCACACCAGTCGAATGGAAATATATCGATATCACACCTTCGTTACTCGAACATGAATACTAATGACAACTAGTCAATCATTAGAATCATCTTCGGGCCACTAGAGTATGATTCTATATCTATCCAATACATTAAAACTTCGAATATACGTTCATGACGCGTATACGCGAAATCTTTATATACTCGATTGTCCATATTCAAAATAAATAAATAGTCAAATACGTTTTAAAATGGTTTAAATTTCAAAACAAAATGGTTTTCAATTGAAAAATATACTCTTCACACTCGTTCTAGGATACTACTGATCCTATCTCTAACGAGTCATTCTAATTGGATATTACTAATCCAATATCTGATGAATTCTTTCGTATGGTTCTAATGTGTCTTGTTCTCGAGCTCTGTAAACCAAAGCTCTGATACCAAATGTGACGGCCGGGAATTTCGCTCGATCTGAATCAGTCGTTAAACCGATCTAGACCGTTCGAAACCCCTGAACGTTGAGAACATGACAAATCAGAACACAAACAGAAGAACATTTCATTGTATATAACAACAATGCATCAGATTACAAGAATATACAGAGTATAAATGAATAAATATTACACAGAAATATCAGAGATTTAAATAACATTTAAATACATAACAGCGGAAAATAATACGAAGCACAACTGAAGGTGATATACGGATACAGAGCTTTCCGGATATCATTCCAGCTGTAAACCAGGATCCTGTGAATATAAATCTGCAAAACCAAAACTACTAGCTGCCCGTGCGGAAAATAGGGGCACCCAGAGTTTAGGTTAAAACAATAAACTCCAGGTCAGTCATGTGACTGGTGTGAGAACTAAAACAGTTATTTAAAACTTTACTTTAAAAGAGAGGGATTCAAGGGACCACGCCGTATAACACGGAACGGGTTTCCTCCCAAGAATATCAGTGCATAGAATAAACAGCGCATTGCTTTTTCGAAAAATGAAGCTATTATAAGACCCAGGTCCCATCACACAATGCAACGCAAGCCGGAGGATAGGGTTTTCCCTTATAATAGCCAAACATGCTTGGTACGTTTAAAACAAATCATTTGATACTATAATATGTGTATAGTGTCAAAACATTTCAATCATAAATATAAATCATAGACGGCATGGGTACCATATATCATGTCGCCATACTAGTTCTACAATTAAAACCGCAATCCACGTATTGGAAATTGGATTTCCGTCATGAGTCGAGGCAAGGGGCAAGCTCCTCTCCGCGTTCGAGACACTCTAGCAAATGCCTCCGGGTTACGCACTCTGGGCAACCCTGGATGCGGCTGGGCCGGTCCTCACTTACGTTAGAGGATTAATTATGCCTGAACACACGTTTCCCGGTCCTTACAGACCTATAATCGAGGCGCCTCATTCCAACAACCACAAAGGTGAAAAGTATATAAATGCCAGGGCTGGTAAGTCACTGACACCACCAAAGCTAGAAAGAAACGTCGTGCTCTCCCAGCGGTCCGTATCCCGTTTTTAACTCATACCGAGGTGTGAGGCTCGCGAATACACATTAAACACAAAGCTGCCACGTAGGCGTGCTTTGATCATCAACCACAAGACTTTGCTTTTCAATAGAAGCCTTGATCATTGCATCTTAGCGTGCCACACAGGCAATTCATGCCATGCGACTGATGTCCATCGATATACAACCTCTGAGCTCGTACGTCTCAGAGAAGGGAGTTAAGCAAAAGAATAAATTCTCCGCCGCCAAACAGATGTATATTTAATAGAAATCAATCAACACAGAATAAAATCCAGTGTCAGACACACAATCCATTTACAAGTCCATTCTGGGTCTGAACGAAACCGGAGGCACTTTCCTTGCATATCCATCTATCTCCAAGTACGTCTGGACGACCACCAACTATTTCCATCCTCTTGGGTGTACAGCCCAATCAGGATCGTCAGTAATTATCCAAACGATGTGAAGACTTCCGGTCTTCGACCACCGTCTTCATCTTCGACTTATCGTCGAATCGGTTATTCAAAATGGGTGTAAACCCGGTCTTTCCGAACAACTCGCGTATATTAAAAACAAATGTTACACAAACACAACATACGCCTCATTCCAATTCATTAGTCACCAACAGCACATTAGCAAGAGAACAATTTCCCAAGCAGTAACCCCGAAGGCCGAAACCAACATCAGATCAATACCCAGGAAACCATTCTTCTTAGCCAACCTACAACTAGTTTCTAAATTCCACATTCTTAGGGAAAAGTTCCCATTAATTTTATCCAAGATAAATTCTTTAAAATTTATCCTGTAATTTTCCTTTGGATGTCATTTAAAACCAAATTATGGTTTTTCCAACTAGTCGAGATTAGCGAACCGTAAGGAAGTAATTATTTATTTTATTTCCCAATCCCAACATATTCATCCCATGAAGCAAAACTGGTAATACTCCATATCTAACACCGTGGTGTTATCAGTAAAATTAATTACCATTTCACGTTCAAATCTAATTAAAGATTTAACTATCGCTTTGGAGCAAAACTGGTAATACTCCATTCCCGCTCATTTTCTGAATTTGATAATTTAGATTGTAAATTCACATTTCAATCTAATTGCAGATTCGTTAAAACTCCTTTTATTGGGTTAAAGGACTAGGTGTTATTTAAAACACAGTTCACGACAAACCCAAATCACATTCTATTTATTGTCGGGTTAAAGAACTAGTGTTGTTTAAAACACAGTTCACGATAAACCCATTTCAAATCCATTTAAATATATTAGAAATTCTGATTATTTAAAACCCCTTTTTTTAAAATCTAATTTATTTATTTAAAAATAATCAGGTTTTAAATTTAGTTCAAAACTAGTTCATTTCGATAAAAATCCATTTTTATCTTTTCAAATATGGAGTTTTTCATCCCAATTCTTCCCAAATCATTTCTTATGATTTTACATAAATTATTACTATTTTTAATAATTTTATCAAGGCCCGTACTGTCGATTTCCAACAACGGCCATCGAACTGCACTTACAGCGACCTTTTCCAAATTTGATTTGGACGTAACTCCAAATCCAACCGTTAGATTTCAAATTTCTAATATTCGTTAGAAAGCTCTTTTCGATACGAACCCAGCGATTCCGGTTTTAGGAGAATCCGACGGTCGGATCTCCCGTAATGTCCGTTTGAAATAAATGGTCGAATTTCACGAACTGCCGCGGCGCGGTGCGTTCTATTCAGGCCATTATATTATATATATAATATATATAATATATTTCGTCGATTTCTATTTGAAACGAATTATATAAATAGTTTTAAATTCGTTTCAAAAGCAATTTCAACTTCTATTTCAATTCAAATCAAAATTGAATTCTTCTTTATAAATTCGTTTTAAAATTCATTTCTATTCAATTCAAATTTCGATTCAATTTGAATTCATTTCAATTCGCTTTCGATTCAATTCGAATTTGTTTTCAATTCAATTCAATTCCAAAGTCGTTTGCTATTCGATTCAATTCAAACTGGTTTCAAAGTCATTTTCTATTCGATTCAATTCAAATTGGTTTTCTATTCGAATCAAATTCGTTATATATATTCAATTGAAATCAAATTCGTTTTCTATTCAATTCATTTCGAAATCGTTATATATTCAATTCATTTCGAAATCGTTTTATATTCAATTCATTTCGAAATCGTTTTATATTCAATTCATTTCGAAATAAAATTGATATAAATATCGTTCACGTCAAAATGGCGTCAATCTAATTAACACGGCTTCATATATTTCTATTTTCAAATATTCTATTTCAAATATTTCTATTTGTCAACACACGACTAATCTCAATGAATGAGTACCGTCCACGTGTGACTATTTTTGTTAAATTATTTCATTCAACACATGACTAATCTCAACGGATGAGTACAGTCAACACATGAACCTTTATTTTATATTGATAAAGATGTAAATTTTATTATAAATATATTTCGTTCAACACATGACTAATCTCAACGGATGAGTACAGTCAACACATGAACCTTTATTTTATATTGATAAAGATGTAAATTTTATTATAAAAATATTTCGTTCAACACATGACTAATCTCACGAATGAGTACAGTCAACACATGAACCTTTATTTTATACTGATAAAGATGTAAATTTTATTATAAAAATATTTCGTTCAACACATGACTAATCTCAACGGATGAGTACAGTTAACACATGAACCTTTATTTTATATTGATAAAGATGTAAATTTTATTATAAAAATATTTCGTTCAACACATGACTAATCTCACGAATGAGTACAGTCAACACATGAACCTTTATTTTATAATATTCTTTATTTTCTAAATTGGAATGAGGCCCAATCAATCACCATATAAAATTAATTATATGGATTTCCATACATCGCACATATATAATAGCATTGAAGAATAATCAACCATCAACCAAAGTGCACTACACTGTATAAGCATCAAATATAGATATCTAACGCTTATAACAGCCTGTCAATCAATCGATCGACATATTTAATCAATCAGGATGAGTGAACTTCAAATTTCATCCCAACACCCGTGTGGGGTTTCAAACAATCAAACACATATTTTATTTGTGCAGTTGGGCGATGTGTAAAATTTATCGACCCAATCCATGTCATTCAAATAGGTGTACATAAACAAACCGTTCGGTTTGTAAATGAATATTTATTTTATTCACTTTCACTATATTCATATTCACGTTAAAATTTATATTTTTAACGATAAAACATTTTATTTTAACATATGAATTTCTATTCAGTTCATTCTTTAAATAAAATGATATTTTTATTTTTCTAACTTATTTTAGAAAATTTCGGCGGCATAACGGCACGATACTAGAAACGGGACGAGGCCTAGCCTTATCCCCGGTCTAGTGAAGGCCCACGCCATACACACATCAATCAAATCCATTCATTTCACCAAACAATTCAATTTCAATCAAATAATCTAACTATTTTTTTTTTTTTTTTGCAATCAAACAAACAAGTCCATGGTCTGTGGACGATTGTGTCGGGTGCTACTAAACACCGTCTGCATCCTAGTATATATATATATATAAGTAGAAAGGAAATTGAAAGGTGAGAAATTCTCACCGATAGCTATCCTAGCTCCACGGCACTTCATTGATAGAAATCTTCATCGCTATCCCATCTTCGTCATCTTCGTTGCCCGTAGTCACTATATATATAAAAATCACACATTTTTATATTTCGATGACTTTAAAATAAAAATCACATTTTTTTTTCCTCGCTATTCAATATATAAAAATCGAATTTTTACTTCGCTATTCAATATATAAAAATCGAATTTTTAGTTCGCTATTCAATATATAAAAATCGAATTTTTACTTCGCTATTCAATATATAAAAATCGAATTTTTAGTTCGCTATTCAATATATAAAAATCGAATTTTTATACTACTATGTTGTATAGATAAAAATTATATTTTTATCACGCAATTTTCCATATAAAGATTTCGCCTTTTCTAAAATAAAGATTTGGCCTTTATAAAACATGGACTTCGCTTTTTCAAATTTAAAGATTTCATCTTTATAAAAATCTCATTTTTATTTTTCTACACATATAAAGATGACATTTTTAATATCCCGATCATGTAAAAATTATATTTTTAACTCTTTACATAAACAAAAATCATATTTTGACATCACCTATATAGTAAAGACTATATTTTTAATATTTTAAAAATATAAAAATCATATTTTTAATACTTTAAAAATATAAAAATCATATTTTTACTTCACTACTTTTCTCAAAATATCGTCTTTCCTATTTTTAAAAATCATGTCTTTTGCCTTTTTACATATAAAGATCTTTACAGTTTTTAAAAATAAAAATAAAAAAATTCAGTTTTAAAAATTAATTTTTACAGTTTTAAAAATAAATAAAAAAAATCAGTTTTAAATGCTTTTAAAATCAGAATTAAACCCTTTTTCAAATTCAGATTTATATCCTTTTAAAATCAGAATTGAAAATAAAAATAAAAATAAAATAAAATAAAACACCTACAGTAAAAAATCGAAGGCGGAGGGGCTGCGGTTGGTCAGGGGGAGGGATCGCGGGTTGGTGGCGGCACGGTGGAGGCGCTGGCCTGCGGCGAGGCTAGGGTTTTGGGCGATAGGGGTTTTGGGGCTATTCGGGTTTCGTGGCAGAGGAGGGAAGAAGAAGGCGGAGGATCGGAGGGGGGCTGGAGGAAGGGAAGAAGGGAGGAAGAAGAGGAAGCGGCGGCGGCTCTGGGGGCGCGATGTGGCGGCGGCTCCCCCCCGTCGCCCTCGTCTCTCTCGCTTTTTTTTTATTCTGTTGAATGTAAACGAGAAAAAAGGGGGGGTTTATATATTTTTATTATTATTTTAATTAATTTATATTTCAAAATGTTGACTTTTACATACGACCTCGAAACGAGGCCCAACGACTGTCGTCCCTAGCGTATTACCCTCATTCCGGACACAATGGGATATGTATCGCAGGTTGATTTGATCGTTTGAATCAGTTTCCGTTAAATTTACATTTAAATCACTATATTGAATTTTAAACGTACATTTTAAATTACCGGGGTCACATACTAACTCTAAAAATTCTCGAAAAATATTTTCTAGCTTCGTATTGACGATACGGTCCTAACAAAACTAGTTTCGTCGAATTCTGAGACCGTTAGAAAAATGGTCATTTTCCAGTCGATTAAAATCAACTGAAACTGGTCAAACGCGTTTTCCTTTGCCACGCTCACCTATTGATTCGAAAAATTATGAAATTTGGAATCTAGCAATAATTTGACATCACGGACCCAACAAAACTGGTTTCGTCGAAATCCGAGGTCATTTGCAAAATGTCCATTTTTAAGGGCCTGAATTCCATAGCGACTATTCAGAATTTTCAACTGGACATATCTTTTGATTCCCGCTATGAAATCTTGATTTGTCGGATTCGTTGGAAAGATATTATCAATTAGATCCTAATGTTTTTGGTTTCACTAAAATCCGGATTGTTTTGCACCCGGTACATTCAATTGAAGTTTGAAATCGAATTATCGAACTACCGCGCCATTTTCAATTCTATTATAATTATATATATAATTATTTATATTCTAACGACGACGTATATAATATATACGTCGAATTCAATTCAAAATAAATTTCCCGTCGATATTATTTAAAATAATTCATTTTAAATATCCAAAATTCGCTAAAATTGCCAAAATAAAAATTTTAAACTGGCCCAGATTTTCAGGTTATTACAGTATTGATCGTTAATTATGCAATTGACGGTTCCAAAATGGGATTTTTCACAAATGATTGAATCGGGACTTGGGACTAGTTCCATTAAGTCTGGATTGTTAGTTATGTGAAGAATAAGTCCTTGGACCGTTATATTTTGAGTTCATACCAGTATGTGGTCAAATCAATTTCGGAATATGCATAAATAGTCATTTTGAGAGCCCAGTGTCGAATTGCAAAGAAATTTATATTTCTGGAATCGACGAGTTGTTGCACCCCGTTAAGCTTTGTAGCGATTGGATGCACCATTTGGCCGTGTGTAAATAAAATGAGTGTCAATATCTATAAAAAAACTAACATTGTATAACTCAAGTTTTAAAGGCTAACTTTAGCATCAACCAAATTAGACCTTGAGATAAGTCTCATTATTTCCAGAATATGGTTTTTACGTAGATGACGATAAGCAGCGCGGGTTGATCGAAGTTCACGGGTTTTCGGGCTTGTTTGAGAATAAATTAATAAAAAATCAAAAATTGGCCCTAATGTTACATTATCAACATGTTCTCTACAATGATGCTATCCTCTTTTGTTTTCTTTTACTGCTACATAGAAAATGTGACTGCCACTCTTAAATTTATTTCAAAAATCAAAATTGAACAATCCTCTCCACAATTCATGAGATAAATATCGTTGAACTCGTGATGGTATTCTTCACAAATCACACTCCATTTTTATAAGTATGACAATTCAGCTGAGGATGTTGACCTTAGGTCATCGGCCAGGGTACTGGTTTGCATGAGTTAGAGGCAACGAGATAGCATGGTGTTTGCTACATCGAGTTTGCATCAACGAATAGTAGCTTTGACTAGAGAATGGGGTGGTGCGGTTTGAATGAAAGGTGCAAACTTTAGGGAAGCGGTGGTTTCCAAGTTGTATTTGGATGGGGAGGTTTGGCCATGATGACACTCGGTGCATTGCGGAGCTCGCGTGAAGATAAGATTGATTGTGCTATCTATTTGGGGAATTACTGAGTGAAAAAGGAGAGTTGGAGGAGAGATGGAATGACCATGCATGGGTTTGTTGTAGTGCGCATGTACAGAGGGTGATCAGGAGTGGGGAAGATGATTAGGTAGGCAATTAAATAAAATTAAGCATTGTTAATTGAATTGCTTTATTTAAATATGTACGCAAATTTATATATGTTGTTCCTTTTGCGCGCGTGGTCGGAATTGGACGCAGTTTCATCCATTGGACTCGTATTGACAAGCTTTACGTTTTAGAGCTGGCTTGACTAAGGTGAGTGATACTATCTCTCATCAGATTTTGTTTGTTTAAATATTATAGTTTTTACATTTTAAATTAATTTATGTTTAAAAAATGTAACATTTAGGATAGTTGAACCTAATAATTAATAAATGAAAGTAGAAAATGATTTAAGTAGATTTAACCTGATTGACACGTTTTTATCCGTTTACGTGCTATTTTGACTATAAAAGTTGGATATAAGTTATTTGGACATTTGTTTCACTTTGACTCCTATAGATATGTTCTATTTGATTTACAATTGCTATTATGTATGCTTGTGTGCTAGTTTAGGAATCTGTATGACTATTGGTGACATGGTTGAATTGTTTGCATAGTTTAGCATAAAACATCGTTCGTATGCAATTATTTTAGAAATCAAGTGCACATGTTGGCATGTGTTAACTGAGTGAACAAGGATGATAAACTCAAAAGGATGAGATAAATTCTCGAAGGAGTATCAGAGCACACAGATGTATTTGACGACAGAGCAGCATTGGAGCTTGGTGAAGGATTTGAGGATGAAGCGACGCTGGAGCATAATGGCCGATTTGAAGACAAATGATGGTTTTGGTGATGAGCTGGCCTTTGCACAAATGCGCGAGGTTTTCTTTGGATGCGTGTTTGACTAATTTTGGTTAAGTTAGTGATCTGACTAGTTGTTATTGATTACCATGAAGTGGTTGATATCAATTACTATTGTCATTGGCCACTTCAGCCAATTTGACATGGATGATGGTGAGATTTCGTGGAGTAGGACATGATGGTCAGATCGATGGTTATTTTGACATAGTGGATTTTCAAATAGTGATTTGTTATTTGATGATGGTGATTCCTGGATAGGAAGCAACGCAGCGACTTCGATGATACATAGCGATATCCAGAGATGTAGAGTAAGGATAACGGATCGAAAGGGAACTACTCAAGAGCAATAGGGGTTGTAGTCCTAACATATACTCTACTATGGATAGCATGTGTAGGCTCGATGGATACTCGAAAATAAGGGATAGCGGGTGTGTGGTTCATTTGGGTTTATTTATCTTATGTATAAACTCTTCTATATAATAGTGTGAGCCTGTATACTATAATTATATGGTTTATATAGTTATTATCGTTCCTTCTATTTTATGTCTGTAATAGCTACTATTATATGTTATTTGATGTGCTATGTGATATATGATAGATTATATGATTGTGTTTATGCTCTATGTCCTCTTCTTTATCTTCGCTTATATTTCTTTCCTTTCTTTCTCTGTTCTCTTATTTTCCACTATTTCTTTCTCTTGACGATTTGTTTACATCGATTGGGTGCTTGTACAAATACGAGCACCGGTGATGGATGACTGGTCGTCACATTTGGCATCAGAGCTTAGGTTGCATTGTTTAACCTAAGAATATCGTATTTGATAACTAATATATACAGGAGAGTATGTATTCATATATAATTTAGTTTTCAAATCTATATATTAATATTATATATAGTATAGGTTGTTTTGCACATGGGTACCATTGGAATAATATTCTCTATTAGATACTGATCATCCTAACCACTTATCTGAGATAATCAAGTAAATGAGACATACTTTTAACTACTCCATCTATAGAGTTGAGAATTGGGCAGAATCGAGAACCAATAGCCTCGATTTATAGTTTTTTCAGCTGTGGTATGACCCATTATCTAATATTCCTTTTTATCTCTAATTAATTTTGTTGCTCAAGTGTAACGGTTCGAATATGTCGCATTCATATGGCATATCATTCTATGGAATGGAATCGATTTTTGTGGTACAAGGAATTTTTTTGGATTATCGTAGGGATTTCTTCGACCACTTAGAGTTAGAGTCGAATAAATTTGAAGTTTGCTCCTAAGAGACTCCAGAGTTGAGCCTAATTGGTCAAAAATATTTCTTGTTTTGGGTTTTTAGAATTGATTTTCTCAAGACCAGTTCAAGGTTCACTTCATAGGGGTTTGTATAAACTTCTTATGAGTCAATGAGGAATTCTCCGATTTAGGTGACATGCTTGCATTGGAGAGTATGACCGAATTCGATGTGTTGTCGAAGTATGATTATCCTCTCTTTTTTCACTCTAAAGTTCGGAGTTCGTGGCTACGTTGAGTGATCGACTCGGAGGGTGATTATTTCATTCTGAGGGAATGATGGTTTAGAGGAGTCGACTGAGGAAGCTCGCGATGATCGGGCACGCGCCTAATATTGAAGGTTATACTGTCTTTTTAGGATAAATCATGGAAACATATACTTATCGCCGTTCCCATTTCATCGATTGCTCCCTCGATGAAAGAGAAGGGAAGCAGCATCGTCATTCGATATATGTTTTTATAAATGGTATTTCCATAAATGTTTTAGTTTGGCATCGAGGTTTCATCGTTTCATTTGATATTCCGATTCGATGGATCGAATGGTATTGGGACTCATGATACCTAGTTTGTCTTTCTTGTTTGTGTCTTATCGTGTGGAAGGCTAAGTCAGATTATATATATGTGTAACATCTTGTGTTTAGTTGCCATAACTTAATACTATGGGTGACTGCAGCATTCGTACCGATTAATCTCGGGCCTCCAGGTGAGGGAGTTATGGCATAGATAGTCTATCCTTGGTAGTATACATGGTTCGTCAAAACTTCAAATTCAATGAGCCATGGTTGCATCTTTGTTAAATTGTTTGTTTATTATTGATTGTTGTACTTAACCAGACTTAATCGTTGAGTCCAATAGTTCACATATTGGAAATATGAAGAAAAACGGTGATAGTGAGAGGTTGTTAATGATTATAGAAGGACAGGACAAGGTCTCTTCAGTAGTGAACCGCCTTCACTTTAACGATAGTGGGCTGGGACTTAGATATTCAGTAGGCGATGATTGAACAATGGCGAGCTGAGACAGTTCTCCAGTAGCGAGTCATTACATGAGCTTGTAACTTGAGAGTATCGAGACATATTTGATGAGGTGATTAGATTGCCACCATGTTAAGTCGAGTTTCGTATCGATCTGATTATAGATGTTCTTTCGGTTGGGTACCCCTTGGGGATTTTACCGATTGTAGGCAATTGGTTGATGTATGTTGATTGCAGCGCCTCATACGCTGCTTTGATCTTGATTGGTTTGTTAGGGAGCTCGGGTCAACCAACGAGTTGGTGTATTCTGGAATTGGTTTGTTGGAGTTTCACTTTCCATTGAGAAAAGTGGAATGCGTGGGTAAAGTCGACTCGAGTGGGATGCTGATATGAGTCCCACATGAGTTTCGATGGTTTGGGAGTTGATGTTGACCCATGAGTATATTAATATCCGAGAAGGAACGAAAGCCTGATAGCACTCCCTTGGTTGTATTGGTGGTTTATTTTCAAATGGAAGGTTGTCGCGTTTTAGTCAATACCCAAAACTGTAACGAGTCGCATTTTACATATCAAAGGATCGTAAAATATTTCTATTTAATTCCCGAAGGCCGGATCTTTCTCATATTTTTGATATGTTGTTTATGGGGATATGATACATGTCCATAATTTTTACCAATTTTATTTGTGACCATTTCCCCTGTCAGTTTTTGTATAGGGCATAACTTTTGACTAAGATCGAATCAGGTGAGATCGATTTTATTGGAAAGGAAATGGTGTTTCCAATTATGTAGAGTGGTAACATTAAAGATTTGATTTTGCGGTTTGGGAGGAATTGCTATTGTGGTGCTACATAGTTTTTGGACAAACTAATTAGTCATTAGTGGGCTGATTAGTGAGGACCATTAAGGCTAGTGGATGTTGGTTATAAAAAGAGGGGTAGAGGAAAGAAAATTTGTTTAGTTTCTTCATTTCTCTATTTGGTTGGGGTTTGGGTTCCTCCCTACTATAATCAGATACTCTCTACTCCATTTCATATATCCAGATTAGAAGATTGAAGATCAACATCGAAGGAAGGTAGATCATGTCAAAGTGATTGATTCAGAGATCATTTTTCACTGTTCGGATTAGTACATCACTGATTTCAAGATAATTTGAAGATTTGGTGAGTGATAAGCGTCTCTCACACAGATTCAATCGAGTATATGGGTTGTTTGATCATATTTTCAACATTTCAAGTTGTTTTCACCTAGATCTACATCATGGTAAGTATATTTTCATTTGAATTAGCATATGATCTAACCTAGCAACTTAAATCGGTAAATTCATGTGTTAATTCTATGTTTGGATCCATTTATTTGATTATTCATTATTTTATCATGGTTTGGTGAATTTAATATTCTTGAGTGATGATTATTTGATGTAAAGTTGTTTGTTGATGATTGCTTGAATTGATTGTTTGAAATTCCACGAGTTTGGAGTTGGGTTGTTATCGAGTTTGAATCGTGTCTTGGTTTGCAAGAATTGGATGTGGATTTGTATGAATTTAGTGGACCGGCCAGCATTTGGATTTGGAAAAGCATATGGATCGGCATGGTGGAAATGGCATGGATCGGTAATACTTTATGGTGATGGATCGACCACAAACTTGATGGATCGGGCGTGTGCAAGTCATGATGGTATGGGTCGGATTTTGGTTTGTTTTAATGGATCGACAATGTTCAAAATGCTATGGATCAGTCAAGAGTTTTTGATGAATCAGCACTTCGTGAGATACTAGATCGGGAATGGTATTTTGCATCGATCGGGCGAGTGCAATCAATGGATCCACCACGTTAAGCATGGATCGGGAAAAGCACTGTGGGCATGGAAGGCTGCACTACAATGTTGGATCGGAGTGTTGTATCATGGGGATCAGTAGCTCTTGAATGAAACGCTGCAACAAGGATGGATTGACTGTGTGGATCATATAGAGTGCGCATGTGAGAAAGGTTAATCGGGCAAGGAGCGCAAAGATTGATCAAGAGGTCTGATGGATGACCAATCCATGATGGATTGGTGATAGGGACGATAACATTTGAGAAACGTTGCGAAAGGAAAAATGAAACATTGCGGTTTGAGATTCATAGCAAAGGGTGAAACGATGTTAATCGAATATCGACCAAATGAAGTATATTTCTGGTTCGATGTTGGAAGTAGCTCCAATGTGAATTCAAGGTGTAATGTTTGAAACACTATGAGAAGTTCATTAATCAATGAAATGCAACGAATGTGAAGATGACTCAAGATGATTTGAGCTCATAAATAATGGTCGCTCAAGATGATTTGAGCCTATGGATAGTCATCGATGATGATGACTAGAGATATCAAAGGTTGAGGAGTTATCGTTGTCGTAGGTTCTAGAGGGCTCAAAGAAAGGGTACAATAGGGATGTCTAAAATACTATACGATTGGTCGAGTATCCAGGGTATCGATGAAAGGTCTAGATACATATTGATGAAAGACATATGGAGTTTGTTAGAATTGGGGTAACCATTAGCATTGATGGATGGCATGATGATATGGCCAATCATACGATTAATGATGGTTTCAAGGCAGAATTGGCGGTGACAGCCAAAGTCATGGATGATGATTGTTTTGCTTGTTTCCTCTTGTGTAGTTTGTCCGACGTCGAAGGAGATATCTTTTGGGTGCTTGTCTAATGTTGGTTTAGGCCTTCGGGGCTTGTGCATGGGAGATATCGAGTTTGATTAGGATGGTCTACACTTGATAATTGATTGTCATGAATGTACTGATGTTTCTTTCTGGTTATTGTAAAGGCTATCACTATCGGATGTGGAGGAGACGGGTTGGGTTCTTCTTTGATGTGTTGGTAGATTAGTTAATTGATCTACCTATCTCTCATATACTTTATTGATGATATTTGATGGTTGTTTTATCGCTCATTTAGACTATTATCTGACTCAAGGTTTTATGTTCCCTCTTATTACCTTGGGTTGTTCATCCACTGTTGTTGTGGATGGGTGACTAGGTAGTAGGTGACAGGACTTGATGAGGACGGTGTTGCAGATCGATGACGAGTTGGAGGCTTACGTATTAGTTTCCTACTATCTACTATTTGTTGTTTTCCGTTGTTATGTTGATGGATTCTCTGAGTGACCTATAGTGAGACATTTTTTATAGACTCTTATGATGTATTTCGGCGGTGTATGGATATTTCACGATGATATGAAAAGTTTAAGATTCTGCTCAACTATACTTCACTATTATTGCCTGTTGTATATGTTCTATTATATATTAGCCTTGCACTGTGAGTTATATGATAGTTTTTGCGTGTGTTATTCTATCCTCACGATTGTCTATAGCTGCTGGCATGTCTTTCAGCGCATTATTCCTCTTGTTAAGTGAAGGAGTTATGGGCGGTCATCACATTTGGTATCAGAGCTCTGGTTAATCTATTTTAGCCAAAGTTCGAAGATGTATTAACATATGAGAGACATATTTGTAGATTTTAGATGGGTGTATACTATATATTAGTGTATAGTGTAGTAGCACTTGAACTCCATTTGCGGTTTTCTCATGTGTGGACTAATCATTCTATTTTTCAGATTTTCAATGAGTCGTCAAATGTTGAGGTATACTGCTAAGGAGGATATTGTTTATAGAGGAGGTAATGGTGATACACCGAATTACCCAACAATGTTCAAGGCCAAGGTGGCAGCAATCATGAGGAGGGTACCCGTTCCAGAAATAGTTGTGGTGGTTCAGGTGCAGGTGCTGAGGGTTGTGGACTTCGCGAAGCTATGCAAAGACTTCGCTATTCTAGCAAGAAAGTCGTTCAAAGGGACAGAGCCGACTGTAGAGGTTCAAGGGTGTCTTGATACTTGCATTCGGATTTTTAGAAACGTGGGAATTGATGGTGCGACTAAGAGGAAGCTTGCATCAAAATGGTTACAGGGCAAAGCTATGGATTGATGGAACTCTGTCACTCTAGAGACCCCAAAAGATGAGATCACATGGTATCAGTTCCAAATTAAGTTTGAGACAAAGTTCATTTTTATCATTCAGAAGTCTATTTTGTTCAAGAGATTTGTTGAGCTAAAACAAAATAGTAGACCAGTGCTGGAGCATGTTTCTAATTTTGAAGCTTTATCCAAGTATGCTCGTTCATATATTAGGGCTCCTTACCAGAAGAACGAGAAGTTTTTCATGGGTTTGGACACATATCGTAGGAATTAGTTGGTTGATCATTTGGATGATACTTATGAGAAGATCATGGAGAAAAATCTAAGGCACGAGAGTTTATTTCCCAAGAGACTATTATTGCAGCTAAAGAGGAACCGATATCACAAGAGGGTGGTAACAACAAAAAGAGGAAGCAGCAACAGCAGAGAAGAAAAGATGGTCAGAAGAAGCAGAAAAGCGAGGTGACTTGCTAAAATGCCAACAGAAAGGCCATTATTCCAAGGATTGTAAGAATCCAAAAGATGAGAAGAGGAGCTACAGCAAGCCTGGGCATAACAAGAAAGGTTGTCCAGAACTGCTGAAGGGTAAGCAGGTTGTGAAGGCGTATGCATTTGAAGATGTGCCATCTTCTTCGAGGGTTCCTATCGCATAGGAGAAAGGGAAGAGCGTCGTCATTCAAGCTATTCTTTCCATTAAATATGATTCAGTTTGAGTGTTGTTTCATACTAGAGCACCACATCCTTTCATTTGTAGTGAGCTTTTGTGCCACTCGAGTTTGGAACCCGAGATTTGTGATATGCCATTGATTATGACTAATCCATTTGGGGTTCATCAAGTTTGTGTATGATTCGTCATGGTCTAGCATTGTCGAGTCATGATTGCTCCTTTATGTGTGATTGCTTTGTTTCGAACTTCGCTGGGTTTGGGATCATTTTGGGTATGGACTTGCTAAAGAGGTATGCAACAAAAGTGGATTGCGAGAAGCTCGAGGTGACAGTCGGGAATGTAGAAGGGCGAATGGATGTGATTCGATGTAAGTAGAAGATGGGGTCTTCGTAAGCTATTTATATTCCCTTATGACTCCACAAGAAGACTTATCATATGTGACCATCGCTAATGAGTTTGATGATGTCTTTGACAAGATCAAAGGGTTGCCGCCGCATCGTTAGATTGAATTCAGGATAGGTTTGATCGAAGGTGCTAGACTAATTGTCATGCCTCTTAGGCCAATCGCCTAAGGAAGAATGAGAGTTAAAGGTGCAAATACGTGACCTTTTGTGAAAATGATTCATTTGGAGAAGTGTTGCCGAATGGGGGGCACCAAACGAGTTTGCAACCAAGGCTGACGAATCTTTGAGATTGTGTGTGGATTATCGTGAGCTGAACAAGGCGACCAAGAAGAACAAGTATCCATTGTCGAGGATAGATGACTTGTTCGATCAGCTTCACGAGGCCAAGGTGTTTTCTCTGATAGATTTGGCAACGAGATTCCACCAGTTGAGGGTGAAAAAGGATAGTGTATCGAAGACAGCTTTTAGGACAATAGCTGGTTTCTTCGAATGGCTAGGGATGCCATTTGGCCTGACTAACACACTAGTGTATTTCGTGGATCTTATGAATAGGGTATTCAAATATCAATTGAACAAGTTCGTGCTTTTGTTCGTGGATGATATTTTGGTTTATTCCCAGAATGAGGAAGAGCATAAGACGCACTTGTGAGTTATTTTGGAAATCTTGCGAAAGCATCAACTGTGAGCTAAATTTTCGAAGTGTCACTTCTGGAAGAGTGAAGTGAGGTTCATAGGCCATATTGTTTATGGAAATGGAATAGCGATGGATCCCACTAAGGTGGCAGCAATCCAGGACTGGGATAGACCTAAGAGTGCGACGGATGTTTAGAGTTCCTTGGGTTGGTGGGATATTACCATCAATTTATCAAGGATTTCTCCAAAGTAGCTACACCATTAATAGGATTGACGAAGAAGAATCAAGTGTTCACATGGGATGTGAAGTGTGAGCAAGCTTTTGGAATACTGAAAGAGGGACTGACGAGTGCTCCTGTTTTGACCATTCCAAGTGGGAATGAAGAAATGGTGTTATATACCGATGCATGTGGTACTGGATTTGGAGCAGTACTGGTGTAGAAGGTTAGAGTTATGGCCTACGCAAGTCGAAAGCCGAGCCCACATGAAAGGAATTATCCAACTCATGATTTTGAGTTGGCAGCGATCGTGTTTTCTCTGGAGACGTGGAGACATTACCTGTTGGGAGTTCGATTCGAGTTGTTTACGGATCACACACTGAAGTATCTTTTCTCCTAAAAGGATTTGAATCTTCTGCAGCAACAGTGGTTAGATTTTCCGAAAATCATACAATTTTGGTATAGCTTATACTCTTGGTAATGGGAACGCAGTGGCAGATGCGTTAAGTCGAGGACATGCAAGTTAGGGAATGATGTTTTCAGAATGGGAATACCTCGAGTACTTGGCAAGATTTGATTTCAGGCCTCGGTGTGAGCTAGAGCCTGAGATGTTGGAAAGCTTATCAATAAGATCTACTCTCATCGAAAGGATTGGCAAAAGCCAAAAGCATGATGGAAAGCTTGTCGAGATCACCCAGAAGTTAGAACTAGTGTATAAGAAATTCAGAGTTGATCAAGATGGTTGGCTTCAAAAAAAGGAAGACTAGTTGTTCTTGATATTGATGGATTGAGGTACGAGGTTCTGTGTAATGTCATCACTTAAATTTGACGATTCATTCAGGCGATAATAAGATGTGTCAGGACATGAAGCGAGCTTACTAATGGAAAGGGATGAAGATGGATGCTGGAAAGTTTATTTCTAAGTGCATGAACTTTTAGTTGGTGAAAGCTGAATAGAAGAAGCCGAGTGGATCGCTTCAGCCATTGGCATTCCTATATGGAAGTGGGAACAAGTATCGATGGATTTTACCGATGGACTACCTAGAACTAAGGCAGGAAATGAAGGGATTTGGGTCATAGTGGATCACTTGACCAAAAGAGCGAGGTTTATTCCTATCAGATCGAGTAGGACAACATTGAAGTTGGCTGAGCTGTATATTAAATGGATAGTTCGATTCCACGGTATTCCAAAGAGCATAGTGGGTGATCAAGATCCATTATTCACAAGTGGATTTTGGAAGAGTTTGCAAGAGACTTTGCGAATCGATTTGTGTTTGAGTATGACTTATCATCCCCAAACTGATGGTCAAACCGAGAGGGTTAACCGAGTTTTGGAATATCTCCTAAAAGCTTGTGTAATGGACTTCGGGGGATCGTGGGAAGACCATGTACATCCAGTTGAGTTTGCATATAACAAAAATTATCAATCGAGCAATAGGATGGTACCATACGAGGCGTTGTACGGTAGACCGTGTACTTCTCCAGCATGTTAGTTAGAGACTGGAGATAAGTTGATGCTTGGTCCAGAGATGATCAAAGAGACCTCAGATTGAATCGAGATCGTTCAGCAACGAATGAAGGCAACCCAAGATCGTTAAAAGAGTTACGCCGATAAATGTCGAAAAGATTTGGAGTTCAACATTGGTGACATGGTTTTCGTGAAGATTTCATCATTGAAGATTGTTGTTTGGTTTAGAAGTAAAGGAAAGTTAGCTCCAAGGTTCATTAGACTGTTTCCAATAGTCGAGCGGATTGGAAAACTCGCATATAGATTGGATTTATCCGACAAGATTTCGAGTGTGCGTAATGTTTTCCCTGTGTCGTTTCTACGGAAGTGTGTGCACGATTCGAATGTAGTGGTACCTCCGAAACAGTACGACAACCTAGAAGTCAAGTCCGTAGTTACAAGACCTCGTAAATCGGTTCGTATTGTGGAGAATGACACGAAACAACTTAGGAGGAAGACGGTTAAGATAGTCAAGGTACAGTGGAGTCAGGATGATGACGATTGTACGTGGGAAACGAGAGAGAGTATGGAGACGATCCATCCAGAACTCTTCGTTGGTATGACCTATTAGTTCCATGTCACCTTACACCATTGTAGCTTGTGCTATTGTTGTTAGAATTCCGCATGCTAGGTTAAGGCTATGGACGCATGACTAGATAGATGGTAGATTGAGTGGTAGATTTCCTGCTAATGGATAATAGGCATGCAGAATTGTTTTGGTTGCTTGTGTTTGCTTGGAATTTAGGGGGCGAAATTTCTAAGGAGGGGAGAATGCAACGACCCACATTTTACGTATCGAAGGATCGTAAAATATTTCTATTTAATTCCGGAGGGCCGGATCATTCTCAAATTTTGATATGTTGTTTATGGGGATGTGAGACATGTGCATAATTTTTACCAATTTTATTTATGACAATTTTACCCCTGTCAATTTTGTATAGGGCATAACTTTTGAACAATATTGAATCAGGTGACGAGATTGATTTTGTTGGAAAGGAAATGGTGTTTCTAATTCCGCATAGTGGTCGCATTAAAGATTTGGTTCCGCAGTTGGGAGAAATTGTTGTTTTAGTGCCACACAATTTCTGGACACACTAATTAGTCATTAGTGGGTTGTTTAGTGAGGCCCATTAAGGAAAGGGGTTGTTGCCTATAAATAGAAGGGTACAGGAAATGAAAATTATTTAGTTTTTTCATTTCTCTATTTGGTTGGGGTTTGAGATTTTCCCTTCTCCAATCAAATACCTCTACTCCATTAATTTCATAGATCTATATTAGAAGATCGAAGATCAACATCGAAGAAAGATAGATCACATCAAAATGATTGATTCAGATATCATTCTTTGCTGTCCGGATTTATAGATCATTGATTTCAATCAAATTTGAAGATTTGGTTAATAAGCATCTCTCACACGGATTCAGTCGAGTATATGAGTTGTTTAATCTTATTTTCATCATTTCAAGTTGTTTTCACCTAGATCTAAATCATGGTAAGTATATTTTCATTCGAATCACCATAGGATCGAATCTAACAACTTAAATCGGCAAATTAATGTGTTAATTCTAAGTTTAGACCCATTTATTTGATCATTCATTATTTTATCATGATTTGTTGAATTTCATATTCTTGAATGATGATTATTTGATGTATTGTTGTTTGTTGATGATTGCTTGAATTGGTTGTTTGAAATTATACCAATTTGTAGTTGGGCTGATTTCGAGTTTGAATCATGTCTTGCTTCGCAAGAAATGGATGTGGATCAGCATAAATTTAATGGATCAGCCAACATTTGGATTTGGCAAAACGTATGGATCAGCATGGTGAAAATGGCATGAATCGGCAATACCTTGTGGTGATGGATCAACCACAAACTTGAAGGATCTGGCGTGTGCAAGTCACGATGGTATGAATTGGATTATGGTTTGTTTCGATGGATCGACAACATTCAAGATGCCATGGATCAATCAAGAGTATGTAATGGATCGGCACTTCTTGAGATACTGGATCAGGCATGGTATTTTGCATGGATCGGGCATGGTATTTTGCATGGATCGGGCGCAACCAATGGACTGGCCATGTTGAGCGTGGATCAAGCAAAGCGCTGTAGGCATGGATCGGTTGCACTACTGTGATGGATTGGAGTGTTGTATCCTGGTGGATAGGTAGCACTTGAGTGAAGTGCTGCAACAAGGATGGATCTGCTTTGTAGATCAGATGGAGTACGCATGTGAGAAAGGTTGATAGGGCAAGGAGCACACCGATTGACAAGAGGTTTGATGGATGACCGATCCATGATGGATCGATGATAAGGACGACAATGCTCGAGAAATGCTGTGAAAGGGAAAATGAAATGCTGTGGTTTGAGATTCATAGCAAAGGGTGAAATGCTGTGAATCGAATATCGACCAAGCGAAGTATATTTTTGGCTCAATGTTGGAAGTTGCTACGATGTGAATTCAAGGTGGAATGTTCGAAGCACTGTGAGACGTTTGTTGATCAATGTAATGCAATGAATGTGAAGACGACTCAAGATGATTTGAGCTTGTGGATAATGGCTTCTTAAGATGATTTAAGCCTATGGGTAGTCGCTGATGACGACGACTAGAGATATCGAAGGTCGAGGAGTTATCACTATCGTAGGCTCTAGAGGTCTCAAAGCAAAGGTACAATAATGGCGCCTAAAAGAATATATGATTGGCCGAGTACACTGGGTATCGATGAAAGGCCTAGATACATATCGATGAAAGGCCTAGATACGTATCGATGAAAGGCTTATGTAGTTTTGTTAGAATTGGGGTTACCATCTGCCCTTGACGGATGACATGATGATATGGTCAATCATACGATTAATGATGGTTTCAACGCAGAATTGGCGGTGATAGCCAGAGTCATGGATGATGATTGTTTTGCTTGTATCGTTTGTGTAGATTGTCCTAAATCGAAGGAGATATCTCTTGGGTGCTTGTATAATGTTAGTTTAGGCCTTCGGGGCTTGTGCTTGGGAGATGTCGAGTTCGATTGGGATGGTCTAAGCTTGATAACTGGTTTCCATGAATGTATTGATTGTTTCTTTCTAGTTGTTATAATGGCTATCACCGTCGGATGTGGAGGAGACAAGTTAGGTTCTTCTCTGATGTGTTAGTATATTAGTTGATTAATCTACCTATCTCTCATGTACTTTATTGATGATGTTAGATAGTTGTTTTATCGCTTATTAAGACCATCGTCCGACTCAAGGTCTTATGTTCCCTCTTATTACCTTGGGTTGTTCATCCATTATTGTTGTGGATGGGAATACTAGGCAGAAGGTGACAGGTGATAGGACTTGATGAGGGAAATGTTGTAGATCGATGACAAGCTGGAGGCTTACGTATTAGTTTCCTACTATCTACTATTTGTTGTTTTCCACTGTTATGTTGATGTATTCTCTGAGTGACCTATAGTGAGGCATTTTGCGCAGACACTTATGATGTATTACAGTGATGTATGGATATTTCATGATGATATGAAAAGTTCAAGATTCTTCTCAACTCTGCTTCACTGTTATTGCCAGTTGTATATGTTTTATTATATATTATCCTTGCGATGTGGTTTATATGACAGGTTTCGTGTGTGTTGTTCTATCTTGATGATCGTCCATAGCTGTATGGCACGTCTTTCATCGCATTATTCCTCTTGTTAAGTGCAGGAGTTATGGGCAGTCGTCACAAAAATCGTGCAAGCTATAGTGGCACTATTATTTGCAAGGGGTTAGACTCGTTGGTGATGTCCAATCACTAAGATTTTTTTACTCGAGGGGATCTCAATCTTTGCTAATGGCAAGCATTGGAATTCTTGGTCTCTTACAAGTGTGAAGTTTCCTGTATATATACGTACATGAAATGTAGTTGTTTTTGTGTGTTGAGTTGGAGACGTACCTTTTCAGAAACGATATTCCTTTAATGGACATCGCTTGTATTTATTACTGGTTACGATTCCATAACTCGAGGTGAAGTAGTGCGGACTCGACTGAGGTCGTTATTTCCATATAGAACAGGTGTCATTTGTTCCTGGCATTGCTATAAGGTGTTCTTTGTGCATCCATTTCAAAATGAACACGATGTCAACTAGAAATAGCTGAATGGGGGTATCGAATAGTTTTTATAATTGTTTGAGATTCCAAATGGATGCGGGAATAGTTATCAATGATTTCCATCGATAGGTTGCTATAAAAATTGGGAATAGTATGAGTCATACCCAATTCATTGTTGAGAGATGTTGGATTGATATTCTTGACTTTTGGAATGGCAATCAAGATGTTGAGTCATATGGATTGAATATAATATTTGATTTATCTTATTAGCTGGGTTAGTATCCTTCATGCTAGGATAAGTATAGATGTTATTTTCCATACTTGATATTATTTTGTTTATCCATGTTTGATTGATGATGTTTGCATGTCTATTTATGTTTATATGATTGTTAGGCATGCACAATAACTGCATTATTGTATTGTTCATTTATTCGAAATAAGATCCATACATGAATTGACATGCTTACGTTACATGAATTCTGTATATTTAACATGTTTATTTCTCTTGTTGCTATTTCTACTATTGTGTCTAATCCTCTTTGTCTAGTACGTGCCCAGGTACAAAGAAGCAAGATTAAATTTGTTTGGATGCTAATTCATTTTTATTTGCATCTAAATGCTAAGCTTACTTGAAAAGAGTTATGTAGTAGATATAGAGTTGTAATTTTTGTCATTGGTGCATTTTTGGTAATTTTTAGCCAGTATATAGGTAGTTTTGGCTTTTTTTTATATTGGGATGAGCCTTGCATGGCGATATGTGGTTTTTTGATCGAACGATACAAAGGAGGTGCTACTGAAATTTTCTGTGAATTTTTGCCAAATTTTGAAAGAAATTCAATATGTGATGCTAAGTTAAATTGTCTTCCAATTAGCAAGTTGCCACTTTTATTTTCCAATTTTATTTTCCATCATCTATTTGTTTGGAAAATAGGTATACAACTTAGATGTTTGGCTGCATCGATCCCGATTTGATGGTGGTTGTACAAAAAAATGGAAATATTGGCTCCATGCCATATTTTGAGTCTATTTCCTTTGTCATGATTGCTTCCAATGGTTGTTGTTGAGAGCGATAAGTGACAATTCCTTTGTATTGTCACTTGTTTGGCAATTTTAGGTTATGTTGTTCCATCCTTGAGGATTTCAAGGATGAAATCCTTTATGAGGAAAGAATGTAACAGCTCATGTTTTAAAGATTGGATATTTAAATATTTTTTAAATATTGATCGTAAATTATACAATTGACGGTCCCAAAATGAGATTTCACAAAAGATCGAATCAGGACTCAGCACCAGTCCCACTAAGTCTGTACTGTTTATTACTAAGTACTTGGATTGTTATATTTCGAGTTCAGACTAGTTAATGGTCAAATTAATCTCGAAATACGCATAAATAGACGTTTTAGGAGCATGGTGTTGAAATGCCATGAAACTTATATTTTTGAAATCATCGTAATGAGTTGTTGCATTTTGTTAAGTTTCGTAACAATTAGATGAACCATTTGGCCGAGCGCAAATACGTAGAGTGCCAATTTCTGTAAGAAAATGGCATTGTATAACTTGAGTTTTAAAGGCTAACTTCCACAAACTATCAGATTAGGCCTTGAGACTTGTCCCACTGTTTTCAGAATATGGTTTTTACATATATGATGACATACATCATATGTCGATCGGAGTTCGCAGGTTTTATGTAACACCCTATATTTTCTATGTTTATTAAAGTAACGAATTAAGGAATACTTAATTGTAAAAGTGAGAATTAAGGGAAATGGGTTACGCCATTGCGTTCACCTCAGAATTCTGCTTGAGATAGAGTCCGAATTTGTGTGAATCGATAGGAAAAAGATACAGTTGGTCGTATGGTTGCATAAAGACGAAGCCTCTTATTGGTGGGAAGTTACTAATGCTGAGAGACCAGTTGAAACTTGGGAGGATTTCAGAATGAGGATTGAAATGAAATTCCTCTCACAAGCTGAACGTAGCCTACAGATGGAGAAGTTCTTAACACTCAAACAGAGAAGTTTGTCGGTCAAGGAATACGTTAACCAATTCAACCAGTTGGCTAGATTCGGACTGGACTTAGTAAACACTCCCCATAAGAAGGCTCTCCGTTTTGTCAATGGGTTGAATGAGCCACTGCACAACCTAGCTATGTCCCATATACCTATGGGTGTAACTTATGAGAGACTGGTGGACATGGCACTGTTACAGGAGGAAGACAAGGATGGCAAGAAAGAGGCAAAGGTGGAAGTACCTCAAGATAAGAAAGTGGAGAGATCGTAGAATAAAAAGACAGATTCAAAGAAGGGCGGGAAGAACAACAAACCCCATGACAAGAGGAAGTGTAATTTTTGTGGCATTCCTGGACATCTGATTAAGGACTGCAGAAAGAAAAAGAGGAAGATGGGTGGTTGTTTTCACTGCGGTGAGATAGGACACATGGCTAAGGACTTCCCAAGAAAGCAAGGGCAAGGGTAGAGGACTGGATCTACTTCTGGAGGGCAGGTTCACACTCTCATAGAACCTCCGCAAGAACGAGGTAGAAATATTTCTGTTGAGAGTTTAGTTTATCTTTTTGATCATCCTGTTCGTACACTCTTTGATTCTAGTGCATCACACTCTTTTATATCTACTGATTTAGTTAAATCTCTTCACCTAGACACCAGTATAGTAGAGGATCCCTTGGTTGTTTCAAATCCAATTAGGGGCTCGGCTTATTTGTCAATGATTTGTTTGGATTTGGAAATTTCTATACTAAGCATTGGGTTTAGATGTAATGCCTATGTTTTAGGCTTCACGGGCTATGGGTTGATTCTAGGCATCGATTGGTTATCCAGTAATGGTGCCATCCTCGATTGTGAAAAGAGAGTGGTTAGACTTATGACTCGCCTCGGTAACAATCTCGAAATCTCTTGTAATCCCATGAATTCTGTTATGCTTAGCTACCTAGAATCTCTTGATGCGTCTATTGAAAACTTGCAGCCTGTTAGAGTAGTCCGTGAATACACAGATGTATTTGAAGAGGTGAAGGGCTTACCTTCGAAGCGGGAGATAGACTTCCGCATATACCTTGTTGATAATGCAAAACCCGTAGCTCTACCCGTTAGACACATGGCTCCAAGGGAGAGGAAAGAGCTCAACAAGCAAGTCAAAGAGCTAGTCGAAAAGGGGTTTATAAGGCAGAGTATTTCTGAATGTGGTGCTCCAGTAGTGTTTGCAACCAAAGAGGATGGTTCACTTTGCCTATGCGTTGATTATAGGGAGCTAAACAAGCTGACCAAGAAGAATAGGCACCCACTTCCAAGAATAGACGATTTGTTTGATCAACTTGTAGGTGCATCGGTTTTCTCCCAACTAGATCTGGCTACCGGGTTTCATCAGCTAAGAGTGGCTGAAGACAGCATTAATAAGACCGCATTTAGAACCCCGGATGGTTTCTACGAATGGCTTGTCATGCCTTTTGGCTTGACAAACACACCCTCTTATTTCATGGACTTGATGAGAAGGGTGTTCAGGAAGTTCCTTAATAAGTTTGTGGTGGTCTTCGTGGACGACATTTTGATTTTCTCGAAGAATGAAGAAGAGCATGCTTTGCATTTAAGGGAAGTCATGGATACTCTTTATGCACATCAGCTGAAAGCCAAATTCTCCAAATGTCATTTATGGAGAGAAGAAGTGAGGTTTCTTGGAAATGTGGTGTCCAAAGAGGGGATAGCTATGGACCCTGCAAAAGTAGTTGCGGTGCAAGATTGGAAGGTTCCACGGAATGCAACTGAAGTCCGAAGCTTTCTCGGCTAGCGGGCTTTTACCATTAAAGACCCTGCAAAAATCTCAGCCCCACTCACAAGATTGACAAAGAAGAATCTAACTTTCGTTTGGGATTTGGATTGCGATGTTGCTTTCCAACGCTTGAAAAGGGCTCTGACAACAGCCCCAGTTCTGATATTGCCTGATGGGAGAAAAATTTTTATCGTATACATAGACGCATGCGGTACAAGATTAGGCGTTGTCTTGATGCAAGAAGACAAGGTGGTTTGTTATGGGGGAAGGCAGTTGAAGGTACATGAGAAGAACTACCCAACTCATGATTTGGACCTTGTTGCCATTGTTTTCGCTCTTAAGTCATGGCGTCATTATCTACTAGGGAAAGGTTTGAATTGTTTACTAACCATAAATCATTAAAGTACCTTTTCTCACAGAAAGATCTTAACTTAAGGCAACAAAGGTAGATGGAATTTCTGGCCTCATATGATTTTGAGATTTCCTATACCCCTGGCAAGGGCAATGTAGGAGCAAACTCCTTGAGTAGAAAGAAGCGGACCTTAAGTCCTTTCTTTGTAGAAAGGCAAAGCTTGGAGTACATAGCAAACTTTGACTTTAGACCCTCCTTTGAATTTGTACTTGGTTTGTTAGCATCACTAGAGGTGCAGCCTACTCTTTTGGACCCAATAGGAACCGCGCAACGTGAAGACCCTCAGCTAGTTGATATGATGGATAAGCTAATTAAGGGTGAGACTTCTAGTCACCTCAATAGATACTCCATCGATGATAAGGGTTGGTTGAGATGGGATGGAAGAATATGCATCCCACAAGCAAGGGATTTGGTGAAGACGGTTCTCGAAGAAGCACACTATTCTAAGCTGACCATACACCCAGGTGGAGACAAGATGTATAAAGACATAAAAAAAGGTTTTCTTTTGGAATGGCATAAAGAGGGATGTGGCCGAGTTCGTTGCTAAGTGCTTGATATGCCAGCAAGTCAAAGCAGAGCAGAAGAAGCCTGGTGGTCTGCTTCATCCTCTAGAGGTCCCACAGTGGAAATGGGATAGCATTTCGATGGACTTTGTTGATGGGTTGCCTAGGTCAAGAAGGGGCAATACCAGTATTTGGGTAATAGTGGGCAGGCTCACTAAAAGCGCTCACTTTATACCTGTTAAGAGTAGAAGGACTTCCCCATCCTTAGCATCCATTTATCTTAAAGAGATAGTTCGACTCCATGGGATACCCTCCAGCATAGTGAGTGATCGAGATCCTATCTTTACGAGCAAGTTTTGGAAGAGTTTGCAAGAGGCTGTAGGCAAACAACTATGCTCCAGCACGACCTATCACCACCAAACGGATGGTCAGACGGAAAGGGTGAATAGAGTATTAGAAGACCTCTTGAGATTGTGCATTCTTGACTTTGGAGGAACATGGGAGGATCATCTTCCTTTGGTGGAATTCGCTTACAACAATAGCTACCAAGCCACCATAGGCATGGCACCCTTCGAGGCTTTATATGGAAGACCATGCTGATCACCAACTTGCTGGTAGGAGTCTACAGACAAGCTCGTACTTAGGCCAGACATGATTAGAGAAACTTCAGAAAAGCTGGACTTGATAAGAAGACAGATGAAGACTGCACAAGATAGACAAAAGTCCTTCGCAGACAAAAGACGGACCGACCTTGAGTTTGAGGTTGGAGATAGGGTGTTCCTTAAATTATCACCTTTGAGGAATGTCATTCGCTTTGGGTCCGTAGGAAAGTTGGCACCAAAATTTGTAAGACCATTTCCTATCATTGAAAGGATTGGGACGATGGCTTACAAAGTAGAGCTACCCGAAAGACTGGTTGGAGTTCATGATGTTTTTCATGTTTCTCCACTACCAAAGTGCTTACGTGAGTCTGCGGAAGTTGTGGAGCTAAGTATACTAGAGGAAGTAGAAGTGGAAGAGAATCGACTGTGAGAAGAGTTCCAACTCGTATCTTGGGTACGGAAATCAAAAAGCTACGCAATCGTGAAGTCAAGCTTGTTAAAGTTCAATGGAGAGATGCTGAGGAAGACGCGACTTGGGAAACTGAGAGAAAAATACGCGCATCCTACCCTTTTCTTTTTGAGGGTACATCCTTAATCTCTTTTCCATAAGTTTATGCATGCTTGTATCTACCTTTTTAAGTATATCTCCTCGGTCCTATTCTTTATCCATAGGTAGAAACCAATGGATGTAAACATGTATTTGAAACATGTTATGATTGATGTTTGCGAGTGGTTGCTAGTGGTTGCTCGTGGAGCATATACATACACATTAGGTGTTTGATCAGCTCAGTCACTTTCATATTGCATATGCATATATGTATTTGTATATGGATTGAAACTTGAAATGTTATCATATGGACATTGCATTTGTATGGATGATTGTGCACTCATGTAGAAAGTATGATTAGGAATAATTGCATGCATAATGGACTCATGGCACTGACATAATTTGTATTAAGGAGGTCAACTGAATGAGTAGACCGCCTGATTTTGCATTAGATAAGGACATATACACACACTATGCATACAATCATGAAAGCATTAGAAATCTTTTAAGGACAATGGATGCCGGTGTTTGATGGTTGAGTAGATGGATGATTGGATGGTAGGATATACATTCTTCGTGACTTGAAGATTTCGGGGATGAAATCCTTTAAGGAGGGGAGAATGTAACACCCTGTATTTTCTGTCTTTATTAAAGTAACGAATTAAGGAATACTTAATTGCAAAAGTGAGAATTAAGGGAAACGGGTTTCACCATTGCGTTCCTCTCGGAATTCTGCTTGAGATAGAGTCCGAGTTTGCGTGAATAGGACTACGTATGAAGAAGTTATGGAGTTCAGAAGATTTCATGTTTAAACAGAAAATTTTATGATTAATTAAATAAAACAAAAACCGTTCAAATTTTAAAAATCATGTGGCTCAGCTGGGCAGGAAAATTCCCGCCCATAAGGGTTGACTCCCCCAGGGTGGGTCGACATAGGTGTCGACCCCCCTATAGGGTTCGACCCCCTCGCCCAGATCCAAACAGTGATGATTTTTGAGTTATTGCTGAGTCACTAGGGCAGAGGTGACAATTTCTGGATTGCTCTATCTTGTCAGGATGGTTGTGATTGCTCCTAGGATGATCTAATGGCTCACATAAGTTTAAACCTCTATAAAAGCAACCCTAGTCCTCAACCCTAAATCACACAATTTCATTCCAAGGAGCCACCATGCTGTCCATGGTCGACCTAGCCTAGCCACCATTTCTTCTTCAACTAGAAAGCAAATTAGAAGCTACGAATCAAATCAAAATTAGATAGTCTACATCAAGGGATTGCTTTTCAGTTTCAGAAAACAGATCCCATAAAACAAGACTTTCTTTCTTTTGTTTGTAAGTCCTGTTATTATTTAGATGTGAACAATTAAAAGTTATGATTTGTAAATAAATGTGTAACAACCCGTATTTTTGAATAACATGTTATAACATAAATGGAGGCAGAATTAAACAGTAAAATCTGAATCAAGGGAAACGGGCTGTGCCATTGCGTTCGTCTCGGAAAAATACGCGAAATAGAGTCCGAGTTTTCGAAAATCGGAGTCCGTATGACCAAGATATGGCCTCGCAAAGTTTCACGAAAAATTCCCAAATTAAAGTATACTTAATTAAGTGAAATGGGTTGCGCAGAGAAATATATATATATTGATATATATATATATATATATATATATATATATATATAATTGAAAATTAAATAAACAAATATGCAAAAATGTTCAAAACAGCGAATTGGGAGAGGGGAATAACCGAACCGGCCGATTTTTGAGGTCGACCCAAGCCCGCTGGGTCGACTAGGGGTTAATCCAGGGTGTTTGGCTGTCAACCCATGGGCCGGTTCGCTCAAATGCAGATTTTGCATTTGAATGGTTCTCATGGTCCATCTTTAATCTAAAGGCCCTAGATGGTTCCTACACTTGACTTCTTCCCCAAGACATGCTTTGATGGCTTGGATTGAATCTAGGGTTAATCCTATGGCCTAAAACACTTGCCTAATCTATAAATAAGACCCTAACCTACCCTAAATCATCATTATTCATTCATACAACTAAACTATGGCAAAATCAATCCTCTCATGGCTCCACTCTCTTCATAAAATTCCTAAATAAATTCCTAAGTGATTTTACATGCATACAAGTGTTTTCAAACTTGTATGAGCATCATTAGCTTGCATTCAAGTCAAGTTTATATATTTGCATCATAAAGAAAGAGTCTTGATCATTTTGGCTCAAGGGTTTTGCTTGCATTTTGGGTTTAATTGATTTCATAAGGGCTTTGTCATATTTTTGTGACTTCTTAAACATTGTAAGCCCTATTCTACTTTCATACTTAAACTCTAAAGTTAAATGTATGATATGCAAGTTTATATGCAAGTTTATCATGTTGTGATATGCAAGTTTATATGCAAGTTTATCATGTTGTGATATGCAAGTTTATATGCAAGTTTATCATGTTGTGATATGCAAGTTTATATGCAAGTATGCCAAGTTATGTTATGCAAGTTTGGGTTGAACATTTTGTTCATGCTATCATGTTATGCAAGCTTATTTTGGGTTTATGAACATAAAGCTTTAAGCTTTATGCCAAAGGTTGCATTTTAGCAACATGTAAGTTATCATATCTCTTATGATAACTTGCATGTGAGGCTAAATGCGAACTTATGGCCATCTCTACATGTCATTTAGCACCATGTATCACCAATATGCTAAGTTTGGTTTTATGCATGCTTTTGAGGCCTAAAAATGTAATATGCAAGTGTATGAACATATGAACATTTCATATGCCACCATGTTAAGCTTGTGGCTTCAATACCTTTATGTCATGATTATGCCAAGTTCCCTCTTTCTATCCTTTATGCGCTATTGCGATATGTAAGCGATGGGATTGCGTTTGGGGTTGGGTAAACTTAAAAGACATAAAACATAAGCTTGGGAATTTACCTATTAAGTTAGGTCTACCCATTGGGAATTTACCTATTAAGTTAGGTCTACCCAATTGCTTGAAAACTTGTAACATGTTTTGGAAACATGATGGACATGACACTTAGAAAAGATAAGTGTGGCCAACTCGAGGTTGGGTTGAGTTTGTAGCGTAAACCTACCCGGAACTGACCGGCTTAACTAGTTGCTACAAACAGTAGGACCCAATGTGAGAAGTTGGTCATGTTGTACCTTGAACCCGAGGTTAGACCAAGTTGTGGTGTAAAGCTACCCGGACCCGCCCGGCTTAACTAGTAACCACAACAAGGTCTAATGTGAGAGGTTAAGGCGCATTAAATTAATTAATGCCTCGTGATTAGGGTTAAGTCATGGTCCACTTAATACTTAACCAATTTCGGCTTGGTAGATTAATCGGGGTTAAGTCGTGAACTCATCGTTACACTTAACCAAGTTAATCCAGGATTAGCAAGAGGGTTAAACCGTACTTAACCCACTAGAAAAATCCTAGCAATGGGGGCCCACTCCAGCAGTAATCCCAAGTTAGTATCATCATGACCCTAGGGACTAGGCTAGGGTGGGGGCACGATTACTGGACTGGAGGTAAGTGACCAAAAGCGACGGCAGAGGGTACGCCGGTGTAGTTCCGGGCGGACTCTGGTCGTGCACATAGTCCGTAGCCGGAGAAAACATGCACGGGTACCAGTAGATCGGGACTGTGCACTCATGTTCATGGTGTCCAGGGGTTGACACCCTAGGGCTTGATACACCCGAAGGGTGGACCCGGCATAGTTCGACTACAATTATGATTGGGCCGTATTGACACCAACACGTGACGAGTTAGGTTTAGGGAGCCGATCGATTAGACCGTTTGGTTGGACCTTGTATTAGGGTCATTTCATGTTATTGGGCCAAAGCTTGGGCCAAGGGATTAATACTTGTTTATTCAAGTCATGTTAGTTTGCTAGTACACCTGTGGTGCAAAACCTTAATCCTGATTATGCGATGACACCTTTATCTACCTTCTTAGTTAATCATCATGCTAGTATATTGTTATCCTTATGTTCATCCCTGCTTCTCATGCCAGTTAACTTTATCAGTTTACATTGATTGTAGTAGGGCTTACTCAGTCTTTTTGACTGACCTGTTTTCTTTCGCCTCTTTTCTTCCGTTTCCCCCCCCCCCAGGTTCTCAGGGAGGGAATACTGGAGCTTAGCTTGGATTTCGGATTGCTTGCTCGTGGGATTTCAGCTCATGTACGGTTTCGACATGAAGCTAGCTATGGTTACCACTTAATTGGGGATAACACTTATTTATTTCAGTTTTTCAGTTGATGTTGTTTTATCTAGACTTGTTTATTTGGAAAGCTATGTTGTACCAGACTTGTTTTGAAATGTTTTGAAATCTTCCGCTGTTTTATCTATTTTACCCTGTTTACATATATACATATGTTCTTGTTCTGCCTTTATATATCATTATGCATGTTTACCTGATTCAAACGCCCCTCCAAAGTCAGAGTGCTTGCAAGAGACACCCTGGCGGAGGCGGGGTGTTACAATTTGGTATCAGAGCATATGGTTTACGAGAAGGAACAAAAAGGTTTTTAGAAAACTTTTGGAAAACTATTTTCAAAACCAAGTATAAAGTATTTTCCAAAGAAAAGTCTAGTTTATTTTAAAGGCTATTCCCCAAAAAGCCATTAGCAAAATTCCTTCGTTTTTCTCCATTCTAAATCTGTCTTTTTCTTCGTTTTCAGTATGGCCGATAACTTTGCTATTCCGGAGGGAGTACACGTACCTGTTTGGTATAGGAGACTTTTGGAGGCTAGGGCGACCGAAGCCGGCCCCGCAGATGTTCCTCCTCCTCCTCCGGTAGTTAATGTTCCTCCTCCTCCTCCTCCGGTGGTTAATGTTCCTCCTCCTCCTGTCGCTGAGGTTCCTCTTCCTCCTCCCCCTCAGCATCCTCAAGTGGACTTCGCAAAGACTTGCAAAGATTTCAAAGCAATGAGTGGCAAGAACTTTCAAGGCACTGAGACTTTTGTAGAGGCCAGAAATTGGTTGAAAGAGACCGAGGATTTATTTGCTATCTTTGGGATAGACGATCAGAGGAAGCTCTTGTTGGCGGTTTGGCTTATGAAGGATGAATCCGCTTATTGGTGGGAAGTCACCAATGGTACTAGGCCTGTTGAGACTTGGGCCGATTTCAGGGCAAGGTTCATGCTTAAGTTTCTATCTTCTGCTGAGGAGAATCTGCAAATGGAGAGGTTCATAACTTTGAAACAAGGAGATATGTCTGTCAAAGAATATGTGAACAAGTTCAATCAGTTAGCTCGTTTTGGCTTGGATATGGTGAATACTCCTCAGAAGAAGGCTCTTCGTTTTGCTAGAGGATTGAATGAGCCGTTGCAGGGATTGGCTATGTCACATATTCCCCATGGGGCCACGTTTGAGAGTTTGGTTGATATGGTGTTACTTCAGGGAGATGTCAAGAAAGAAACCAAGATGAATGATACTCAAGCCAAGAAGAATGATTCCCAGGGAAAAGGAAATCAGGGTAATCCAAGTGGTCAGAGCAGTCAAGGCAATCAGAACAAGAACAAGAGTCAAGGCAACAAGGGGAACAACAACAAGGGCAATAACAACAAGGGCAAGAACAACAAGGGGAGGTGCCATTATTGCGGTTCAGTTGGGCATCTTATTAAGGATTGTAAGAAGAGGAAAAGGAAGAATGGTGAATGCTTTTTCTGCGGTGAGACTGGACATTTCAGTAAGGATTGCCCGAGGAAGCAAGGGCAAGGCCAGGGTCAGACTCAGCGTGCTGGACCTTCAGGAGGGCAAGTTCATGCTCTCAATGTCGCTCCAGTTCCCGATCGAGGTAGTATTTCTGTTGAGAGCCTTGTATATATTTCTGATTTTCCAGTTCGTACCTTGTTTGATTCTGGTGCATCGCATAGCTTTATCTCATCTGATCTTGTTGATAGTTTGCACCTTAGTACTAGCTTGGTAGATGATCCCGTCTGTGTCTCAAATCCTATTGGGGGTTCCGCCCATTTGTCTATGATATGTGGGGATTTGAGGATCTCTATACTGAGTGTAGAGTTCTTGTGCAGTGCTTATGTTCTTGGTTTTAGGGGATACGGATTGATATTGAGCATGGATTGGCTGTCCAGATATGGAGCCATTCTTGATTGTGAGCATAGGGTTGTGAGGCTCGTGACTCGCCTCGGAAACACCCTAGAGATTTCTTGTGATCCGAGAGGTCCCGTCATGTTGTGCTATCTGAAATCACTCGACTCGTCAATGGAAACTCTTCAGTCTGTGAGAGTGGTTCGAGAGTATCCGGATGTTTTCGATGAAGTTAGGGGGTTGCCCCCTAAGCGAGAGATTGATTTCCGCATTTATCTGGTAGATAATGCAAAGCCTGTTTCTTTGCCCATTCGGCACATGGCTCCGCGTGAAAGGCGGGAGCTAAGTAAGCAAGTGAAAGAGTTGCTTGAGAAGAACTTCATTAGACGAAGTATATCTGAATGGGGAGCGCCTGTGGTATTTGCTACCAAGGCGGATGGTTCTCTCCGACTTTGCGTTGACTATCGAGAGTTGAATAAGCTGACTAAGAAGAACAGACACCCGTTACCGAGGATTGATGATCTCTTTGACCAGCTTGTCGGTGCTTCTGTTTTCTCTCAGCTTGATCTTGCTACGGGGTTCCATCAGCTCAGGGTAGCTGAAGATAGTATAGACAAGACTGCGTTCAGAACTCCAGATGGATTCTTCGAATGGCTTGTCATCCCGTTCGGCTTGACTAATGCACCCGCATATTTCGTGGACTTGATGAGTAGGGTGTTCAGGGAGTTCTTGAACAAGTTTGTCGTGGTCTTCGTAGATGATATTCTGATCTTCTCTAAGGATGAGGAAGAGCACGCAAGGCATCTCATGGAGGTGATGGATACGCTTAGAGCGCATCAGTTGAAGGCCAAGTTCTCCAAGTGTCACTTTTGGAGAAGGGAAGTTAGATTCCTTGGGCATATAGTATCTAAGCAAGGCTTAGCGGTGGATCCCGCTAAGGTAGTGGCAGTTCAGGATTGGAAGACTCCAAGGAATGCAACCGAAGTGAGAAGATTTCTAGGTCTTGCGGGTTTTTACCGGAAGTTCATCAAGGACTTCGCAAAGATATCCGCTCCTCTCACTAAATTGACGAAGAAGAATTTAGTTTTTGCTTGGAGCATAGAATGCGAGCTTGCTTTTCAGAAGCTCAAGAGAGCCCTCACATCAGCACCTGTTCTAGCTTTGCCCGATGGAGGGAAGTTATTTACCGTATACACCGATGCATGTGGCACGGGGTTAGGAGCTGTTCTTATGCAAGAAGGAAGAGTGATATGCTTTGGCGGTAGACAACTCAAAGTGCATGAGAAGAATTATCCCACTCGTGACTTAGAGTTGGCAGCAATAGTATATGCACTCAAGGCTTGGCGCCATTATCTTCTGGGAGAAAGATTTGAGCTTTATACCGATCACAAGTCATTGAAGTATCTCTTTTCTCAGAAGGATCTGAATCTGAGGCAACAAATATGGATGGAATTCTTGGCGTCCTACGATTTTGAGATAGCTTATACCCCTGGCAAGGGGAATGTGGTAGCAGATGCATTGAGTAGAAGAAGGTTGACCCTAAGTCCTCTTTTCGTTGAGATGAAGAATTTAGAGTATGTGGCAACCTTTGATTTCTCTTTGGCGATTGAGTCGATGACCGGTTCTTTAGCATCTCTGGAACTCAGACCTACCCTTCTTGATCAAGTTGGGGCTTCGCAGAGAGAAGACCCTCAGATAGTTGAGATTATGAATAAGCTGATTCGAGGAGAGACGTCTAGTCATCTCGCTCGATATTCTATTGATGACAAGGGTTGGCTGAGGAGAGACGGAAGGTTATGTGTTCCTATGGTAGAAGAGCTAGTAAGAAGAGTTCTGGAGGAAGCGCATCGCTCTAAGTTGACTATACATCCGGGCAGAGATAAGATGTATAAAGATACGAAGCGCATTTTCTTTTGGCCTGGGATGAAGAAGGATGTGGCAGAGTTTGTCTCTAGATGTATCATTTGCCAGCAAGTTAAGGCCGAGTCGAAGAAGCCCGGTGGGCTATTGCATCCTCTAGACGTTCCACTTTGGAAGTGGGAGAGTATTTCCATGGATTTTATCGATGGGCTACCAAGGTCAAGGAAAGGGAATACGAGCATTTGGGTTATTGTGGATAGACTTACGAAGAGTGCTCATTTCATTCCGGTAAAGAGCAAGAGGACCGCATCTTGGCTAGCGTCTGTATATCTTCGTGAGATTGTGAGACTACATGGAGTCCCTTCTAGTATAGTCAGTGACCGTGACCCAATCTTTACAAGTCAATTCTGGAATAGCTTGCAAGAAGCTATGGGCACAAGGTTGAATCTAAGTACGGCTTATCACCCACAGACGGACGGTCAAACCGAAAGGGTGAATAGGGTACTCGAGGATCTGTTGAGGCTTTGTATTCTGGATTTTGGTGGTACTTGGGAAGACCATCTTCCTCTTGTTGAGTTTGCATATAATAACAGTTATCAGGCAAGCATAGGGATGGCACCATTTGAAGCTTTATATGGGAGGCCGTGCAAGTCGCCTACATGTTGGTGGGAGACTACAGATGAGCTTATACTTGGGCCTGATATGATCAGAGATACATCCGAGAAGATCGAGTTGATTCGGAGACGGATGAAAGCGGCCCAAGACCGACAGAAATCCTATGCTGATAAGCGAAGAATGGATTTGGAGTTTGATGTTGGCGATATGGTTTTCGTGAAGGTTTCTCCTTTGCGGAATGTGGTCCGATTTGGAGCTGTTGGGAAGTTGGCACCGAGGTTTGTTGGACCATTCCCTATTATAGAGAGGATCGGGCAGATGGCTTATAGAGTGAAGTTGCCCGAGAAGCTTGCTGGAGTACACGATGTTTTTCATGTCTCGCATCTCCGGAAGTGTTTACATGAATCAGCAGAGGTTGTTGAGCCAAGTGTTCTAAAAGATGTAGAAGTGGAGAAAGAGGCTACCTTGAGGGGAGCTCCGATTCGTATCTTGGGGACGGAGACCAAGAAGCTAAGGAATCGAGAGGTCAAATTGGTGAAGGTTCAATGGGGTGAAGCCGAAGAAGACGCAACTTGGGAAACCGAGGAGAAGATGCGTGGGCTTTATCCATTCCTTTTTGAGGGTACACTCTCAATCTCTTTTCTTTGTTAGCATATCTTTCTCTTTGCTATCCATGTTTATCTAGTTTATCGTGTTAATCTTGTCATGAGAACCTTAGGTAGAAACCCTTTGGATGAAACATGTGTTTGAAACATGTTATGCTTGATGGTTGCAAGTGGTTGCAAGTGTTTGCAAGTGGATACTTGTGAAAACCCGTAACTTCCCCGTAAAGGAAAGCGTCGGATAGTTCGAGAACAAGCCACAACAGAACGCATATAAAAGAACATTTCATTGTATATTACAACAATGCACCAGATTACAAGAATATAAAGAGTATAAATGAATATTACACAGAAATATCAGAGATTTAAATTACATTTAAATACATAGCAGCGGAAGATAATACAATACACAACTAGAAGTAGATATACGGATACAAAGCTTTCCGGATATCGTTTCAGCTGTAAACCAGGATCCTGTGAATATAAATCTGCAAAACCAAAACTACTAGCTGCCCGTGTCAAAATAAGGGCACCCAGAGTTTAGGTTAAAACAATAAACTCCAGGTCAGTCATGGGACTGGTGTGAGAACTAAAACAGTTAATCTTTATTTTTAAAGCTAGGTAAATCAAGGTACCACGCCGTATAACACGGAACGGGTTTCCTCCCAAGAATACTGGTGCATAAAACAAACAGCGCAATGATAAATAAAGAAAAATGAAGCTGTTATAAGACCCAGGTCCTATCACACAATGCAACGCAAGCCGGGGGATAGGGTTTTCCCTTATAACAGCCAAAGAATGCTTGATACGTTTAAAACAAATCATTTGATAGTATAATAAGTGCATAGTGTATAAAACAATCTTCAAATCATAAGTATCAATCATAGGCGGCATGAGCGTCCCATGCCACTATGTCGCCATATATAGGTTTACAAATAAAACCGCAAAGTCACGTATTTGGAAATTGGATTTCCGTCTATGAACCGAGGCAAAAGATAGTCCTCAACCGATTCGTGACTCTCTAGCCCGAGCCACAGGACCCAGACTCAGGTGAGCCCTTGGAGCGACAGGGCCGGTCCACCGATGTGGATTAAAATGCCTGAACACTACGTTTCCCCACCCTATGGGGTGTAAATGAGCCAACTAAATGACTCCATCGGTTCGAGAACGACCGATCAATCCGAGGCGCCTCGCAACAGCAACAACAACATAAGTCAAACTCGTCAGGGCGTGTAAAACCACTGACGCCACTTCTAGCTAGAAAGAAACGCAAGTCCTCCCTGAGGTCCGTCTCCCGTTTTTGGTTCATACCGGGTGTGAAACTCGCGAATCAAACGTTACACAAAGCTACGCCACAAAGGCCTTGCTTTGATCATCACCACAAGACTTTGCTTTTCAACAGAAGCCTCGATCAATTGCCACTTAGGCATGCCACACAGGCAATTCACTCCATGCGTTTGATATCCATCAATATATAACCTCTGAGCTCGTACGTCTCAGAGAAGGGCGTTAAGCAAGAGAATAAATTCTCCGCCGCCAAACAGATATATATTTAATAGAAATCAACCACACAGACTAAAATCCAATGTCAGACACACAGTCCATTTACAAGTCCGTTCTGGGTCTGAACGAAACCGGAGGCACCTAGTACCCCGCATATCCATCGATCTCCAAGTACGTCTGGACGATCACTAACTGTTTCCATCTTCTTGGGTGTACAGCCCAATCAAGATCATCGGTAACCACCCAAACGACGTGAAGACTTCCGGTCTTCAACCACCGTCTTCATCTTCGACTTATCGTCGTATCAGTTATTCAGAATGGGATAAACCCGGTCTTTCCGAATAACTCACGTATATTTTGAAATAAGTGTTACACAAACACAACATACGCCTCATTCCAATTCATCAGTCACTAACCGTAAATTAATCAAGAGAATAACTCCCCAAATATTAACCCCGAAGGCCGAAACCAACATCAGATCAATATCCAGAAAACCATTCTGCTTGGCTAACCGACAGTTAGTTTCTAAATTTCACGTTCATAGGGAAAGGTTCCCATTAATTTTATCCAAGATAAATTCCTTGAATTTATTCTTTATTCTATTCTTTTGAATTCCGATTCAACTAGCCGGGATTAACGTAACTTACCGAAGTAATCATTTGTTTTAATTTCCCAATCCCAACCTATTCATCCCATGAAGTAAAACTGGTAATACTTCATATCTAACACCACGGTGTTATCAGTAAATTCAATTACCATTTCGCGTTCAAATCTAATTAAAGATTTAACTAACGCCTGGAGCAAAACTGGTGATACTCCATTTCGATTATTTCAATCTAATTAAAGATTCATTAAAACTCCACTTAGTTTTAATCTTTGACTGGGTTAAAGAATCAGTGTCATTTAAAAACACGGTTCACGATAAACCCAAAAATCAATATCGATTCAATTCCAATTAAATGTTATTTAATTGGTACACTTCATTAAATCTAAATAAAAAGATTTAATCTTTTCTCAACTGGGTCCAAGAACAATGTTAGTGAAGACACCATTCACGACAAACCCAAATCACATTTGATATTCAATACAAGGCTCTGAATAGAAAATATATCGGCTTATATTCAATATCAAATTCTACGATTAACAAATGTCGTATTGGAAATAACGATATAAATATATATCTTTCAAATTTCCATAACAACATCTGTATAATCACGAATTCCAACATCGAAATATTCCGAAGACAATTTCGATCCAAATCCACTCCAATGCAGTCATTGGATATTTTGGTTATTTTCAAAACCCTTTTTAAATTCAATTTATCTATTTAAAAATAAATAGAATTATCATTCTAGTTCAAAACTAGTTCATTTCGATGAAAATCTGTTTTTATCTTTTCAAACATGGAGTTTTTCATCCCAATTCTTTCTAAATCATTTCTTATGTTTTTACACAAATTATTACTATTTTTAATAATTTTATCAAGGCCCGTACGGTCGATTTCCATCAATGGCCATCGAACTGCACTTATAGCGACCTTTTTCAAATTTGATTTGGATATAATTCCAAATCCAACCGTTATATTTCAAATTTCTAATATTCGTTAGAAAGCTCTTTTCGATACGAACCCAACGGTTCCGGTTTCAGGAGAATCCGACGGTCGGATCTCCCGTAATTTCCGTTTGAAATAAATGGTCGAAATTCACGAACTGCCGCGGCGCGTTCTATTCAGGCCATTATATTATATATATAATATATATTTCGTCGATTTCTATTTAAAACGAATTATATAAATAGTTTTGAATTCGTTTCAAAAACCTTTTCAACTTCCATTTCAATTCAAATCAAAATTGAATTCTTCTTTATAAATTCGTTTTAAAATTCATTTCTATTCAATTCAAATTTCAATTCAATTTGAATTCATTTAAATTCGCTTTCAATTCAATTTGAATTCGTTTTCAATTCATTTCATTTCGAAATCGTTTTCAATTCAATTCATTTCGAAATCGTTTTCAATTCAATTCATTTCGAAATCGTTTTCAATTCAATTCATTTCGAAATCGTTTTCAATTCATTTCATTTCGAAATCGTTTTCAATTCAATTCATTTCGAAATCGTTTTCAATTCAATTCATTTCGAAATCGTTTTCAATTCAATTCATTTCGAAATCGTTTTCAATTCAATTCGTTTCGAAATCGTTTTCAATTCAATTCGTTTCGAAATCGTTTTCAATTCAATTCGTTTCGAAATCATTTTCAATTCAATTCATTTCGAAATCGTTTTCAATTCAATTCATTTCGAAATCGTTTTCAATTCAATTCATTTCGAAATCGTTTTCAATTCATTTCATTTCGAAATCGTTTTCAATTCAATTCATTTCGAAATCGTTTTCAATTCAATTCATTTCGAAATCGTTTTCAATTCAATTCATTTCGAAATCGTTTTCAATTCATTTCATTTCGAAATCGTTTTCAATTCAATTCATTTCGAAATCGTTTTCAATTCAATTCATTTCGAAATCGTTTTCAATTCAATTCATTTCGAAATCGTTTTCAATTCAATTCATTTCGAAATCGTTTTCAATTCAATTCATTTCGAAATCGTTTTCAATTCATTTCATTTCGAAATCGTTTTCAATTCATTTCATTTCGAAATCGTTTTCAATTCATTTCATTTCGAAATCGTTTTCAATTCATTTCATTTCGAAATCGTTTTCATTTCAATTCATTTTGAAATCGTTTTCAATTCAATTCATTTCGAAATCGTTTTAAAATCGAGATAAATATCATTCACGTCAAAATGGCGTCAATCTAATCAACACGGCTTCATAAATTTCTATTTTCAATATTCTATTTCGAATATTTCTTTTCTTTCAAAATAGTTGTTATCAAAATATTTCGTTCAACACATGACCAATCTCAATGGATGAGTACTGTCAACACATGAACCTTTATTTTATATTTTCATTATTTTTCAAATTGGAATGAGGCCCAATCAATTATCATATAAAATTAATTATATGGATTTCCATACAACACATGTATATAACAGCATAAAAAAAATAATCAACCATCAACCAAAGTGCACTACACTGTATAAGCATCAAATATAGATATCTAACGCTTATAACAGCCTGTCAATCAATCGATCGACATATTTAATCAATCAGGATGAGTGAACTGCATATTTCATCCTAACACCCGTGTAGGGTTTCAAACAATCAAACAAATATTTTATTTGTGCAGTTGGGCGATGTGTAAAATTTATCGACCCAATCAATGTCAGTCAAATCAGTGTACATTAACAAACCGTCTGGTTTGTAAATGAATATTTTATTTATTCACATTCACGTTAAAAATTATATTTTTAACGATAAAACATTTTATTTCAACATATGAATTTCTATTCAGTTCATTCTTTGAATAAAATGATATTTTTATTTTTCTAACATATTTTAGAAAATTTCGGCGGCATAACGGCACGATACTAGAAACGGGACGAGGCCTAGCCTTATCCCCGGTCTAGTGAAGGCCCACGCCATTCACACATCAATCAAAATCACCAAACAACCAATTCAAATCACATCATATAACTAATCTATGCAACCAAACAAACAAGTCCATGGTCTGTGGACGATTGTGTCGGGTGCTACTAAGCACCGTCTGCATCCTAGTATATATATATAACTAGAAAAATTAAATTGAAAGGTGAGAAGTTCTCACATATAGCTATCCTAGCTCCACGGCACTTCATTGATAGGAATCTTCATCGCTATCGCATCTTCGTCATCTTCGTTGCCCGTAGCCACTACATATATAAAAATCATATTTTTATTTCGAAGTTTAATATATAAAAATCATATTTTTATTTCGAAGTTCAATATATAAAAATCATATTTTTATTTCGAAGTTCAATATATAAAAATCATATTTTTAATATAAAGATTATATTTTTAATATTCCTCTGATGTAAAAATTATATTTTTATTTCTGTTAAAAATATAAAAATCATATCTTACATCTTTTACTTAATAAAAATTCCGTCTTTTCTATTTTAAAGATCAAATCTTTTTCTTTTTAAAGTTCAAACCATTTTCTTTTTAAAGTTCAAACCATTTTCTATTTAAAGTTAAAACCTTTTTCAAAAATCAGTTTTAAAATTCTTTATCAACTCAGTTTTTAAAATTCTTTTTAAATCAGTTTTTTTTTAAATTCTTTTTAAATCAGTTTATAATTTCTTAAAAAAAATCAGTTTATAATTTCTAAAAAAAATCAGTTTATAATTTCTAAAAAACCAGTTTATAATTTCTAAAAAACCAATTTATAATATTCAAAAAAAATCAGTTTTACATAACAGGATAACCCAGAATAAATGAAAGTAAAAATACTTACAGGCTTTAGAAGGAGGGGTTGATCGGAAGAGGGGCTCGGCGGTCATCGGTCGGCGCGCGATGGTGGTCCCACCTGGAGGCGTCGCGATCTCTGAAACGGGGGGGGGGGTCTTCACGCAGAACGAGAGGAGAGGGAGGGAGTTGGGGATGCGGTGGTTCGGAGGTGGCGATGGGGAGGCGAGGTGCCTGCCTGGTCGACGGCGCGTCAAACAGAGGAGCGGCTGCTTTGTTCCCCCCCCCCCCTTTTTTTTTTTCCTTTTATCTGAATCGAAATGATTTGGGGGGGGGGGCAGAACATATAAGGGAAGAAAGTTTTTTTTTTTCAATTTATGTTGACTTTTACATACGAACACCGAACTGGGTCCAACGACTGTCATCCCTAATGTAATACCCCCATTCCGAACATAATGGGATATGTATCGCAAGCTGATTCGACTGTTTGAATCAGTTTCCGTTAAATTTACATTTAGATCACTATATTGAATTTTAAACGTACATTTCAAATTACCGGGGTCACATACTAACTAGAAAAATTCTATAAAAATATTTTCTAGCTTCGTATTGACGATACGGTCCTATCAAAACTAGTTTCGTCGAATTCTGAGACCGTTGGAAAAATGGCCATTTTCCAGTCGATTAAAATCAACTAAAACTGGTCAAACGCGTTTTCCTTTGCCACGCTCACATATTGATTCGAAAAATTATGAAATTTGGAATCTAGCAATAATTTGACACTGCGGACCCAACAAAACTGGTTTCGTCGAAATCCGAGGTCGTTTGCAAAATGTCCATTTTTAAGGGCCTGAATTCCATAGCGACTATTCAGGATTTTCAACTGGACCTGTCTTTTGATTCCCGCTATGAAATCTTGATTTGTCGGATTCGTTGGAAAGATATTCACAATTAGATTCCAACATTTTTGGTTTCACTAAAATCCGGATTGTTTTGCAACCGGTACATTCAATTGAAGTTTGAAATCGAATTATCGAACTACCGCGCCATTTTCAATTCTATTTATAATTATATATAAATATTTATATTCTAACGACGACGCGTATAATATATACGTTCGAATTCCATTCAAAATAAATTTCTCGACGAAATTATTTAAAATAATTCATTTTAAATAATCAAAATTCGCTAAAATTGCCAAAATAAAAATTTTAAACTGGCCCAGATTTTCCGGGTTATTACAATCTCCCCCACTTAAAACTTTTCGTCCCCGAAAAGGAACAAAGTCGAAAGTGGTTTGATTATTTAACTCTACATTCGATCCGGCTTCCATTCTCCAACTTTTCAGTTTCTGAGAATTTTCAAAATTTCAAAAATTTGGCTAACACCCTAAATTTTTGAAAAATTTCGCCATAACCTCCCCTGCACTGGGAGCATCGGGGAATTTCAAATAGCTTCCCCGGTCCTTCAGATCTCAAAAAGAAAAAGAAAAATCCAAGCGGCTAGCCAATAGGCTCATAAAATCATCATCACCCAAACAAAACAGTAAATTATGTAGTAAACATGTACCTATTTGTCGGGCAAACAAATTTTATTCTCTGCTCTAGCCTCCTTGCTATGACCTGTTCAAGGTAAGTACATGTATATGCAAGCAAATGCGACCAATTTTCAATATCGTTCAATATTTGATTCAGTTAGGCATAATGGCTAAGAACTAGCAAACAAATAAACAAAGAACCCAAACATCAATCAATTAGTGAATTAATGTTTCAAATTCATAATTTTGATATATATACAAAAATCAAATTTTTGATGCCAAATCACACCAATAGGCCCTATCTAATTTTGGTTCTCACACCAGTCAATAGGAAATATATAGGAATCTCACCTTCAAAACACGAAAATAAATTCTAATGATGACGCGTCAATCATTAGAATCATGTCCGAGCGACTAGAGTGTGATTCTATATCTATCGAATATATTTGAGGCTTCAATATACGTGGATCAGACGTATACTAAAATCTCTATATATTTGATTGTCCAAATCAATGTAAATAAATAATCAAATACGTATAATTGATTTAAATTTTCAAAACAAAAATTTGTTTTCATTTTCAAAAATATACTCTTCACACTCGTTCTAGGATACTACTGATCCCATCTCTAACGAGTCATTCCATTGGGTATTACTAATCCAATATCTGATGAATTCTTTCGTATGGTTCTAATGTGTCTTGTTCTCTGAGCTTTGTAAACCAAAGCTCTGATACCAACTGTGAAAACCCGTAACTTCCCCGTAAAGGAAAGCGTCGGATAGTTCGAGAACAAGCCACAACAGAACGCATATAAAAGAACATTTCATTGTATATTACAACAATGCACCAGATTACAAGAATATACAGAGTATAAATGAATATTACACAGAAATATCAGAGATTTAAATTACATTTAAATACATAGCAGCGGAAGATAATACAATACACAACTAGAAGTAGATATACGGATACAAAGCTTTCCGGATATCGTTCCAGCTGTAAACCAGGATCCTATGAATATAAATCTGCAAAACCAAAACTACTAGCTGCCCGTGTCAAAATAAGGGCACCCAGAGTTTAGGTTAAAACAATAAACTCCAGGTCAGTCATGGGACTGGTGTGAGAACTAAAACAGTTAATCTTTATTTTTAAAGCTAGGTAAATCAAGGGACCACGCCGTATAACACGGAACGGGTTTCCTCCCAAGAATACCGGTGCATAAAACAAACAGCGCAATGCTAAATAAAGAAAAATGAAGCTGTTATAAGACCCAGGTCCTATCACACAATGCAACGCAAGCCGGGGGGTAGGGTTTTCCCTTATAACAGCCAAAGAATGCTTGATACGTTTAAAACAAATCATTTGATACTATAATAAGTGCATAGTGTATAAAACAATCATCAAATCATAAGTATCAATCATAGGCGGCATGAGCGTCCCATGCCACTATGTCGCCATATATAGGTTTACAAATAAAACCGCAAAGTCACGTATTTGGAAATTGGATTTCCGTCTATGAACCGAGGCAAAAGATAGTCCTCAACCGATTCGTGACTCTCTAGCCCGAGCCACAGGACCCAGACTCAGGTGAGACCTTGGAGCGACAGGGCCGGTCCACCGATGTGGATTAAAATGCCTGAACACTACGTTTCCCCACCCTATGGGGTGTAAATGAGCCAACTAAATGACTCCATCGGTTCGAGAACGACCGATCAATCCGAGGCGCCTCGCAACAGCAACAACAACATAAGTCAAACTCGTCAGGGCGTGTAAAACCACTGACGCCACTTCTAGCTAGAAAGAAACGCAAGTCCTCCCTGAGGTCCGTCTCCCGTTTTTGGTTCATACCGGGTGTGAAACTCGCGAATCAAACGTTACACAAAGCTACGCCACAAAGGCCTTGCTTTGATCATCACAACAAGACTTTGCTTTTCAACAGAAGCCTCGATCAATTGCCATTTAGGCATGCCACACAGGCAATTCACTCCATGTGTTTGATATCCATCAATATATAACCTCTGAGCTCGTACGTCTCAGAGAAGGGCGTTAAGCAAGAGAATAAATTCTCCGCCGCCAAACAGATATATATTTAATAGAAATCAACCACACAGACTAAAATCCAATGTCAGACACACAGTCCATTTACAAGTCTGTTCTGGGTCTGAACGAAACCGGAGGCACCTAGTACCCCGCATATCCATCGATCTCCAAGTATGTCTGGATGATCACTAACTGTTTCCATCTTCTTGGGTGTACAGCCCAATCAAGATCATCAGTAACCACCCAAAAGACGTGAAGACTTCCGGTCTTCAACCACCGTCTTCATCTTCGACTTATCGTCGTATCAGTTATTCAGAATGGGATAAACCCGGTCTTTCCGAATAACTCACGTATATTTTAAAATAAGTGTTACACAAACACAACATACGCCTCATTCCAATTCATCAGTCACTAACCGTAAATTAATCAAGAGAATAACTCCCCAAATATTAACCCCGAAGGCCGAAACCAACATCAGATCAATATCCAGAAAACCATTCTGCTTGGCTAACCGACAGTTAGTTTCTAAATTTCACGTTCATAGGGAAAGGTTCCCATTAATTTTATCCAAGATAAATTCCTTGAATTTATTCTTTATTCTATTCTTTTGAATTCCGATTCAACTAGCCGGGATTAACGAAACTTACCGAAGTAATCATTTGTTTTAATTTCCCAATCCCAACCTATTCATCCCATGAAGTAAAACCGGTAATACTTCATATCTAACACCACGGTGTTATCGGTAAATTCAATTACCATTTCGCGTTCAAATCTAATTAAAGATTTAACTAACGCCTGGAGCAAAACTGGTGATACTCCATTTCGATTATTTCAATCTAATTAAAGATTCATTAAAACTCCACTTAGTTTTAATCTTTGACTGGGTTAAAGAATCAGTGTCATTTAAAAACACGGTTCACGATAAACCCAAAAATCAATATCGATTCAATTCCAATTAAATGTTATTTAATTGGTACACTTCATTAAATCTAAATAAAAAGATTTAATCTTTTCTCAACTGGGTCCAAGAACAGTGTTAGTGAAGACACCATTCACGACAAACCCAAATCACATTTGATATTCAATACAAGGCTCTGAATAGAAAATATATCGGCTTATATTCAATATCAAATTCTACGATTAACAAATGTCGTATTGGAAATAACGATATAAATATATATCTTTCAAATTTCCATAACAACATCTGTATAATCACGAATTCCAACATCGAAATATTCCGAAGACAATTTCGATCCAAATCCACTCCAATGCAGTCATTGGATATTTTGGTTATTTTCAAAACCCTTTTTAAATTCAATTTATCTATTTAAAAATAAATAGAATTATCATTCTAGTTCAAAACTAGTTCATTTCGATGAAAATCTGTTTTTATCTTTTCAAACATGGAGTTTTTCATCCCAATTCTTTCTAAATCATTTCTTATGATTTTACACAAATTATTACTATTTTTAATAATTTTATCAAGGCCCGTACGGTCGATTTCCATCAATGGCCATCGAACTGCACTTATAGCGACCTTTTTCAAATTTGATTTGGACATAATTCCAAATCCAACCGTTAGATTTCAAATTTCTAATATTCGTTAGAAAGCTCTTTTCGATACGAACCCAACGGTTCCGGTTTCAGGAGAATCCGACGGTCGGATCTTCCGTAATGTCCGTTTGAAATAAATGGTCGAAATTCACGAACTGCCGCGGCGCGGCGCTTTCTATTCAGGCCATTATATTATATATATAATATATATTTCGTCGATTTCTATTTAAAACGAATTATATAAATAGTTTTGAATTCGTTTCAAAAACCTTTTCAACTTCCATTTCAATTCAAATCAAAATTGAATTCTTCTTTATAAATTCGTTTTAAAATTCATTTCTATTCAATTCAAATTTCAATTCAATTTGAATTCATTTAAATTCGCTTTCAATTCAATTTGAATTCGTTTTCAATTCATTTCATTTCGAAATCGTTTTCAATTCAATCCATTTCGAAATCGTTTTCAATTCAATTCATTTCGAAATCGTTTTCAATTCATTTCATTTCGAAATCGTTTTCAATTCAATTCATTTCGAAATCGTTTTCAATTCATTTCATTTCGAAATCGTTTTCAATTCAATTCATTTCGAAATCGTTTTCAATTCAATTCATTTCGAAATCGTTTTCAATTCAATTCATTTCGAAATCGTTTTCAATTCAATTCATTTCGAAATCGTTTTCAATTCAATTCATTTCGAAATCGTTTTCAATTCAATTCATTTCGAAATCGTTTTCAATTCATTTCATTTCGAAATCGTTTTCAATTCAATTCATTTCGAAATCGTTTTCAATTCAATTCATTTCGAAATCGTTTTCAATTCAATTCATTTCGAAATCGTTTTCAATTCATTTCATTTCGAAATCGTTTTCAATTCAATTCATTTCGAAATCGTTTTCAATTCAATTCATTTCGAAATCGTTTTCAATTCAATTCATTTCGAAATAGTTTTCAATTCAATTCATTTCGAAATCGTTTTCAATTCAATTCATTTCGAAATCGTTTTCAATTCAATTCATTTCGAAATCGTTTTCAATTCAATTCATTTCGAAATCGTTTTCAATTCATTTCATTTCGAAATCGTTTTCAATTCATTTCATTTCGAAATCGTTTTCAATTCATTTCATTTCGAAATCGTTTTCAATTCATTTCATTTCGAAATCGTTTTCAATTCAATTCATTTCGAAATCGTTTTCAATTCAATTCATTTCGAAATCATTTTAAAATCGAGATAAATATCGTTCACGTCAAAATGGCGTCAATCTAATCAACACGGCTTCATAAATTTCTATTTTCAATATTCTATTTCGAATATTTCTTTTCTTTCAAAATAGTTGTTATCAAAGTATTTCGTTCAACACATGACCAATCTCAATGGATGAGTATTGTCAACACATGAACCTTTATTTTATATTTTCATTATTTTTCAAATTGGAATGAGGCCCAATCAATTATCATATAAAATTAATTATATGTATTTCCATACAACACATGTATATAACAGCATAAAAATAATAATCAACCATCAACCAAAGTGCACTACACTGTATAAGCATCAAATATAGATATCTAACGCTTATAACAGCCTGTCAATCAATCGATCGACATATTTAATCAATCAGGATGAGTGAACTGCATATTTCATCCTAACACCCGTGTAGGGTTTCAAACAATCAAACAAATATTTTATTTGTGCAGTTGGGTGATGTGTAAAATTTATCGACCCAATCAATGTCAGTCAAATCAGTGTACATTAACAAACCGTCTGGTTTGTAAATGAATATTTTATTTATTCACATTCACGTTAACAATTATATTTTTAACGATAAAACATTTTATTTCAACATATGAATTTCTATTCAGTTCATTCTTTGAATAAAATGATATTTTTATTTTTCTAACATATTTTAGAAAATTTCGGCGGCATAACGGCACGATACTAGAAACGGGACGAGGCCTAGCCTTATCCCCGGTCTAGTGAAGGCCCACGCCATTCACACATCAATCAAAATCACCAAACAACCAATTCAAATCACATCATATAACTAATCTATGCAACCAAACAAACAAGTCCATGGTCTGTGGACGATTGTGTCGGGTGCTACTAAGCACCGTCTGCATCCTAGTATATATATATAACTAGAAAAATTAAATTGAAAGGTGAGAAGTTCTCACATATAGCTATCCTAGCTCCACGGTACTTCATTGATAGGAATCTTCATCGCTATCGCATCTTCGTCATCTTCGTTGCCCGTAGCCACTACATATATAAAAATCATAATTTTATTTCGAAGTTTAATATATAAAAATCATATTTTTATTTCGAAGTTCAATATATAAAAATCATATTTTTATTTCGAAGTTCAATATATAAAAATCATATTTTTAATATAAAGATTATATTTTTAATATTCCTATAATGTAAAAATTATATTTTTATTTCTGTTAAAAATATAAAAATCATATCTTACATCTTTTACTTAATAAAAATTCCGTCTTTTCTATTTTAAAGATCAAATCTTTTTCTTTTTAAAGTTCAAACCATTTTCTTTTTAAAGTTCAAACCATTTTCTATTTAAAGTTAAAACCTTTTTCAAAAATCAGTTTTAAAATTCTTTATCAAATCAGTTTTTAAAATTCTTTTTAAATCAGTTTTTTTTTAAATTCTTTTTAAATCAGTTTATAATTTCTTAAAAAAAATCAGTTTATAATTTCTAAAAAAAATCAGTTTATAATTTCTAAAAAACCAGTTTATAATTTCTAAAAAACCAGTTTATAATATTCAAAAAAAAATCAGTTTTACATAACAGGATAACCCAGAATAAATGAATGTAAAAATACTTACAGGCTTTAGAAAAGAGGAGGGGTTGATCGGAAGAGGGGCTCGGCGGTCATTGGTCGGCGCGCGATGGTGGTCCCACTTGGAGGCGTCGCGATCTCTGAAACGGGGGGGGGGGGGGGTCTTCACGCTGAACGAGAGGAGAGGGAGGGAGTTGGGGATGCGGTGGTTCGGAGGTGGCGATGGGGAGGCGAGGCGCCTGCCTGGTCGACGGCGCGTCAAACGGAGGAGCGGCTGCTTTGTTCCCCCCCCCCTTTTTTTTTCCTTTTATCTGAATCGAAATGATTTGGGGGGGGGGGGGCAGAACATATAAGGGAAGAAAGTTTTTTTTTTCAATTTATGTTGACTTTTACATACGAACACCGAACTGGGTCAAACGACTGTCATCCCTAACGTAATACCCCCATTCCGAACACAATGGGATATGTATCGCAAGCTGATTCGACTGTTTGAATCAGTTTCCGTTAAATTTACATTTAAATCACTATATTGAATTTTAAACGTACATTTCAAATTACCGGGGTCACATACTAACTAGAAAAATTCTATAAAAATATTTTCTAGCTTCGTATTGACGATACGGTCCTATCAAAACTAGTTTCGTCGAATTATGAGACCATTGGAAAAATGGCCATTTTCCAGTCGATTAAAATCAACTGAAACTGGTCAAACGCGTTTTCCTTTGCCACGCTCACATATTGATTCGAAAAATTATGAAATTTGGAATCTAGCAATAATTTGACACTGCGGACCCAACAAAACTGGTTTCGTCGAAATCCGAGGTCGTTTGCAAAATGTCCATTTTTAAGGGCCTGAATTCCATAGCGACTATTCAGGATTTTCAACCGGACCTGTCTTTTGATTCCCGCTATGAAATCTTGATTTGTCGGATTCGTTGGAAAGATATTCACAATTAGATTCCAACATTTTTGGTTTCACTAAAATCCGGATTGTTTTGCAACCGGTACATTCAATTGAAGTTTGAAATCGAATTATCGAACTACCGCGCCATTTTAAATTCTATTTATAATTATATATAAATATTTATATTCTAACGACGACGCGTATAATATATACGTTCGAATTCCATTCAAAATAAATTTCTCGACGATATTATTTAAAATAATTCATTTTAAATAATCAAAATTCGCTAAAATTGCCAAAATAAAAATTTTAAACTAGCCCAGATTTTCCGGGTTATTACAATACTCGTGGATGCATAATACACGTTAGGCACTAAGATCGGCTCACACACTTTCATACCGCATATGCATGAGTGTTTATGCTTATTCATGGATGAAAACTTGTTATGCTATCACGTGGATGTTGCATATGGATGAATGTTATGTGCACTCATGTAGAGATTATAAATTATGTTAGGAATTTGCATACATATGGACTCATTTCACTAACATATATTGCATTAAGGGGGTTTACTGAATCAGTAACCTCCTGATTTTCGCATTAGATAAGTACATATACACACACCTTTGCATATGATCATACAGCATTTAGAACCTTTTAAGGACAATGATTGCTCGTGGATGATGTTTTGAGTAGATGGATGACGGATGGTAGGATACGTTCTTCCTAACTTGGAGATTTCGGGGACGAAATCCTTTAAGGAGGGAAGAATGTAACAACCCGTATTTTTGAATAACATGTTATAACATAAATGGAGGCAGAATTAAACTGTAAAATCTGAATCAAGGGAAACGGGCTATGCCATTGCGTTCGTCTCGGAAAAATACGCGAAATAGAGTCCGAGTTTTCGAAAATCGGAGTCCGTATGACCAAGATATGGCCTCGCGAAGTTTCACGAAAAATTCCCAAATTAAAGTATACTTAATTAAGTGAAATGGGTTGCGCAGAGAAATATATATATATTGATATATATATATATATATAATTGAAAATTAAATAAATAAATATGCAAAAATGTTCAAAACAGCGAATTGGGAGAGGGGAATAACCGAACCGGCCGATTTTTGAGGTCGACTCGAGCCCGCTGGGTCGACTAGGGGTTAATCCAGGGTGTTTGGCTGTCAACCCGTGGGCCGATTCGCTCAAATGCAGATTTTGCATTTGAATGGTTCTCATGGTCCATCTTTAATCTAAAGGCCCTAGATGGTTCCTACACTTGACTTCTTCCCCAAGACATGCTTTGATGGCTTGGATTGAATCTAGGGTTAATCCTATGGCCTAAAACACTTGCCTAATCTATAAATAAGACCGTAACCTACCCTAAATCATCATTATTCATTCATACAACTAAACTGTGGCAAAATCAATCCTCTCATGGCCTCCACTCTCTTCATAAAATTCCTAAATAAATTCCTAAGTGATTTTCCATGCATACAAGTGTTTTCAAACTTGTATGAGCATCATTAGCTTGCATTCAAGTCAAGTTTATATATTTGCATCATAAAGAAAGAGTCTTGATCATTTTGGCTCAAAGGTTTTGCTTGCATTTTGGTTTTAATTGATTTCATAAGGGCTTTGTCATATTTTTGTGACTTCTTAAGCATTGTAAGCCCTATTCTACTTTCATACTTAAACTCTAAAGTTAAATGTATGATATGCAAGTTTATATGCAAGTTTATCATGTTGTGATATGCAAGTTTATATGCAAGTTTATCATGTTGTGATATGAAAGTTTATATGCAAGTTTATCATGTTGTGATATGCAAGTTTATATGCAAGTATGCCAAGTTATGTTATGCAAGTTTGGGTTGAACATTTTGTTCATGCTATCATGTTATGCAAGCTTATTTTGGGTTTATGAACATAAAGCTTTAAGCTTTATGCCAAAGGTTGCATTTTAGCAACATGTAAGTTATCATATCTCTTATGATAACTTGCATGTGAGGCTAAATGCGAACTTATGGCCATCTCTACATGTCATTTAGCACCATGTATCACCAATATGCTAAGTTTGGTTTTATGCATGCTTTTGAGGCCTAAAAATGTAATATGCAAGTGTATGAACATATGAACATTTCATATGCCACCATGTTAAGCTTGTGGCTTCAATACCTTTATGTCATGATTATGCCAAGTTCCCTCTTTCTATCCTTTATGCGCTATTGCGATATGTAAGCGATGGGATTGCGTTTGGGGTTGGGTAAACTTAAAAGACATAAAACATAAGCATGGGAATTTACCTATTAAGTTAGGTCTACCCATTGGGAATTTACCTATTAAGTTAGGTCTACCCAATTGCTTGAAAACTTGTAACATATTTTGGAAACATGATGGACATGACACTTAGAAAAGATAAGTGTGGCCAACTCGAGGTTGGGTTGAGTTTGGAGCGTAAACCTACCCGGAACCGACCGGCTTAACTAGTTGCTACAAACAATAGGACCCAAAGTGAGAAGTTGGTCATGTTGTACCTTGAACCCGAGGTTAGACCAAGTTTTGGTGTAAAGATACCCGGACCCGCCCGGCTTAACTAGTAACCACAACAAGGTCTAATGTGAGAGGTTAAGGCGCATTAAATTAATTAATGCCTCGTGATTAGGGTTAAGTCATGGTCCACTTAATACTTAACCAATTTGGGCTTGGTAGATTAATCGGGGTTAAGTCGTGAACTCATCGTTACACTTAACCAAGTTAATCCAGGATTAGCAAGAGGGTTAAACCGTACTTAACCCACTAGAAAAATCCTAGCAATGGGGGCCCACTCCAGCAGTAATCCCAAGTTAGTATCATCATGACCCTAGGGACTAGGCTAGGGTGGGGGCACGATTACTGGACTGGAGGTAAGTGACCAAAAGCGACGGCAGAGGGTACGCCGGTGTAGTTCCGGGCGGACTCTGGTCGTGCACATAGTCCGTAGCCGGAGAAAACATGCACGGGTACCAGTAGATCGGGACTGTGCACTCATGTTCATGGTGTCCAGGGGTTGACACCCTAGGGCTTGATACACCCGAAGGGTGGACCCGGCACAGTTTGACTACAATTATGATTGGGCCGTATTGACACCAACACGTGACGAGTTAGGCTTAGGGAGCCGATCGACTAGATCGTTTGGTTGGACCTTGTATTAGGGTCATTTCATGTTATTGGGCCAAAGCTTGGGCCAAGGGATCAATACTTGTTTATTCAAGTCATGTTAGTTTGCTAGTACACCTGTGGTGCAAAACCTTAATCCTGATTATGCGATGACACCTTTATCTACCTTGTTAGTTAATCATCATGCTAGTATATTGTTATCCTTATGTTCATCCCTGCTGCTCATGTCAGTTACCTTTATCAGTTTACATTGATTGTAGTAGGGCTTATCAGTCTTTTTGACTGACCTGTTTTATTTCGCCTCTTTTCTTCCGTCCCCCCCCCCCCCCCCAGGTTCTCAGGGAGGGAATACTGGAGCTTAGCTTGGATTTCGGATTGCTTGCTCGTGGGATTTCAGCTCATGTACGGTTTCGACATGAAGCTAGCTATGGTTACCACTTAATTGGGGATAGCACTTATTTATTTCAGTTTTTCAGTTGATGTTGTTTTATCTAGACTTGTTTATTTGGAAAGCTATGTTGTACCAGACTTGTTTTGAAATCTTCCGCTGTTTTATCTATGTTATTTACTCTGTTTACATATATACATATGTTCTTGTTCTGCCTTGATATATCATTATGCATGTTTACCTGATTCAAACACCCCTCCAAAGTCAGAGTGCTTGCAAGAGACGCCCTGGCGGAGGCGGGGTGTTACAAAATGAAAACTAGAGTCATGCCTAATTGTAAGATAATGGTGATGCTGATTCATGTATATTCTTGTGACGATTCTATCTATATGCCTATGAGACTATTGTGGTCTATTGGACTTATTATGTTGTATGTTAAACCAATCGTGTATTATGTAAATTTGGTGACTTTTTCATGTTATGTTTCATGCAAATTTTTAGGATAATTCATGTATATGTTTAGATCTACATTCTCATATGTTAGATCTATGATTATTGGATCCAAAATACAAGTTCATATCTACATGTCTAATTGGATTTGTGTAATTCTATGTAAGTCCCCCTTTATATGCTTAAGATTCATATTAATTGGATCCAAATTGCAAGTTTACATTTACATGCCCAGTTGGACTTGTATAATTCTATATGCTTAAGATTCATGTTTATTGGATCTAAAATAAAAGTTTACATTTACATGCTTAGTTGGACTTGTGTAATTCTATATGCTTAAGACTCATGGTTAATTGGATCCAAAAATGCAAGTTCATTGTTTTATGCCAAATTTACATGACACATGTTTAGTTAGATCCTTATTATTTTATGTTGTATGAATGGAACATGCTCCTTTCTTTCCTCTTTTGTATATAAGTTAGGCTAAGTTGCAAGCCTAACATTCTGTGTTAATTTTGCGAACGTATAACGGGGGTAACGTTGGGAAAACCTTAAATTTCATATTATCGGCATAATTTGGCCCATAAATATATGAATGATTATGGCATAAAAATGGTATAATTTATATACCTAAAAATTATGAATATGATTTAGAAGGTAAATGGAGCATGACTTGAATGACAATAATTGTGGATAATTTACATATGTATATAAAGGGTAAATATGTAAATTAAGAAAAAGACGAATATGCCTAACCCGAGGTTAGATTGAGTTATAGTGTGACTGCCCGGAACCGCCCGGCACATCCATCAACCATAACAATATAGATCTAATGTGAGAGGTTAGCGCATCAAGCCTAAAAGAACCTGAGGTTAGAGATAGTTGCGGTGTAAGACTGCCCGGAACCGACCGGCACATCCAGGGACCGCAATAATACATATCTAATATGAGTGGTTGGTGCTTTAATGAATAAATTAAAGCTAAGACAGGAACGGTAGGGTTAAGTTAATTAAGGCAACACTTAACCAATACAACATGTTAACTAAACTGATGGGTGGGGTTAGGTTAATTTGAGAACACTTAACCATTTAAACATGTTGATTAGGAAACCCTAGTAACGGGGACCCATTTCAGCAGTAACCTACATAGATGAATCATGGTACCCTAAACTAGGCAGGGTGGGCACGATTACTGGGCTGATTATAAGCGGTCAAAACAACGGCGGGTGGTGCGTCAATGTAGGTTCCGACGGAGTGCGGGTGTGCACATACTCCAGAGTGGAAAAAACAGGCACTAGGCATCAGTAGTTATACACTGTGCATATTGAATTATGTCGGGTTGCCACCATAGGATTTGATACACCCCATGGTGGGACCAGCACAGGTATCTACAATCAAGCAGGGCCGAATGGCACAAGCGGTAAACGTATACGAATAGGAGCCGATCGAAAAAAGGGAACATTTATCTTGAACACATGGTGCTAGTTGAAGCACTTGTAAGTGGGTGCAGAGAAATAGAAATGAGTGCGATAACATATTCAGTTTTATTATCTTATTTCTAGGGTACTGTCCTAGGTTCAGTTTATTCATGTCATAATTCTTTTTCTTGTTTACATGCTAAATAATCACTGGACTTACCGGACTCATGTCTGATCCATTTTCTTTCGTCTTCTTTTCTTCCATTCCCCCCCAGGTCCGTAGGGAGGGAATACTTCAGCTTAGTTCAGACCATTTCCAGCTTGAAGAAAGTAGATGTATTGCTTGGATTCTCTTTCCTTGGGCTATGGCTTTGGATACTCTCTTATTGGGGATTTATGTTGCCTTACTGTTATTTTACTGTTTCTTTATGTTTTAATTCAAGACAGAGGTTTTGTTGTAATAATTTGGAAGTTGGTTTGAGACAGTTGTTGTAATGTTTTAACTAAACCACGTACTTATGAAATAAATTTAGTTTTTTCGCTGTTTATACATCTGTCTTGTAAATTATCTGTTTCTTTTACCTATAATGCTCCACCGAAATTAAGGCATTCCCTTTGTGAGTGACCTTAACGAAGGTGGGGTGTTTCATTTTTGGGCTCAATTGAGAATAAATTAATAAAATATTGGAAATTAGGCTCATTGCTACATTACCCAACCCGTTCTCTATAGTGACCTCTTTCCCTTTTGTTTTCTTTTACTGTTACATAGAAAACATAGCCGCCACTCTTAGATTTATTTCAAAAATCAAAATCGAACAATCCTCTCCACTAAAAATCATGAGATAAATCTCATAGAACTCGCTAGGAGATTCACCAAAAACTCATCTTCATTTTTATAAGTTCGATAGTTCTTACTGAGGATGTCGGCCTTAGGTCATCGGCTAGGGTCTCAGTTTGCGTGAGCTAAGAGCAACGAGATGGCATCTGGCTTGTTGCATTGAGTTCACATCGATGAGTAGCAGCTTTGGCTGGGGCATGGCATTGTGCACTTTGTGTATGGGAGGTGCAACATTTTGGGGGGGGGGGCAGTTGTTTCCATGTCGGATTTGGATGGGAAGGTTCGACCATGACGAGACTTGGTTCGCCGCGGAGCTCGTGTGAAGAGAAGATCGATAGCTTTGATAGTTCAAATCATCATTGAGTGAAGAGGGAGAGATGGTGGACAAAAGGAACGGCAATGGGTGGATTTGTTGTAGCGTGCATGTACAGAAGGTGATTAAGAGAGGGAAAGATGATTAGGTTGGTAATTAATTAAAGTTAAGCATTGTTTAGTCAATTGATTTATTTAAGTAAATCCACAAACTTATATTCGCTATACCTTTTGCGTACAAGGTCGAAAGTAGATGCGGTTTCTTCCTTATTGACTAGCTTTACGTTTTAAAGCTGATTTTGGCTGATTTGGCTAAGGTGTGTGATATTGTCTCTCACTGGACTGTATTTGTTTAAAAAGTATGTTTTGACATTTTAAATTGATTTCTATTTATAAAACGTAATATTTAAGATATTGGAATCTAATAAATAATAAATAAAAATATTAGAAAGTGATTTAAGTACATCTAACCTAAATTTCACATTTTTATCCATTTACATGCGATTACAAACTATTACCCGAATTTCACATTTTTATCCATTTACATGCGATTACCAACTATTTTGACCACTGATGGATTTAGGTTATTTGGGTACTTATTTCACTTTGATTGCTATAGGTAGGTTCCATTTGATTTATTTCTATTATAATGTTTTTGTGGTAGTTTAGGAATTTGTATGACTATTGGTTGCATGGTTGAATTGTTTGCTTAGTTTGCTTAAAACGATGTTTGTAGCGATCTAGTACTAGGATAGATCTCGTTCATAAGAATTTTCGTGCTTATTGATCGAACACACATGTTGGCGTGTTTTGATTGAGTGCATAAGAATGGTGGACTCAAACGAATGAGATAAATTCTCGAAGGAGCTTTAGAGTGCATCGATGGATTCGTAAACGGAAGAGCATTGGACCTTGGCTACGGATTTGAAGAGGTGTGACACTAAAAGTTGATGGTCGACCTGAAAAAGAAGGATAGACTTAGTGATGAGCTGGACTTTGCAAGAATGTCATATGTTTTCTTTTGATGTGCATTTGATCAATTTTGGTTAAATAGGAGATCTAAGTAGTCTTTATCGATTACTATGAAAAGATCTATATCGATTACTATTATTCTTGGCTATTTTGGCCAATTTGATATGGATGATGGTACGATTTCAAGGAGTATGGCATGATGGTCCATTTGTTAATGATTTCAACAATGTCTCTTCAACTAGGGGTTTGTTATCCGATGATGGTGATTCCTGGATGGGAAGCGAAGCAGCTACTTCAAGGTGGACAGTAATATTCCAGGATGTAGTGGATGGATGAAAGGAACTACTCCAGAGGAATAGTAGTAGTAGTCTCAAGACAGACTCTGCTACAAATAGCTTATGCAAAGGGATTCTCAATAGGTAGGTTCGACGGGTATTCGAGAAGAAGGAATGGAGGGTGTGCGGTTCATTTGGACTAGTGCAAGTCCTTTTCCCCCAGTGCAAGGGGATTATTTCCAGGTGTGAGGAGATTAGTGACACACACTTGGACTTAGTGTAGGGTCATAGTTCTGGGTTGTACCAATTGGTACAACGTAGTTCCTAGCCTATTTAGTGGCATGAATTTGGATACCAAGGAACGAAGGCGTTATCGTACATCCAACGCACTGAGCGAGTGAATGTGAGGATAGATGATGGATGCTATGAATGTTTACTTATTTACCACTATATAGTATTTGGTCATCTATCACACACTCTTTATATGATATTTATCACAGTACAATATATATCGATTGTTATGTGCCAACTCTGTGGATGCGGGGTAAGACATGTAAGGTTTTCAATACCCTTCATGCCATATATACTATTACTGTAACACCCCACGTCCATTAATGTCACTCACAAAGGGAATGCATTAATCTTCATGGAGAATAATGGTGTATAGAACGGAAAATAATAAGAAAGATACATATATTTGTACTTGAAAATTTTAAAACAACTTTTATTACAGCGGAGAAATAGTTTGGGTAAACAACATCAAAAACCAAAAATAAAACCAAGTACACTTAATATCCATCCTGACAAATTGTTTTTTGAGTACATAAAGTAAAAAAGCATAACCCCAACATAAATAGCCATAAAAGAGATAAGATAAACTTTACTTTCAGCAATCCAAGCACTTTCAAAAGAGAGAGATAGAGATACAAATCAAGCTCTACTAGCACTAGTCCCTCCCTGAGAACCAGGGGGGAGGAAGAAAAGAGGCGAAAACAAAGGGGGTCAGACATAAAGTCTGGCGAGTCCAATAAGTTTAACAATATAATTATTAAAGTAATTAGGATAAGGCATAAACTGGTATATAAGGAATGACTGTGAAACAAATGGGCATGACAAAGCAAACAAGAGGAATAAGATAACACTAATTGCGCCTCCAACACTATAGAATAATTACTATACTGCACCAATACTAGTCACCCTAAAAGTTGACCCCGCCTACTGAACAAAATAATAATAATGGTAGTTTCGTGTTCCCCTAGTTGTCTTCATAGGTGCCGCCTGCTCCTATCTCCACTAGTTGTACCCACTACCCTCCTCATTCTAATTACAACATTTATTCATAATATGGTAGTGGTACTCTAGCTGTCTTCATAGGTGCCTCCTGCTCCTGTCTCCGCTAGTCGTACCCACTACCTTCCCCATTCGATCGACTCCCTAACTCGTAGATACCCATGTTGGTCCCATAGTGGGGTGTATCACTCCCCAAAGTGGCAACACGATACCACTAAAGATGCACGGCTTATACTTACACGGTGCAACAACGTCTTACCTACCAGCCCGGGCCCATGCACGCACATGACCCCGTTGGACTTGCGTTGCCACCGCTAACCCGTTTTGATCTCTTACGATCAAACCCAGTAAGCGTGTCCCGTACTCGATCTAGATCGAGCTCACTTAGATACTAAATGGGTTAATGGTTGAAAAGGGTCCCCACACTCGACACAAGCTTTCCACCTATGCTTGGTCCCCACTAGGATTTCCCACTTAACTCCCTCTTATTCATGTCTTCTTACATGTTTCAACTTGGTTAAATGTTTATAATTATATCCCATATGTCACCCATGTTACCAACTTATCATATCGATATGTGTTATTGGTTAAGCTTGTCTTAACCTTATCCGCTTATCAGATCAATATATATTATTGGTTAAGCTGATCTTAACCCTATCCACTTATATATTATTGGTTAAATTGATCTTAACCCTATCTAATTATTAGATCATTATGTATTATTGGTTAAGTTTGTCTTAACCCTATCCACTTATCAGATTATTATATATATTATTGGTTAAGATGGTCTTAACCCTTCCCACTTATCAAATTAATATATATTATTGGTTAAGCTGGTCTTAACCCTACCTACTTATCAGATTATTGGTTAAGCCGGTCTTAACCCTGTCCACTTATATATTATTGGTTAAGCTGGTCTTAACCCTACCTACTATCAGATTATTGGTTAAGCTGGTCTTGACCCAGCCCACTTATCATGTTTTATGCATCATATATACATACATACATATATATATATATATATATATATATCGTATGTAACAACCCGAATTTTTACAACACGTTAAATCAAGAATCAAGACAGAATTAAATTATATTCTGAATCAAGTGAAACGGTCTGTGCCATTGCGTTCGTCTCGGAAAAATACGCGAAATAGAGTCCGAGTTTTCGAAAATCGGAGTCCGTATGACCCGTTAAAGGCCCAAAGAAGATTTCTAGAAATTTGAACTTCGGAAATAGCTTTGAAAATCAGATCTGGGGCTAGGCGGGAAGTTTCCCGCCTAGGCCACGTCGACAGGGCTGTCGACAGGCCTGTCGACTTGGGCCCAGACAAAGTCGACAGCCCTGTCGACTTGCCTGTCGACAGGGGGTGGCCGGGGCAAGTTGCCTGGCGCACCTGTTTGTCTCACCTAGTCTTGTTCTTGGGCTGGTTCTGGAAGCTTCCGAGATCTGATGGTCCTGATCTATCCTAGGGTTAATCTAAGGGCCTAAAACTAATCTAATCTCTATAAAAAGACCCTAAACCTAACCTAAATCCCTAAAAATCAAACCTAGCAACTAAGTGCTGCCAAAATCAATTTTGATCATGGCCTCCATCTCCAATCCCTAGAGCCTATGCATTCAAATCGGGTGCAAATCAAAAGGTGCAAGCTTGCTACACCAAATAGAGGCCAAATCAACGTTGCTATGCGAGTTTCATGACGGATCTTCATCAAAGGAGCCACCTTTCTTCGTCAAAACGATTCATACTCCTAGTCCTCTTGCCACGCTATGTAAGTTCTAGCTACTTTTGGATCAAAACGGTATTTTTAATGTTGACATGGGATAAAATGAGATAAAACATAAGTATGCATGTATGTGAACCTAACTTTGTCCCTTCTCTATGATCTATGACCTTAGACTAAGATGTAGCAACTTAATCATGTCACTCATGTTATGTTTAGCCTAGTTTATCTTGCAAGTTTGGATCTTTGTCTATGGAAGATTTGCATGAACCTTTGGGAACCATTTGACTTGTGAAACATAGGCAAATACTTGACCTTGGGGCTTATGCATGCATATGAACACAAACCCCTTATGCTTCATGCATGTTTGTGGCAAAACCTCCTTATGATATTATGCAAGTTTGTGGCCAAATCCTATATGATAGTATGCATGCTTATGGTCAATCCCTATATGACTCTATCATGCATGTTTTAAGGCCAAACCCCCTTATGACGCCATGCATGTTTGGAGCCAATCCCTTTTTTGGCATCGTGCATGTTTTGGGGTCTACATGTAGTGATAGTATACCTACTATGTTGACTCGCTTTTCTTGCGTTGGGAAAACACGATTTTGGGTAGTTAGATAAACATGAACATGTCGCGAAATCTTAACTTGAATATGACATGTGTTTATACTTGAAAATATGACTTGAAAGATAACATGGAAGTTGACATGTAAGTAGGCATAAAAACATGAGCTTGGGAATTTACCTATTAAGTTAGGTCTACCCTTTGGGAATTTACCTATTAAGTTAGGTCTACCCAAATGCTTGAAAAACTTGTAACATGTTTTGGAAACATGATGAACTTAGATAATATAAGTGTGGCCAACTCGAGGTTGGGTTGAGTTTGCAACGTAAAACTACCCGGAATCGACCGGCCTAACTAGTAGTTGCAAACAATAGGACCCAATGTGAGAAGTTGGTCATGTCGCGCTTAAGACCCGAGGTTAGACTAGGTTGTGGTGTAAATCTACCCGGACCCGCCCGGCTTAACTAGTAACCACAACAAGGTCTAATGTGAGAGGTTAAGAGTGCATTAATTAAATTAATGCCACATGATAAGGTTAAGTAAATTTGACTAATGACACTTAACCGATATGACACGAATGGGTAGGTTAAGTGGGACCGGACTTGATTTCTTAATGACACTTAACCATGCAAGATGATTAGGGGATGAGGTTAAGTAATTTACACTTAACCAATCTGACTTGGTAATTAGATGAGGTTAAGTAATTAAGACTTAACTAACCTAAACACGGTAATTAGATGGGGTTAAGTAATCCACACTTAACTAATCTAAACACGGTAATTCGATGGGGTTAAGTTAAACACTTAACCAATTTAAACTTGGTAATTCAACGAGGTTAAGTAACCAATACTTAACCAACTTAATGTGATAATTTAATGGGGTTAAGCAACTTATACTTAACCAATTATACATGATGATTTGATGTGGTTAAGTGACCTAAACTTAACCAATCTAACTCGTTAATTTGATGAGGTTAAGTGACCTAAACTTAACCAATCTAACTCGTTAATTGGATGTGGTTAAGTGACCTATACTTAGCCAATCTAACTCGTAAATTTATGGAGGTTAAGTTAACCCATACTTAACCAATATAACGTGAAAACATGATAAGGCTAAGTCACGAATCACTTGAATACGCTTGACCGATTTGACTCGGTAATTTGACAAGGTCAAGTTAATTTATATAATTAACCAATCTAAAATGATAATTAGACGAGGTTAAGTTATGGATTGCTTAATATACTTAGCCAACTTGACACATGGTTTGTAGGGTTAAGTCTTGGACTTGGATACTTAGCCAATTTTGACATGGTTTGTAGACGGGCTAAGTTATGAACTTAAGTGACACTTAACCCATTAGATAAACCCTAATTCGGAGGATTAGGTAAATAACCATAGTTAACAAGGATTATGGAAATAAGGCTAAGTGGTAAACCTTAGTTAAGGGAAACTAAGTAATAATTCTTAGTCAAGGAAATTTGGACCATTCCTTAGATAGATTAGTAACCCGATACGTTAGGTCAACGTTTAAGTATGAGTGTAGGAGCAGGCTATCTGATTTAGATAAAGGCTCCAACGAACTGGGTAACGAAGCAGCGGCTTCGGGGAACGTGAGGATATTCTTGGGATCCCTCTGTGAGCTACCAGGTCATTATACTAGGCTCACGAGAGGTTGAGGTCTGCGGTAGAAGAGCCAAGAATATGCCTTGGTTGCTATGCGAGCGACCTAAAGACTGGGGTGGATAGCAGTGAGTCGACGAATACATAAGGTGCCCGAGATAGCAAGTTCATCGATCATCTACCATCTTAAGTCAAGCGTGTACGTACGGGAAGGCAGGGAACACCCAACAGACCATAATTGCTATCTAATTATGGGTGAGGTAGGCCGTAGGATGTGGGCTGGCCGGAGTGTAGTTCTCATGCAAGATTTTCTCTTGTGTTGCCTTTCACTAGTTGAGGGAGGGGTCTCGTGGGACCATAGCCACGCGTAGAAAAGCAGACCTTAGTATCTGCATCGGCAGATAAATCTAAAGCTCCCGACCGAGTCCTGTATTTCTTGTTTTGCCCTGTGATAGGACTCGGATGGCACGATGTGATACATGTGCATACCGTTATAGAAAAACGATTCACGATGAATGCGTGGGAAAAAGGGCGCGGTTGAGGGTTAGCGTAATCCCTAGTGGCCTAGGTGGTTTAACCCAAACCGAAATACGAAAGCGTGCAATAGGTAAGCGTAATCCCTAGTGGTGCTAGGTGGCGTAAGTCCTAGTAGTTCAAACGATGATTCATATGGAAGAGCCTAGCTAGAACAAGGGTGACAGTCCAAACGATTTCAAGGATAATACGACATGAGGAAGCCCGTACGAGGTACGGCAAAGGACTGAACTTATATACATGGAAAGAAACATATGATTTGAGTAACCTATATATGCGATATATTAGGTTGACATGGACCATTACACGACTTTGAGCAAGGGACATTCATAGTTAACACATGACGCGGGTAGGGATACTAGTACGAGAGGTGCAGAGCAAATATACATGTTAGAACTAGGAAGAATATACATAATAGATACCATGGGATGTTAGACGGGGCAGATACCTTGGGATAATGTACTCGATAGAAATCTGACGATGTGGTACCTTGACTTATCATAACACCGTAGTTTATCATGATACCTTAGTTTACCTTGCCACAGTAGTTCAACCGGCTACCCTGGTTTAGTTTATCTTGTAGTTATCCTTATGTTTACTTTCAGTTTATGCATGTCATGTTACCTTTACCTGTTTCTATACTGGAAGTAGATAGGACTTACTCAGTCTTTTTGACTGACCCGTTTTGTTTCGCCTCTTTTCTTCCGTTTCCCCCCCCCCCTCCAGGTTATAGGGAGGAAACAATGCTGTTTAGTTCGGACTTCTTCTGCTTGAAGGTCATCATGGATGGCTTGGACTTTTCTTGGCTATGGCTGCTTTACTGTTTTATTTGGGGAATAATTTATGGAAAAGTCTTTATGCTTCTTTACTATTGCAAGACAGGTTTTGATGTACTCTGATGTAAAAGGCTTTAGACCTTAATTATTAATGTTTATGAAAGTTCGATTTTACTTCCGCTATTTTATATGTTCTGTCTTGTGATATTTCTGTGCATGTTTACCTTGATAATGCTTCACCAAACCTAGTGCATTCCCTTTGTGAGTGACCCTAGCGGAGGTGGGGTGTTACATTTGGTATCAGAGCAGAAGGTTACTAGACTGGGCAAAAGTTTTTAAAGACCTTCTGAAAATTATTTGAAAAACCGTTTACAAAGAAGCATTTTTCAAGAAAATTTTCTTTTAAAAAGAAAAAGGCTATTCCCCAAAGGCCATTAGCATTATCCTTGTTTCCTTGATTGAATCTCTTTTCCTTTCTTTCCTCCATCTGTAGTCACAGTGGTTTTGACTGCGACTAGTCTTTCTAGCTGCGTAAGTGTTTCCCGTACGATGGAGGTGGTTCTCGAGAGACCGTTGCAGAGTTATGCATGAAAGGATAGTAAGAACAAGGATAAAGGATACGAGCTCAGGGATAAGCAACATGTTGGTATTGCTGAGTCCTAAAAGGAGGGAGAAAGATGAACAATGAAACCCATGACGAGAGAGTACATTTGGCATGGTGAAACGGGACGGATAGTTAAGTATCATGGAACAGGGACAAGATCATTCGGAGGGCAATAGTATGCTCTCATTTCTAGGGTACCTCAGAAGGAGGGTAACGATCTTGTTAAAGGGTTAGCTTTTCTTCTCTATCATCCTGTCGGGGCTTTGTTTTGATCACCGCATCTTTTAAGTCCGCTTCGATAGTTGAGTCTCTGCACCTTAGTACTAGCGTAGTAGAGGATCCCGTTTTTGTCTCAAGTCCTATTGGAAGATCGGTCCATTTACTCATGGCTTGTTTGGATTTGAGAATGTCTATATCAAGTGTTGAGCTTGGAAATAATGCTTATGTTTATAAGTTGTGGATGGATTCTAGGGATGAAGTGGTTATCCAGTAAGGGGTGCCACTCTCGGTTTTAGAAGGAGGGTAGTTAGACTCTTGGCTTGCTTTGGTAATACCCTTGAAGTATCGCGTAACCTTTTGGGTTCTGTCATGATTAGTTACTTAGAATCCCTAGATGCCTTTGTTGGAAATTAGAAACCCGATCGAATGGTGTTCGCTAATAAGACGGATGGTTTACTTCGATTATGTATGGGTTATGGGAATTACCCTAGTAAGTGCGCACGGTAACTTGTTTACTTTCAAGAGAAAGTTTTTCTACGTGGAATACCTTATGGTACAAGGTCCAGTATTCACTAGTGAATTTTGAGGGCTCGCATGGAATAATGTGTACGCAGTCCTGTTTGCGCCAAGTATTCTAGAAGGAGAATAAGTGCAAGTGGAACGAGAGGCGACGAGGAAATAAGTTCCAACTCATGTTATGGAAACAGGTAATAAGAAGCTGCGAAATCGTGAAGTAAAAGGGGCGGTCAAGGCACGATGGAACTAAGTTCAAGGTAATGCGACTCAGGAGACTGAAGACTAAATACGTGCATGATATCTCTTTTGGGAATATATCCTCGATCCCTGTTTTTCTGTTGAGCTTGCTTGTAGGCTATCTTTTATGGATATCCTCTCGGTCCTGTCTCTGTTACAAACCCCGTACGGAGTTTGTTTTGTTTATCTTCTCGACCCTGTTTCAGGGAATCTTAGGTAGAACCCTGTGGATGTAAACATGTATTTGAAACATGTTATGGTTGATATGGTTGCAAATGGTTGCAAGTGGTTGCTCGTGGATGCGCGAATTTACATTAGATATTAGCTCGACTCGGTCACATTTCATATTGCATATGCACGAGTATTTATACTTGTTTATGGATGAAATTGAATGTGTTATCATGCGGATGTTGCATATGGTTGAATGTTTGTGCACGCATATAGTGTATATGACTAGGACTATTTGCATACATGATGGATTCATAGCACTAAACATATTTTTGCATTCAAAAGATTTTTCAGGCCTGATCATTAGCATTAGCTAAGGAACATGTACACACATGTTTTGCATACATTCATAAAGCATTAGGAGTCGTCTAAGGACAATGGTTGCTTGTGGATGATGGTTTGAGTAGATGGATGATGGATGGTAGGATATGTTCTTCCTAACTTTGAGATTTCGGGGACGAAATCCTTTAAGAAGGGGATAATGTAACAACCCGAATTTTTACAACACGTTAAATCAAGAATCAAGAGCAAATTAAATTATAAATTCTGAATCAAGTGAAACGGTCTGTGCCATTGTGTTCGTCTCGGAAAAATACGCGAAATAGAGTCCGAGTTTTCGAAAATCGGAGTCCGTATGACCCGTTAAAGGCCCAAAGAAGATTTCTGGAAATTTGAACTTCGGAAATAGCTTTGAAAATCAGATCTGGGGCTAGGCGGGAAGTTTCCTGCCTAGGCCACGTCGACAGGGCTGTCGACAGGCCTGTCGACATGCCTGTCGACTTGGGCCCAGACCAAGTCGACAGCCCTGTCGACTTGCCTGTCGACAGGGGGTGGCCGGGGCAAGTTGCCTGGCGCACCTGTTTGTCTCACCTGGTCTTGTTCTTGGGCTGGTTCTGGAAGCTTCCGAGATCTGATGGTCCTGATCTATCCTAGGGTTAATCTAAGGGCCTAAAACTAATCTAATCTCTATAAAAAGACCCTAAACCTAACCTAAATCCCTAAAAATCAAACCTAGCAACTAAGTGCTGCCAAAATCAATTTTGATCATGGCCTCCATCTCCAATCCCTAGAGCCTATGCATTCAAATCGGGTTCAAATCAAAAGGTGCAAGCTTGCTACACCAAATAGAGGCCAAATCAACGTTGCTATGCGAGTTTCATGACGGATCTTCATCAAAGGAGCCACCTTTCTTCGTCAAAACGATTCATGCTCCTAGTCCTCTTGCCACGCTATGTAAGTTCTAGCTACTTTTGGATCAAAACGGTATTTTTAATGTTGACATGGGATAAAATGAGATAAAACATAAGTATGCATGTATGTGAACCTAACTTTGTCCCTTTTCTATGATCTATGACCTTAGATTAAGATGTAGCAACTTAATCATGTCACTCATGTTATGTTTAGCCTAGTTTATCTTGCAAGTTTGGATCTTTGTCTATGGAAGATTTGCATGAACCTTTGGGAACCATTTGACTTGTGAAACATAGGCAAATACTTGACCTTGGGGCTTATGCATGCATATGAACACAAACCCCTTATGCTTCATGCATGTTTGTGGCAAAACCTCCTTATGATATTATGCAAGTTTGTGGCCAAATCCTATATGATAGTATGCATGCTTATGGTCAATCCCTATATGACTCTATCATGCATGTTTTAAGGCCAAACCCCCTTATGACGCCATGCATGTTTGGAGCCAATCCCTTTTGTGGCATCGTGCATGTTTTGGGGTCTACATGTAGCCATAGTATACCTACTATGTTGACTCGCTTTTCTTGCGTTGGGAAAACACGATTTTGGGTAGTTAGATAAACATGAACATGTCGCGAAATCTTAACTTGAATATGACATGTGTTTATACTTGAAAATATGACTTGAAAGATAACATGGAAGTTGACATGTAAGTAGGCATAAAAACATGAGCTTGGGAATTTACCTATTAAGTTAGGTCTACCCTTTGGGAATTTACCTATTAAGTTAGGTCTACCCAAATGCTTGAAAAACTTGTAACATGTTTTGGAAACATGATGAACTTAGATAATATAAGTGTGGCCAACTCGAGGTTGGGTTGAGTTTGCAACGTAAAACTACCCGGAACCGACCGGCCTAACTAGTAGTTGCAAACAATAGGACCCAATGTGAGAAGTTGGTCATGTCGCGCTTAAGACCCGAGGTTAGACTAGGTTGTGGTGTAAATCTACCCGGACCCGCCCGGCTTAACTAGTAACCACAACAAGGTCTAATGTGAGAGGTTAAGAGTGCATTAATTAAATTAATGCCACATGATAAGGTTAAGTAAATTTGACTAATGACACTTAACCGATATGACACGAATGGGTAGGTTAAGTGGGACCGGACTTGATTTCTTAATGACACTTAACCATGCAAGATGATTAGGGGATGAGGTTAAGTAATTTACACTTAACCAATCTGACTTGGTAATTAGATGAGGTTAAGTAATTAAGACTTAACTAACCTAAACACGGTAATTAGATGGGGTTAAGTAATCCACACTTAACTAATCTAAACACGGTAATTCGATGGGGTTAAGTTAAACAATTAACCAATTTAAACTTGGTAATTCAATGAGGTTAAGTAACCAATACTTAACCAACTTAATTTGATAATTTAATGGGGTTAAGCAACTTATACTTAACCAATTATGCATGATGATTTGATGTGGTTAAGTGACCTAAACTTAACCATTCTAACTCGTTAATTTGATGAGGTTAAGTGACCTAAACTTAACCAATCTAACTCGTTAATTGGATGTGGTTAAGTGACCTATACTTAGCCAATCTAACTCGTAAATTTATGGAGGTTAAGTTAACCCATACTTAACCAATATAACGTGAAAACATGATAAGGCTAAGTCACGAATCACTTGAATACGCTTGACCGATTTGACTCGGTAATTTGACAAGGTCAAGTTAATTTATATAATTAACCAATCTAAAATGATAATTAGACGAGGTTAAGTTATGGATTGCTTAATATACTTAGCCAACTTGACACATGGTTTGTAGGGTTAAGTCTTGGACTTGGATACTTAGCCAATTTTGACATGGTTTGTAGACGGGCTAAGTTATGAACTTAAGTGACACTTAACCCATTAGATAAACCCTAATTCGGAGGATTAGGTAAATAACCATAGTTAACAAGGATTATGGAAATAAGGCTAAGTGGTAAACCTTAGTTAAGGGAAACTAAGTAATAATTCTTAGTCAAGGAAATTTGGACCATTCCTTAGATAGATTAGTAACCCGATACGTTAGGTCAACGTTTAAGTATGCGTGTAGGAGCAGGCTATCTGATTTAGATAAAGGCTCCAACGAACTGGGTAACGAAGCAGCGGCTTCGGGGAACGTGAGGATATTCTTGGGATCCCTCTGTGAGCTACCAGGTCATTATACTAGGCTCACGAGAGGTTGAGGTCTGCGGTAGAAGAGCCAAGAATATGCCTTGGTTGCTATGCGAGCGACCTAAAGACTGGGGTGGATAGCAGTGAGTCGACGAATACATAAGGTGCCCGAGATAGCAAGTTCGTCGATCATCTACCATCTTAAGTCAAGCGTGTACGTACGGAAAGGCAGGGAACACCCAACAGACCATAATTGCTATCTAATTATGGGTGAGGTAGGCCGTAGGATGTGGGCTGGCCGGAGTGTAGTTCTCATGCAAGATTTTCTCTTGTGTTGCCTATCACTAGTTGAGGGAGGGGTCTCGTGGCACCATAGCCACGCGTAGAAAAGCAGACCTTAGTATCTGCATCGGCAGATAAATCTAAAGCTCCCGACCGAGTCCTGTATTTCTTGTTTTACCCTGTGACAGGACTCGGATGGCACGATGTGATACATGAGCATACCGTTATAGAAAAACGATTCACGATGAATGCGTGGGAAAAAGGGCGCGGTTGAGGGTTAGCGTAATCCCTAGTGGCCTAGGTGGTTTAACCCAAACCGAAATACGAAAGCGTGCAATAGGTAAGCGTAATCCCTAGTGGTGCTAGGTGGCATAAGTCCTAGTAGTTCAAACGATGATTCATATGGAAGAGCCTAGCTAGAACAAGGGTGACAGTCCAAACGATTTCAAGAATAATATGACATGAGGAAGCCCGTACGAGGTACGGCAAAGGACTGAACTTATATACATGGAAAGAAACATATGATTTGAGTAACCTATATATGCGATATATTAGGTTGACATGGACCATTACACGACTTTGAGCAAAGGACATTCATGGTTAACAAATGACGCGGGTAGGGATACTAGTACGAGAGGTGCAGAGCAAATATACATGTTAGAACTAGGAAGAATATACATAATAGATACCGTGGGATGTTAGACGGGGCAGATACCTTAGGATAATGTACTCGATAGAAATCTGACGATGTGGTACCTTGACTTATCATAACACCGTAGTTTATCATGATACCTTAGCTTACCTTGCCACAGTAGTTCAACCGGCTACCCTGGTTTAGTTTATCTTGTAGTTATCCTTATGTTTACTTTCAGTTTATGCATGTCATGTTACCTTTACCTGTTTCTATACTGGAAGTAGATAGGACTTACTCAGTCTTTTTGACTGACCCGTTTTGTTTCGCCTCTTTTCTTCCGTTTCCCCCCCCCCCCCCTCCAGGTTACAGGGAGGAAACAATGCTGTTTAGTTCGGACTTCTTCTGCTTGAAGGTCATCATGGATGGCTTGGACTTTTCTTGGCTATGGCTGCTTTACTGTTTTATTTGAGGAATAATTTATGGAAAAGTCTTTATGCTTCTTTACTATTGCAAGACAGGTTTTGATGTACTCTGATGTAAAAGGCTTTAGACCTTAATTATTAATGTTTATGAAAGTTCGATTTTACTTCCGCTATTTTATATGTTCTGTCTTGTGATATTTCTATGCATGTTTACCTTGATAATGCTTCACCAAACCTAGTGCATTCCCTTTGTGAGTGACCCTAGCGGAGGTGGGGTGTTACATCATATAACATGTTTTAATTAAATTATGATTAAGTACATCTTAGTTCACAGATACATTGGTTAAGAGAATAACTCCCTAAGTATCAACCCTGAAGACCGAATTCAACATCAGATTGGTACTCAGAGAATTACTCAACTCAACTAAACTTCTTTCTGTCATTCATATTCATCTTTGATGAGCATTAATTAATTATTAATGCACGGACCTCTCACATTAAGTCGATTGCTTGTGGCCGCTGGATATGCTAGGCCGTTCCGGGCAGACTTCCACCACAAGCCGGACTTAACCTCGTGTCTAAGCATCTTTTAATTATGCCTACGACCTCTCACATTAGACTGCCATTTGCGGTTGCTGGATGTGCCGGGCGGGTCCGGGCAATCTTATACCACAAACGAGTCTAACCTCGTGTCTTAGGCATTTATTACGCATTTGATTTATGCCTTTGACCTCTCACATTAGACTACCGCTTGTGGTTGTTGGATTTTCCAGGCGGGTCCGGGCAGTCTTACACCACAAACGAGTCTAACCTCGTGTCTTAGGTATTTATTATTACACATTATTATTTAACCCCAATTTGAATTAATATCCCTATTCAAATTGTCAATAATTTCCAAATTAATCTATGTCCATAATTGTCACACAAATTATGTCCACAATTTTCTGGTATATAAATTATACCAATTAATGTCTCAAATTAATTATATGTCTTTAAAGCCATTTTATGCCAATTCTCAATATGTATATTTAACATTTTCCAAATGTCCCCGTGCCGTTCGTACGTTTAATATGAAATATGTTAGACTCGCAAATAGACTAACTCATAAAAAGAAAAGAAACATTACAACTTGCATAACACATAAAATAGATCTAACTTGCAAATAAGAATTATAACATAAATTTGCATAGCCAATAACTTGCATAGGCAATGGACATATAGAATATACATTTGCATAAACTATGTACTGCCATGGATCTAAATATATATCTAAACATTAAATTGTGAACTTGCATATATGATCATGGTTTTGACCTAAACTTGCATATGGGTTCCATAAAAACTCACATATGAATTTAAACATGTAAACTAATATCACATGTTTTACATATAAACTCGCATACATATATATACTTGATTCACACATAAACTTGTGTATAATTCGCATTCAGGCTTGCATATGATTCACATACAAACTAGCATATGATTTACATCCAAACTCGCATATAAACTGATGTCACAAAATGAATCAAGTTAAACATATGTGATTCGTCATATGAAATAGATCCATTAACATAAGTTAACAAAACTGTCATATGTTCACAAGCAGACGATAATGAAATTAAGTAATGTCACATTATTCAATAGGCATGTTCTCATAATCCAAATTATAACTCATCATAATTAGTTTGTTAATTATTTTGTGAAAGAAATTGTATTCACAAAGACGGATTAGAGAAGAGAATAATTCGTTCGTCGTTTGTATTAGGATCCTGACTTGCAATTCCTAAGCTTTAAGAAGAAGATGAACTATTCCAACAGCATAAGGATGTCTTTAACTTATTTTAATTAGGATTGAGTCAGTATATTATTGCAATGGTTTGGGGTGGAGAGAAAGTGGGGTTTGGGGGTGTTTAAATAAGTTAGGAGCCAAAGATCTGTCCAGAAAACAAGTCCAGGTGCAAAATCCCGAATCTGACCAAATCAGGGGAGGTCGACCTGTATAGGGGAGGTTGACCCCCTGATCGACCCCCTGGTCGACCTGGCCTGGGGCAGGAAAAATCCCGCCTAGCCTGCTTTTGTGTTTTCACTTGAATTTGAATTCGAGCTGTTTTAATTTATTTAAATCCCTGAAACTTCTGAAGGTCATAACTTCCTCATACGAAGTCTGAGTTACTAAAACTTGGACTCTATTCCAAGCAGAATTCCGAGATGAACGCAATGGCGTAACCCATTTCCCTTAATTCTTCTCCTATATATTAAGTGTTCTAAAATTTTTTAATCTTAATATTTAAAATTACGGGGTGTTACATTCTCCCTTCCTTAAAGGATTTCGCCCCCGAAATCTCCAAGTTAAGGAGAATGTATATCCTAACATCCAATCATCCATCTACTCAACCATTAAACACAGGCATCCATTGTCCTTACAAGATTTCTAATGCCGTATGAACATATGCAAAAAGTGTGTGTATATGTTCCTTATCCAATGCAAAATCAGGCGGTTTACTTATTCAGTTGATCTCCTTAATGCAAATAATGATAGTGCCATGCGTCCATTAGGTATGCAAAAGAATCCTAGCGATACATATTATTTCTGTATGTGTGCACAACCATTCATCAAAATACAACATCCATATGATAACACAACCATTACACATCCATTAATTTAAATATGCACACATATTTATATGCAATATGAAAGTGATTGAGCCGATCTAGTGCCTAATGTGTGTGTACATGCATCCACGAGAAACCACTAGCAACCACTTGCATCCATTTGCATCCACCAAACATAACATGTCTCAAACACATGTTTACAACCATAAGGTTTTTCCTAACTAAAGATCGAAGGTATCATCGCAAAGACATATTAAGCGATAGGACAAGTATTAACAAAGTGGTAGAGAAAGGAGAAGTAAAAAAACATACCCTCAAAAAGGAAAGGGTACAGCGTACGCATCTTATCTTCCGTTTCTCAAGTCGCGTCTCCTAGATCATTTCCCCATTGCAACTTGACCAACTTGACCTCTCTGTTGCGTAGCTTCATGACCTTCGATCCAAGGATGCATGTAGGGGCTCGTCAAATTGGGGCATCTCACTCCACTTCCACTTCTCTAAGCCTGCTCGGCTCTACTACTTCCACGATATCTTGTAAACACTTCCGCAAATGTGACACGTGGAACACGTCGTGAACATCACTAAGCTCGTTTCCTCTTCTCATGTCCCTCCAAAATCTAGGATACATAACCTCAAAAGATCTTCAAGGATTCTATTTACCCCTTTCTGTCTGTCCATCCGTCTGTGGATGATAAGTGATACTCGTACTTACCGCCTTTTACATATCACCTTTTCCTCTTGCATCGAAAACTGCTCCAAGCCCTGTCCCGCAAGCACCGGTATACACTGTGAATGGCTTACTTCCATCTGGCAAAACTAAAACTGGTGCCGTCATCAAAGCCCTCTTTAAATGCTGGAAAGCATCGTCATAGTCAACATCCCAAGCAAAAGTCATGTTCTTTTTTCGTTAACCGAGTAAGCGGGGCTGATATCTTCGCGAATTCCTTAATGAACTTCCTATAATAGCCCACCAGTCCTAAAAAGCTTCTTACTTCCGTCGCGTTTCTAGGGACCTTCCAACCTTGGGTTGCCACCACCTTTGCGGGATCCATATCTATCCCTTCCTTAGAGACACGTGCCCTAAAAACCTCACATCTTTCCTCCAAAAATGACATTTGGAGAACTTAGCTTTGAGTTGATGCGCTCATAGGGTCTATAAGACTTCCCTAAGATGTAGGGCATGCTCTTCTTCGCTTCAAGAGAAAATCAAGATATCATCCGCAGAGACTACCACAAACTTGTTAAGAAACTCCCTATACACCCTACTTATTAAGTCAACGAAGTATGCGGGTGCATTCATAAAACCAAAAGGCATGACGAGCCACTCGAAGAAACCGCCAAGAGCTCTAAATGCAGTCTTATCTATCCTGTCTTCAACCACTCTTAGCTGGTGAAATCCTGTAGCCAAATCCAACTGCGAGAAAACCGAAGCACCAACCAACTGATCGAAAAATCGTCTATCCTCGGCAATGGGTACCTATTCTTCTTTGTGAGCTTATTCAGCTCTCTATAGTCCACGCACAATCTAAGTGAACCATCATGCCTTGTAGCAAAAACAACTGGAGCACCCCATTCCAAAATGCTTCTTCTTATGAACCCCTTCTCAAGAAACTCTTTCACTTGCTTACTGAGTTCTCTTCTCTCTCTCGGAGCCATGTGGTGCACTGGTAATGCAACTAGCTTTGCATTATCTACTAGGTATATACGAAAGCCTATCTCACGCCTCGGGGGTAAACCCCGAACTTCATCGAAGACGTCACCATATTCACTGACCACACGAACAGATTCCAAATCATCGTTGGACGCGTCAAGAGATTCTAGGTAGCTAAGCATCACCGGACCTCTAGGGTCAAAAGAAATATCAAGGGTTTTGCCACAATGAGTCAACAATATAACTATCCTTCTTTCACAGTCTAGGATGGCACCGTATCTAGCTAGCCAATCCATGCCTAGAATCAAGCCGTAGCCCATGAAGCCAAGAACGAAGGTGTTGCATTCAAACCCAATGCCCAAGATAGACACTCTCAAATCCCGACAAATCATTGAAAGATGAGACGAACGACCAATAGGATTTGACACTACTATGGGATCCGTAACTAGACTAGTATTTAGGTGCAGTGTTTCAACTAATGAAGCAGATACAAACGAGTGTGAAGTGCCAGAATCAAACAAAGTACGAACAGGATCATCAAACAGAAAAACAAAACTTCCAACCAAGATATTTCTACCTCTATCAGGTATGCCAGCCGTGAGGGGACGCGCCTGCCCTCCAGAAGTACCTGTACTTTGTCCGTACCTTTGCCTTTTGCTTCTTTGGACGATCCTAATAAGATGACCTATTTTTTCGTAACGATAACAACTAGTCTTCTCCTTCTTTCTAACGTCTTTATTTATGTAGTCAGGTATTTCACAAGTGTGGCCCTTCCTTTTCTCTTGGCCCCTTGTTATCCTTATCGCCTTTCTTTGGATCTAATTTCTTATTGTGTGTCCTATCCATGTCTCTCTTGCACATTCTCCATTCGTGACCTCCTACCAAAATGAGGCTTCGTCCTTCATTAACCAAGCAGCTAATTGAACCTTCCTCCCATCGTCTATCTTAAAGGTACCAACAAGTCCTCCACTCCCTTCTAGCTTTGACAAACGTCCCAGGCCCATGAAGCGGTTTCCGCCCACCGTACGGAAGTTCTTACATATCTTAGAAAAAGCGTCTATACGTGGAGGAAGAAATTCAAAAAGGAAAGTGGAAGAGATTTAAAACGGAGAATCGAAGGAAAGATATATGGCTCTTGGGGGTTATGTTTTTCAAAATAAACTTTTCTCTTAAAAATACTCTCCTTAAGACATATTTTTGAAAGTATTTCTTTATAAAAATGCTTTTGAAAGCGGTTTTTCAAAATCTCTTATCTGTTCTGGTAACCTTCAGCTTTGATACCACGTGTAACACCCCACGTCCATTAATTTCACTCACAAAGGGAATGCATTAATTTTCATGTAGTATTATTAGCGTATAGAATGGAATATAACAAGACAAATACACATATTGGTACTTGAAAATTTTAAAACAACTTTTATTGCAGTGGAGAAATAGTTTGGTTACAACAACATCAAAAACCAAAAATAAAACCAAGTACACTTAATATCCATCTTGAAAAATTGTTTTCTGAGTACATAAAGTAAAAAAGCATAACCCCAACATAAATAGCCATAAAAGAGATAAGCTGGACTTTACTTTCAACAATCCAAGCACTTTCAAAAGAGAGAGATAGAGATCCAAATCAAGCTCCACTAGCACTAGTCCCACACTGAGAACCTCGGGGGAAGGGGGAAGAGGTGAAAACAAAGGGGGTCAGACATAAAGTCTGGCTAATCCAATAACTTTAACAATATAATTATTAAAGTAATTAGGATAAGGCATATATTGGTAAATAAGGAATGACTGTGAAACAAATGGGCATGACAAAGCAAACAAGAGGAATAAGATAACGTTAATTGCACCTCCAACACTATAGGATAATTACTATACTGCACCAATACTAGTCACCCTAAAAGTTGATCCTGCCTACTAAGCAAAATAATAATAATGGTAGTTTCGTGTACCCCTAGCTGTCTTCATAGGTGCCGCCTGCTCCTATCTCCACTAGTTGTACCCACTACCCTCCCCATTCTAATTACAACATTTATTCATAATATGGTAGTTTTACCCTAGCTGTCTTCATAGGTGTCGCCTGCTCCTACCTCCGCTAGTCATACCCACTACCTTCCCCATTCGATCGGCTCCCTAACTCGTAGATACCCGTGCTGGTCCCACAGTGGGGTGTATCACTCCCCAAAGTGGCAACCCGATACCACTAAAGATGCACAGCTTATACCTGCATGATGCAACATATTACCTACCAGCCCGGGCCCATGCATGCACATGACCCCGTTGGACTTGCGTTGCCACCGCTAACCCGTTTTGACCTGTTACAATCAAACCCAGTAAGCGTGTCCCGTCCTCGATCTAGATCGAACTCACTTAGATACTAAATGAGTTACTGGTTGAAAAGGGTCCCCACACTTGACACAAGCTTTCCACCTATGCTTAGTCCCCACTAGGATTTCCCACTTAACCCCCTCTTATTCATGTCTTCTTACATGTTTCAACTTGGTTAAGTGTTTATAATTATATCCCACATGTCACCCATGTTACCCACTAATCAAATCAATATGTGTTATTGGTTAAGCTTGTCCCGCTTATCAGATCAATATATATATATATATATTATTGGTTAAACTGGTCTTAACCCTATCCACTTATATATTATTGGTTAAGTTGGTCTTAACCCTATCCACTTACACAACACCAAATTAGCATTTTTGTAACAGAATTTCGTCGGAGATCGTAACGATTGCTTTCGTTATAATGAAATAACGATTTATTTCGTTGTTACCAGAGTACCACGACATGTATCGTGATAAAATTTAATGGCGCGCACATTAAATATACAACGAGGGAAATTTTAGTTTTGTCCTTCTTTTCCCGCCGTTCCAAAGGCGTTATCAATTTTCTTAAACTTAGGTTTTTTCGTTCCCCTAACTCAAATTCCTCCACTAATTTCTCAATTTCGATCTCTTGAAGTTCACGTGACCAAATATTAAGTTGAATCCTAGCTGCTTGTCGAATCTGAAGCATCATTTGAGTCTGAATTGCGTGAATCTCGAACGTCATCCGATTATCAGGTAATTTCTTATATTCAATTTCAATTTTTATACTTATTTGTGCGATTTTCATGTAAATCTTGGCCAGATATTACCTCAATTCAGGAATTCCTTTTGAAATATTTGTTTAGCTTCAGATTTTTAGGTATTTGTAGATTTAGACATTGTCGTTGTTAATTCCTTCATGGCAGTGATTAACGTGCTGTTAATGTTCAAACCTGTGCATATTTCTGTCTATATTTGAATCCCAATGGATTTTTCTATATAAATGTATGAATATAAACACTATAAGATATTGAATGAAGAGCAATTTTATATTATAGGAGTTAAGTTACAGTTTTTTTTACACAATTTTATTACCTCGTGCGAATGAAATGATATGTGCGCAAAAATCTGAGCCTTTCTTTGTCTATGCTGCCAACAAATCTCAATCTTCCTTTGTCTTTCACTTTTCGTTCTATAATTAAATGAATCATACTTTATTACGAAAAAGTAGGTGCTAAGCAAAGGGCATTAACCAACTTTTGATAGTTTTAGATATTACTACAAACTTGCTAAGGTTTGTGCCATCAGTGCTGCGTAATGAGAATGAGATAGTACTGATCTACATTTTTTTTCTTTGAAATCAATTTTGGTTTGAGTCCAACAATATACAGATAAATTTGATAACCTATATAATGGGTGGATATAACTGCGAGAACATTTCATCTCACAGTTGTTACCGAATAGTTATATTCACAATACAAGAGTTACAAAACGTGTAAGAACAATTTTTGGTCCATTTGCTTTCTTTTCGATCATTTCTTCCCTATTTAATGTTAATAAATAGCCTTCTCATTATTTTGCAAAATTTCCACTTTAATATTACTGTATTAGAAGTAGCGAACATGTTCCCACTGTTCTATTCCGGCTATTGAAATATGAATGCTTTTTATTCATCAGTGCACCCTAGCTGTTGTTTCAGTTTTAACTATTTCATTTTATTATCAACAGTTGTGACAGCCTACAATGAAATTGCATATAAAAAACTGTAACGGCTGGATTTTCGACCCAGAAAATCAACATAAAAACACACTGTTGACTATTCAAGCATCGAAAACACCAGGACATTAATAGAAGAATTTAGAGGGTGAGAAAGAAAAGATAGAACTAATAGAATAGAAGAAGAAGAAGAAGATCACAACTGAACAGAATCAGAGTAACACGAAACTCGCAGCGGAACAAAATAAGATGTATTATATAACATAACTTTGAATACAAAACTGTATTGTATATACATACCATTATCAGAGTACAATACATCATATCACATCGGAAATAACTCTACATAACTAATGGGGAAGCTTCCTGCTTTTGAGCTCCTCCAAGTTAATCTGCAAAGCCTGAAACACTTGACTGCCCGTACAAATTTAGGCACCCAAGAATTTAGGGAAAACCAACAAAATAAACTCTGGGTCAGTCATGGGACTGGTGCGAGTAAATTCCAACTATACGGTTTTACTTTGAAGAAAATCCTTTTGGAACAAAAGGATAATAGTAAGACCAGCCCACACATAAACATGGACGGCTTTTACCTTACTATAACCCAAATTACTTTGATATCAAAAACAATGATATTATTATAATGTCTAAACAAATAATTATCCAAGTAGCAGAACGCTTGCATCTCACGTTCCGCATATATATAGCATAAAATCATAAACCGCAGGGCACTTATTGGAGATTGGATTTCAACGGACAAGGTATGGGAGCACCTTCTGAATAGTGTACTCTAGAGGGGATACACTCAGGGTTCAACAAGAACGTCTTGCAACCCGGCCACACATGACCGCTCACTCATTTAGCTTGAGTGTCGCGAATATATTGCCACCACGGTTGTAGGCCATCCAACCGTCATCCGAAGATACAGAATCGAAAAGAAGTATAAATATGAATTTTCTCTAGATCTGTGACAATACACCCTGCTTGGGGATGACCCAACTAGCCATGCTGCCTAGCCCAACTTCTGTCATTCCTGGTTGTGAGGCTAGAGGCTACGTCTATCTTCAGAACATCTGATCACCATTCACTTTGAATGTCACATCGTCAAATCCGTAATCACACATTGATTAGACAAATGCACACTGGGTGTAGAATAAAGAGAAGTTATCTTCTCCCCACCAACTTGGTATATTCGTAAAATCAACGGCGTGACCGTTGGAAATACTCTGTCAGACACTCGTCCATACAAGTTCTAGAACTGGACAAACAAAACATCATTCTAGAACTGGACGACCCTTGCATTTAACTCCGTCTTCAATTATCTTCAGCATATCTATTTCATAGCGCTTATGCCTATACGGAGTGGTTTCCGGATAATAAATCCAACCGGTCTCTCCGTATTGACAACGACGGTCAAACACTTCGATAGTCGGTTATTTAACTATCGGAGTTAAAACAACATCCATTCTAATGTATACTAAACATCATACAATCACGGGCGCGTTTTATTTAACATTCGTTATATTTCAAATTTCCATATCTCACTAGATATTTCTCAAACTCTGTTTTTGCCTTTAACACTTTTGGAAAACATTTCCAATTATTATAAACTTTTATTCTTTCATGTTCCAAAAATATCCGTTATTAACGTTCGAACTATTTCCCATTAAGTTCACATTCCTTATTCCTATACTTGGGTAATCTACCTTATTTGCACTGGAAAATATTATCAAATTCATCTTAACCTTTTAATCGGCCCAACGTTCACTTTTAAAACATTATTCCCTTTGAAATGGAAATACCATCCCTTCTTATAGAAATCTAAACACCTTGATCATATAACTCTTTATTCACGTAATAATCTCCCTTATCTTATTTACCGAAATCTCTTTCATACTTTTTCACTCCTATTCCACTTTATAAACTCTGTCTCTAAGTCAACCTCTTATCTAATCGATATCAAGTTTATAACTAAATATTGATTTCTATCCTATCAACATTTATTTGTTTATAACTAAATGTTAATTATTCTATCAGATTACAATCCCTAAAAATAGTTTATTTTTAATACTTTCGACATCGTCGAATTCTAGTTCCAAATCCTAACGGTTTAAATTCTAATCACATTTCGAACATCGAAATGCTGTCATTGTTTTCTAACACGATTCTCCAATTTCTCTTTCTAAAACTGATTCTTATATTTTCTTACGACATCGTTATTTCTCACTTTCGAATAAGTGGATTTCAACTAAACTGCTTCATTTCCTAGGAAGTGCTGCTATAAATAAAAGTCATGCTTAAGTCAAATCAACAGCTGTTAATTTGTCGCTATAGTTCTAAACTTGTCATACGCTGTAATATTCTCCTTATAACTAATCTCAACATTACAGTCACCCTTACCTTATCAACAGCGTTATTTTATCGCTATAGTTCAAACTTGTCATACGCTGTAATATTCTTTGTTATAACTAATCTTGACATAACAGTCACACTTATCTTGTCAACAGCGTTATTTTATCGCTATAATTCTAAGACTGGCAATACGCTGCCGTATTCCTTTTATACACATCTTGACATCTCTTTCCGTTACAAACTGTTATCGTTCCTCGATAATAGTGAAGTCGTTCAAGTTGGGGTATTCTATTTACCTCTCAGACCTTGATCGACAACGTTCTTACCTTAGAACCGATACAAGCCTGTACTCTAATCCCTTATTACTTATAACACCTATCAGATCGTATTTTCATGTTTATTTTTAACTATGGTTTTATAACACCATATCGTTACTTTGAAATCTCTGGTGTTTGATTATTTATATTAAACATTTACTCTTCGCTTTCTCCAATCCACAGTTCTATTTATAACTTCTTAACCAAAAGGTAATTAAATCTTATTACTTTGGATTAATTTATTTCTAAACTGTTTCATTAGATTAATTGAAGACCAATTAACCTAATAATTATTTTCCCAAATAACAGTTGATTTAATCAACTTCATTCCATCAGTAAATTCGTTAACTGATTTTAATTACTTCTTAACATTAGATTAATATAATTAATCTAATAATATTATTATCCAAATATTAAATCGTCGGATAATTTCTGCTTTATAAACTCATTTAAATGCCAACAATCGTTTTTATTTATTTTATAAAACGAACTCTAAAATACTGGTTTATAATAGAACTTCTATCATAAATTTAAATCTTCTTTTTACTTATAAAAATATAATTTTTATAATTAACTTCGTTGATTTGCCTGACGGCCAATCAACTTCTCAACAAAACGATGGTTTTACGGTCGACTGTTACTACTTTCTTAGTCGATATTTGTTTATCTGTTTATCGAAACAGATGTTGAATTTCCGTCCAACATCAATATTCACATGGGGTTTTAAATATAATTCGGGTTCATACAAAACAAACAGTACATATAATTATCAAGGAATCCGGTCGGATTTCTCCAACCGGTTTCCGCATCCACAGATGTCGGTCAACACAATTTACACTAACTCTATACTAGGGGATATTCTAATCGGTGGAATCAGTGTCCAATCGATGATGTATACATATACGACGATATGTATATTTCAACCATTTTAATTGTAATCTACCGAAGCGACCATCACACAGCATTCAACCAATATTATAATATTTAAAAATAGAGCAAAGTCGGTGAATTCACTCACCTTGGCGCGTTAACCATTAAATACGATTTGCGTCAGTCGATCCGATCCGGCGTTTTATTCTGCCAACTTGCTAAACTTCGGACATCATCATTTCCAAATGAGTTCTTCATCACGCTCCATTGTTTAAACATAGCACTGCTCCTGTGATATCCGTTCCTTTCCATCCAGTACTTTCGTGCTCTCCCTTTCTTTTTGCTAACGGATGCATGCAACGCTGAATGTTCCCTTTTTCCCATCTGACACTCGCCCCGCGTCTTGGTTCAACGCTCCGCCACCTCACCCGACGTTAAACCCGAACTCGTTCTTCTCCAACCATCAACTGCATGCAACCAGAACCCGGGAGCCCCCTCCTCTTCACATTTCCACATTTAAACTTGTTCGCATTTTCCCAAGCAAGACGTAAAAGCTCCAAACTTCCATAACTGTAAGTTCATTCACCACCAACTGAACCATGCAAGTTTCTTTTGCCATGCACGGAACTCCGGCCTGCCTTTTCACTCGCAGTCTCGCACAGCGCCCCATTAACTTTCACCATCAACACACGTGCACTTCAACTCTACTTTTCCCATACATGCGAGGCTTCCTACTGTGTGTAATATATATATTTACATTTAACATCAACACTGAAACGACCCGCAAATCCGTACCCTTTGAGTCGACTAATCATACCACACGTCCAACCCAAATTGCACAGAAATACGAATCATTTTTAGAAAGAAGTTAGAGGATGAGAAATAGAAAGAAAGAAATATTAGAATAGGAGAAAACGAAGATCACAAACTCACAGCGGAACGAATAAAATATATTAGATAATATAACTTTGGAGCACAAATCAGTATTTGTATATACATACCATTATCAGAGCACAACGATTATCCCTGGAACAGTTATAAACACCTGTTTCCAGATACAACATAGTACACAGCGGAAAATATGATAGTCTATAGCTAACTGATGAAGCCTCCTGCTTCAATCTCCTCCAGGTGAATCTGAAAAATCCCGACTACTTGACTGCCCGTACAAATTTGGGCACCCAAGAGTTTAGGGAAAACAAACAAAATAAACTCCGGGTCAGTCATAGGACTGGTGTGAGTAAACTCCAACCATTTGTTTAACTTCCAAAATCCTTTCGAAAGAAATGATAATCGTAAGACCGATCCACACATAAACACGGATGGTTTTTACCTTACGATAACCCAAAACATTTTTGATATCAAATCCAGTGATATTATAATAATGTCTACATCAAATAAATAGAATCTAGCGGAACGCTTGCATCTCACGCTCCATATATAATATAAAATCAAAAACCGCAGGGCACTTATTGGAGATTGGATTTCCAACATGACGAGGTATGGGACCACCTACCGATAGTGTATCTCTAGAGACGAATACACTGGGTTCAACAAGAACATCTTGCAACCCGGCCCACACATGACCGACCACTCATTTCGCTTGAGTGTATCGAATGTATACCACCGACGGTTGGGATCAGCAACCGCCTCCCGAAAAGGGACAGCATCGATAGATTTAAGAAGCAAAAGGAATTCCTCTAGATAGGTGATTATACATCCTAATGGGTGCGACCCACATAGCCATGCTGCCTGCCCGATTTTTGTCCAATTCCGGGTTGTTGAGGCTTGAGGTTTGAATTATCTTCCAGAACATCTGGCCACCATTCACTTTGAATGCCACATCGTCAGATCCATCGGAAATCACTAATTGATTCCCACAAAAATACTCAGATTGTTAGGCTAAAGAAGTTTCCCTTCTATGCCACTAACTTCGTACGTTTGAAGGAATCAACGTACGTAACCCCCTTTGGAAATACTCTGTCAGACACTCGTCCATACAAGTTGTCCTGGGTCTGGACAAACCGAAGGCACTATCCCGTAAACAGGATAGCCCTTGCATAACTCCGTCTTCAATTTTCTTCAGCATAAGTTGCTTCATAACGCTTACGCCCATACGGAGTGGTTTTCAGATATCAAATCTGATCCCGGTCTCTCCATGTTGACAACGGAGGTATATAAAAAAGATAAAACTTTGATAGTCGGTGATTTAACTATCAAAGAACATCCATACAATCAACGATCCTATTTCCAAATGGAAATTCTATCAATCAAGCATCAACCAACACTGGGCCCTTTTTATATTAGTTCTTTATTACATTATCATTTCCAATTCCATTTTCCACCTTTCGTGTTCTTTCAAAGCTCTATTTTCTCTCTTGATTATTGGGAAGCATTTCCAATATATATAATTCCTTTATTGAGAAAATATCTTTTACTCCAGTTAGAAAACATTTCTAAATCCTTTGAATTTACTGATGTTATAAACATCGTTATTATAACTCAAATCATAAATCATTCGTTAACTAACGATATCACTAACCAACCCTTGCTATCGAGCCTTAACCATTTCTCCGTCAATAATGCAGTCAGTCAAGTTGGGGTATAATTACCTCTCAGACCTCAACTGAACGATATTCTTAACTTTGAAATAGTCAGAGTTCACAACTTTAAACCAAACATTGCTTACGCGACTCTCGGATTTGATCTACGAACACCCCTTCTTTATAAAAATATTGATTATAACGGTAGCGTTATAATCGCTGTCTTCAAATGTTTGGTATATAAAACATTGCTTTCAACAACAGCGTTAAAACCGCTGTCTAGCATTATAGAACACTTATCATAACCATAGCATTAAAATTGCTATTAAAACATTTATTATAACGGCAGCGTTAAAATAGCTATTTAGATTTACCAAGACATTTATTATAACAGCAGCGTCTAAAATTGCTGTATAGATTTACAACATCTATTATAATAACAGCGCTAAAATCGCTGTTTAGTTTTATAAAAGCATTTCTTACAAAGACAGCGTTATAGTCGCTATTTAAAATTATAAAAGCATTTCTTATAACAACAGCGTTATGATTGCTGTTTTGAATAAAATACCGTGTGCGACGCACACGCTTCCGTTGTTCATTTAAAAACTTTGTTTATTTTAAACAATTCAAGTTCTCCTTTAAACATATTTATAAACTATACATTCTTCTAACCACTTAATTCGATTTCTATAAATCCCCTTTTTATATACATTTTATTTGCAAAATATTTCCTTGTTTTAAACTATTATTCTTTTACTTTAAGCATTTGAAAATCTTTCTTTAAACTTTCCTCTGTAATTTGCTAAATTCGGATCCATTTCCAAATATTGGTTTCAAAACCAATACTCACTTTCAAATATACATTCATATTTGAACTCACCTTTTAATTTATCCAATGGTTAATGATCCACTTGATTTATATCTTTATTTATAACATTTTTCTTGGTTTACCCAATGGAATAGGTTTCCATTTGCAACTCAATGAAAAAGAAATTATTTCTAATTTGGAAATAAACTCTGCTTTTAAATTCTAATTTCCTTTTTTACATTCGATGATATTTTACGGTATCTAAAATACCAGGTTCCTAAGGCCAGGGTAAACCAAACACACAAATTCAACCATGGATAATGTAGCATAACATATATCACCATCAAATAAAACAGTAAATAAAATGTTGAGGGATCCAGTTGGATCCCTCCAACCTGTTTCCCTGCATCCACAGATGTTAGTAACATCAAAAATATCGCATTAATGAAAAAAATCAATCAACGATGTGATTATATCAACCAACTTATCAACTATTTAACCAAGCAACCATTTCACATTATAAAATAATTTAAAACTCGTTTATATATAAAAATATAAACGAGAGGGAGTTAGTGAGTTTACTCACCTTGGTTCGCCGTTTACGGAACTGTTTTTGTTTCGTTTTACAACCAAACAAGCGTTTGATTTAACCACAAAACTCTGGCAACTCTGCTTTCCACCACGTCGGTTCCATAATGTAACTTTTGTCGTTACGGTCCCAATATGACATGTTCCGTCTAAATTCATGTTAATCACGAGAACCACTCGACCTCATCTTTTCCACGTATTTGAAATCGTGAAGAGGGGGCCATTGCCGACCAATTTACCACCATCATATCTTAATTACCATATTTGACCTAAATCAAAATAGTTTAGATACTAAATAGGGTCATTAAACTAATTAATACCCAATTAAATTAATAAATCCCCCTCCACTAATTATCATCGTGTCTGGAACCTGAGGCTTTTCTTCATTATTCAAAACCGATAAGTGCCTTCCTTCTTACATCCGTGTTTCCCAGGCGACACTCAGAACACCCAAAAGAAGACCTCCCTTCTTTGATTACCAATCCTCCTGCCCCTCCGTCACGTTCTTCCCCCATTCCATGTATTTATCCACCTGACCCCATCAAATTACTATCAGCCAACACAAAATAGTCCATCGTTTGAAACCACCCAACACCATCCGCGCCATTACTACTTCATTTAACTTGCAACCGCAAGTTGGGTTCGGACTTCAAGCCGCTCACTCCGTTACACCGTCCGTTGAACAGAGACTGATGTTAAACTCCACTCCACAAGCTTCTCGATCCCTTCCCTACAAACTAGCGCCTACCATCGCCCTGTGTTCTCCTCAATATCGATGCCAACATGCTCGCACCCCCTCAACACATTACTGCCACACATTTTAATTGACTTTTAGACTTCGCATTCTTCTTTCTTTGTTTTAGAAACTGTTGATGCTTTTTGTAAAGAGAAAGGGAAGCACGGTGGTATATATATAGGCTAGGCGGCTTGATTGCCAAGTAATTAGGACTATAGGGTAGGTTTGTAGTCATGTGCGTGCATTCATTTGCTTTGTACGTTGAGCTCAGACATGCATGTGCAGTTGTATGTATTAATCTCCTTCACAGGTTTGATGTGAGGAAGTTTCAAACTGGCATGCATGTGCATTTTGTATTGCCAAGTACGGGCAGCGACTTCTATTTCAAAGTTGGCATGTACAACTTTATATATGCAGAAGGTTTCTTAAGTATATTGTTGTAATATTTGAAAGGGACATATGTATCCTTTTCGGTGATTTCAGATAAGATTTTGACAGGTGTTTATGGAGATTCGAACGTATATTGTTGGATTTTGTTTTACTTCTTGCCAACGAATGGACGGACAGTTTTCTTTACTCGATTAAAATAAGGTGATACGCAAAAGATTTGTTCAGTCGGAAAAGTTTGACTCGTCCAGCGTGATCTTAGTCAAGATATGATCTCAATTTTTCAAAGAGATATGCACAGGGATTTGTATAGTTTTTAGCCAACAATTACAATAAGATTTTGGTACGATAAACATTTGATTATTCATTTAAATATTAGCGTACCCCACTACATAGAATTCCATTCACTCACGGACTGCTATAGACAAAAATAAAAATACTATCGTGTCAAGCGATGTGCCATGATCCCAAAAATATAATAATATCGGTAGTTTAACTTATTTTATGAAACCCCAAAATATTGATATAGGGTGCAAAATACTCCAAATAAAAGTTGCGTATTTAATTAATTAAAAATTACAGTAAAATTCTAAAAATTTAATTATCACTATGTCTCAAATGAACCTTGCCCAAATTCAAGATCGATATTCAAATATATTTAAATAACCGTTATGGCCTATATACGATTCTACATCGACTTTCTGAAAATTTGATTTGGACGTAACTTACAATCTATAAAATGAAATCTCGATTTTTTTTTAGTTCCATTAGAAAGATACAGTTCAATAGATTAAAACGTTTCTTGCTTCTCTAAAATTCGATTTATTTTGAATCATGTACATTCATTTGAAATTTGAAATCGAATTTTCAAACTACCACACCATTTTGCACTCGTTTTAATTATATTATAAATTATACGTTTAAATATCGTTTCACTAAATAAATTCCTTATATATAATTCAAATAAAATATTTAAACCAAATTTAAATATTCAGAATTCAACGGCCGAAAAATCCGGGTCGTTACATTCCTTCCCCCTTAAAATAATTTCGTCCTCGAAATTGCTAAGGTAGGAAAAATGCTACATACCCTATTAACTAAGTCCAAAAATCCTTTCTGTTGACTTCTTAACTTCAGTTTAACTGGGCCAATTTACTTCAATTAAAATATTAATTTATTCTTACTAACGAAAATTTTCAAAAATTCTGAAATTTTCTAATACTTTAAATTCTGAAAAAAAAAATTCGGCAGCATCTCCTCTGCACGGCTCAATCGGTACAACCACAACATGCCTTTCTAGGCCTCTCCAATCCAAAAGAAAATCAAAAAGCCAAGTGGCTTGCCCTATAGGCTCATAAAATCATCAACCCAAACAATATTGTAAACATGTACCTTTTTGTTGGGCATAATTCTATCTCTTGCATTAGCCTCCATTTGATGCTTGCTCAACATCTCCATTCCAATTGATTTCCAAACAAATAAACTCTTGGTTTCCCAATTCACTAATCAACTATCTGATTAGTTCACTTCCATCATATCAACTCAAATCTGATTTCTATTTAAGCCAATCCACTTATCCTTGAATCCAATTCAGTTCCAATTAACAAAACCCAATATATATTCAACTTATTTATACATAAGTCGAGTTCACTTTATTAATTCCAATTTCAAGTATTTCTCTTTGTTTAATTCATTCGGAATTTTTCTAATTCAATCCCATTTTGTTTAACTTAAGTTAAATTTTAAATTCATTTGGTACATTTTTACCACTTTAATCTATTTAACTTAAACAAGTTAAATTTTAATTCAGAATTCGAATTCCCGGCTTTTATTTCAAATTAGTTCGAAATCATATATATGTATACCCATGTATTTCTAATCAACCCCATTCAAAACTTTTGAATTTCTAAAACATCTTGTCCTTTTTCAAACAAATTTTTCATTTCCAAATTACTATGGGAGCAATTCATCACTCAGAAACTTGAAAATGAATACCGATAATGTCGCAACCCATTATCAGAATTATTTTCTCGCCACTGAAGTGATTTCAGTGCTTAATCTCTTTAAAATCCATTTAAACCATTCTTATTCAGAAAAATCTCTTCAAACCAATGTTATATACCCTTAAAATATTTCAAGGAAGACTTCAAAATATCCGGGATTTTAATTCCAATTTATGGTTTGAATATAATTCTAGTTTATCTTGGTTATACAACCATTTCAATATTTTATAATTCCATTAGATTGTAGTAGCAATCAACACATCTATATTTGTCAGGAAATTATCACTTTTATATCAAATCTACAAATACGCGCTCATACAAATACACTCAAACTCAACCTAGGGTGTTACTAACCCCATCTCTATTGAGTTACGCCACAGAGCCAAGGTTATCACTTAACCTTCAGCTTTGATACCAAATGAAACGACCCGCAAATCCGTACCCTTTGAGTCGACTAATCATACCACACGTCCAACCCAAATTGCACAGAAATACGAATCATTTTTAGAAAGAAGTTAGAGGATGAGAAATAGAAAGAAAGAAATATTAGAATAGGAGAAAACGAAGATCACAAACTCACAGCGGAACGAATAAAATATATTAGTTAATATAACTTTGGAGCACAAATCAGTATTTGTATATACATACCATTATCAGAGCACAACGATTATCCGTGGAACAGTTATAAACACCTGTTTCCAGATACATCATAGTACACAGCGGAAAATATGATAGTCTATAGCTAACTGGTGAAGCCTCCTGCTTCAATCTCCTCCAGGTGAATCTGAAAAATCCCGACTACTTGACTGCCCGTACAAATTTGGGCACCCAAGAGTTTAGGGAAAACAAACAAAATAAACTCTGGGTCAGTCATAGGACTGGTGTGAGTAAACTCCAACCATTTGTTTAACTTTCAAAATCCTTTCGAAAGAAATGATAATCGTAAGACCGATCCACACATAAACACGGATGGTTTTTACCTTACGATAACCCAAAACATTTTTGATATCAAATCCAGTGATATTATAATAATGTCTACATCAAATAAATAGAATCTAGCGGAACGCTTGCATCTCACGCTCCATATATAATATAAAATCAAAAACCGCAGGGCACTTATTGGAGATTGGATTTCCAACATGACAAGGTATGGGACCACCTACCGATAGTGTATCTCTAGAGACGAATACACTGGGTTCAACAAGAACATCTTGCAACCCGGCCCACACATGACCGACCACTCATTTCGCTTGAGTGTATCGAATGTATACCACCGACGGTTGGGATCAGCAACCGCCTCCCGAAAAGGGACAGCATCGATAGATTTAAGAAGCAAAAGGAATTCCTCTAGATAGGTGATTATACATCCTAATGGGTGCGACCCACATAGCCATTCTGCCTGCCCGATTTTTGTCCAATTCCGGGTTGATGAGGCTTGAGGTTTGAATTATCTTCCAGAACATCTGGCCACCATTCACTTTGAATGCCACATCGTCAGATCCATCGGAAATCACTAATTGATTCCCATAAAAATACTCAGATTGTTAGGCTAAAGAAGTTTCCCTTCTATGCCACTAACTTCGTACGTTTGAAGGAATCAACGTACGTAACCCCCTTTGGAAATACTCTGTCAGACACTCGTCCATACAAGTTGTCCTGGGTTTGGACAAACCGAAGGCACTATCCCGTAAACAGGATAGCCCTTGCATAACTCCGTCTTCAATTTTCTTCAGCATAAGTTGCTTCATAACGCTTACGCCCATACGGAGTGGTTTTCAGATATCAAATCTGATCCCGGTCTCTCCATGTTGACAACGGAGGTATATAAAAAAGATAAAACTTTGATAGTCGGTGATTTAACTATCAAAGAACATCCATACAATCAACGATCCTATTTCCAAATGGAAATTCTATCAATCAAGCATCAACCAACACTGGGCCCTTTTTATATTAGTTCTTTATTACATTATCATTTCCAATTCCATTTTCCACCTTTCGTGTTCTTTCAAAGCTCTATTTTCTCTCTTGATTATTGGGAAGCATTTCCAATATATATAATTCCTTTATTGAGAAAATATCTTTTACTCCAGTTAGAAAACATTTCTAAATCCTTTGAATTTACTGATGTTATAAACATCGTTATTATAACTCAAATCATAAATCATTCGTTAACTAACGATATCACTAACCAACCCTTGCTATCGAGCCTTAACCATTTCTCCGTCAATAATGCAGTCAGTCAAGTTGGGGTATAATTACCTCTCAGACCTCAACTGAACGACATTCTTAACTTTGAAATAGTCAGAGCTCACAACTTTAAACCAAACATTGCTTACGCGACTGTGAAGACCCGCAACTTCCCCGTAAAGGAAAGCGTCGGATAGTTCGAGAACAAACCACAACAGAACGCATACAGAAGAACATTTCACTATATATAACAACAGTGCATCAGATTACAAGAATATACAGAGTATAAAAGAATATTACACAGAAATATCAGAGATTTAAATTACATTTAAATACATCGCAGCGGAAAATAAACAATACACAACTAGAAGGAATATACGGATACAAAGCTTTCCGGATATCGTTCCAGCTGTAAACCCAGGATCCTGTGAATATAAATCTGCAAAACCGAAACTACTAGCTGCCCGTGTCAAAATAAGGGCACCCAGAGTTTAGGTTAAAACAATAAACTCCAGGTCAGTCATGTGACTGGTGTGAGAACTAAAACAGTTATTAATCTTTATTTTAAATCATTAGGTAAATCAAGGGACCACGCCGTATAACACGGAACGGGTTTCCTCCCAAGAATACCAGTGCATAAAACAAACAGCGCAATGCTAAATAAAGAAAAATGAAGCTGTTATAAGACCCAGGTCCTATCACACAATGCAACGCAAGCCGGGGGATAGGGTTTTCCCTTATAACAGCCAAAGAATGCTTGATACGTTTAAAACAAATCATTTGATACTATTATAAATGCATAGTGTATAAAACAACTTCAAATCATAAGTATCAATCATAGGCGGCATAAGCGCCCCATCCCACTATGTCGCCATATATAGGATTACAATTAAAACCGCAAATGTCACGTATTTGGAAATTGGAATTCCATCTATGAACCGAGGCAAAAGATAGTCCTCAATCGATTCGAGACAATCTAGCCCATGTCTCAGGTCCCAGACTCAGGTGGGCCTTGGATCGTCAGGGCCGGTCCACACGGAGTGGATTATTATGCCTGAACAATACGTCTCTCCACCCTATGGGGTGTAAGTCTGGTCCGTCAGCCGACCAGAATGCATTCGGCCGAAACCGATATAACCGAGGCGCCTCGCAACCGCAACAACCACATAAGTCAAACTCGTCAGGGCGTGTAAAACCACTGACGCCACTTCTAGCTAGAAAGAAACGCAAGTCCTCCCTGATGTCCTCTCCCGTTTTTGGTTCATACCGGGTGCGAAACTCGCGAAGTAAACGTTACACAAAGCTATGCCACAAAGGCCTTGCTTTGATCAGCACCACAAGACTTTGCTTTTCAACAGAAGCCTTGATCATTTGCATCTTAGCATGCCACACAGGCAAACCACTCTATGCAACCGATATCAGTCACACAGAATGAAATCCAATGTCAGACACACAGTCCATTTACAAGTCCGTTCTGGGCCTGAACGAAACCGGAGGCACCTAGTACCCCGCATATCCATCGATCTCCAAGTACGTCTGGACGATCACTAACTGTTTCCATCTTCTTGGGTGTACAGCCCAATCAAGATCATCAGTTATCACCCAAACGACGTGAAGACCTCCGGTCTTCGACCATCGTCTTCATCTTCGACTTATCGTCGTATCGATTATTCAGAATGGGATAAACCCGGACTTCCCGAATAACTCGCGTATATTTTATAAAAGTGTTACACAAACACAACATACGCCTCATTCCAATTCATTAGTCACTAACCGTAAATTAATCAAGAGAATAATTCCCCAAATATTAACCCCGAAGGCCGAAACCAACATCAGATCAATATCCAGAAAACCCTTCTGCTTGGCTAACCGACAGTTAGTTTCTAAATTTCACGTTCAAATCTAATTAAAGATTTAACTATCGCCTGGAGCAAAACTGGTGATACTCCATTCTCGATCTTTTCAATCTAATTAAAGATTCATTAAAACTCCACTTAGTTTTAATCTGTGACTGGGTTAAAGAATCAGTGTCATTTAAAACACGGTTCACGATAAACCCAAAGTCACATCCCATTAATTATCGGGTTAAAGAACAAGTGTTATTTAAAACACTGTTCACGATAAACCCAAAAATCAATATCCATTCAATTCCAATTAAATATTATTTAATTGGTGCACTTCATTAAATCTAAATCAAAAGATTTAATCTTTTCTCAACTGGGTTCAAGAACAGTGTTAGTGAAGACACCATTCACGACAAACCCAAATCACATTCATTAATTATCGGGTTAAAGAACAAGGGTTATTTAAAACACTGTTCACGATAAACCCAAAAATCAATATCAATTCAATTCCAATTAAATATCATTTAATTGGTACACTTCATTAAATCTAAATAAAAAGATTTAATCTTTTCTCAACTGGGTTCAAGAACAGTGTTAGTAAAGACACCATTCACGACAAACCCAAATCACATTCGATATTCAATACAAGGCTCTGAATAGAAAATATATCGGCTTATATTCAATATCGAATTCTACGACTAACAAATGTCGTATTGGAAATAACGATACAAATATATATCTTTCAAATTTCCATAACAACACCTGTAATATCACGAATTCCAACATCGAAATATTCCGAAGACAATTTCAATTCAAATCCACTCCAATGCAATCATTGGAATTTTGGTTACTTTTAAAACCCTTTTTCGAATTCAATTTATTTATTTAAAAATAAATAGAATTATAATTCTAGTTCAAAACTAGTTCATTTCGATAAAAATCTATTTTTATCTTTTCAAATATGGAGTTTTTCATCCCAAACTTTCACAAATCATTTCTTATGATTTTACACAAATTATTACTATTTTTAATAATTTTATCAAGGCCCGTACAGTCGATTTCCAACAATGGCCATCGAACTGCACTTACAGCGACCTTTTTCCAATTTGATTTGGACGTATCTCCAAATCCAACCGTTAGATTTCAAATTTCTAACATTCGTTAGAAAGCTCTTTTCGATACGAACCCAACGGTTCCGGTTTTAGGAGAATCCGACGGTCGGATCTCCCGTAATGTCCGTTTGAAATAAATGGTCGAAATTTACGAACTGCCGCGGCGCGGCGCGTTCTATTCAGGCCATTATATTATATATATAATATATATAATATATATTTCGTCGATTTCTATTTAAAACGAATTATATAAATAGTTTTGAATTCATTTCAAAAACATTTTCAACTTCCATTTCAATTCAAATCAAAATTGAATTCTTCTTTATAAAATCGTTTCAAAATTCATTTCTATTCAATTCAAATTTCAATTCAATTTGAATTCATTTCAATTCGTTTTCAATTCAATTTGAATTCGTTTTCAATTCAATTCATTTCGAAATCGTTTTCAATTCAATTTGAATTCGTTTTCAATTCAATTCATTTCGAAATCGTTTTCAATTCAATTCATTTCGAAATAGTTTTCAATTCAATTTGAATTCGTTTTCAATTCAATTCATTTCGAAATCGTTTTCAATTCAATTCATTTCGAAATCGTTTTCAATTCAATTCATTTCGAAATCGTTTTCAATTCAATTTGAATTCGTTTTCAATTCAATTCATTTCGAAATCGTTTTCAATTCAATTCATTTCGAAATAGTTTTCAATTCAATTCATTTCGAAATCGTTTTCAATTCAATTCATTTCGAAATATTCGATTTCGAGATTACTTTTCAATATTCACTTTAAAATGAATAAAATCGATATAAATATCGTTTACGTCAAAATGGCGTCAATCTAATCAATACGGCTTCATAAATTTCTATTTTCAAATATTCTATTTCAAATATTTCCTATTGTCAAAATATTTGTTATTATCAAAATATTCTTTATTTTCACGATTGGAATGAGGCCCAATCAATTACCATATAAAATTAATTATATGGATTTTCATACAACACATGTATATAATAACATTGAAAATAATCAACCATCAACCAAAGTGCACTACACTGTATAAGCATCAAATATAGATATTCAACGCTCATAACAGCCTGTCAATCAATCGATCGACATATTTAATCAATCAGGATGAGTGAACTTCAAATTTCATCCTAACACCCGTGTGGGGTTTCAAACAATCAAACACCGATTTTTATTCGTGCAGTTGGGCGATGTGTAAAATTTATCGTCCCAATCAATGTCATTCAAATAAGTGTACATAAACAAACCATCTGGTTTGTAAATGAATATTTATTTATTCACTTCACTATTTTCATATTCACGTTAAAAATTATATTTTTAACGATAAAACATTTTATTTCAACCTATTAATTTCTATTCAATTCATTTGCTCAATAAAATGATATTTTTATTTTTCTAACACATTTTAGAAAATTTCGGCGGCATAACGGCACGATACTAGAAACGGGACAAGGCCTAGCCTTATCCCCGGTCTAGTGAAGGCCCACGCCATTCACACATCAATCAAATCACTTTCGTTATGCAAACCACAAAATTTGGAGTAAGGATCTAACCTAGCCTTACTCCTTCGCCTTATAACGGCGCACGTCTAATCCTAACCAATTTATCGATTCGATTTTTCATACCACAAACCACATTCAAACCAATATCGCAATCAATCACCAAACAGCCAAACAAACAAGTCCATGGTCTGTGGACGATTGTGTCGGGTGCTACTAAGCACCGTCTGCATCCTAGTATATATATATATAACTAGAAAAATAAATTGAAAGGTGAGAAATTCTCACATATAGCTATCCTAGCTCCACGGCACTTCTAATGCAGGAAATCTTCGCCAACCCGCCTTTTGTCGCTTTCGTTGTCCGCTTTCACTACATATGTAAAAATCGAATTTTACTTCGCTATTCAATATATAAAAATCGAATTTTTAGTTCGCTATTCAATATATAAAAATCGAATTTTTAGTTCGCTATTCAATATATAAAAATCGAATTTTTAGTTCGCTATTCAATATATAAAAATCGAATTTTTAGTTCGCTATTCAATATATAAAAATCGAATTTTTAGTTCGCTATTCAATATATAAAAATCGAATTTTTAGTTCGCTATTCAATATATAAAAATCGAATTTTTAGTTCGCTATTCAATATATAAAAATCGAATTTTTAGTTCGCTATTCAATATATAAAAATCGAGTTTTTAGTTCGCTATTCAATATATAAAAATCGAATTTTTAGTTCGCTATTCAATATATAAAAATCGAATTTTTAGTTCGCTATTCAATATATAAAAATCGAGTTTTTATTTCGCTATTCAATATATAAAAATCGAATTTTTATTTCACTATTTCTATTTACAAAACAAAGTATGTTTTTTTTTCTACTTTCAAAACCATATCTTTTTACTTTGTAAATTTCTAACCTCCTTCTATTTTTAATTTAAAACTTTTAAAACAAATTCAGTTTTTAAACTTTTAAAACAAATTCAGTTTTTAAATAAATACAAAATCAGTTTTTAAAATCAGTTTTTAAATAAATATAAAATCAGTTTTTAAATAAATATAAAATCAGTTTTTAAAATCAGTTTTTAAATAAATATAAAATCAGTTTTTAAAGAAAATAAAAAAAATCAGTATTACAGAAAATATAAATAATAAAAAAAAAACGACTTACAGGGGGGTTTGGGCGTTCGGTGGTCGTCGGCAAGAAGAGGACGGAGAGGAGCGAGACTGGAGGGGGTGCGGATGGTGCAGCGACGAGTGAAGGAGGGGCTAGGGTTCACGGTGGCGCTAGGGGGGGGGGGGGTTCGCGGCTCGAATCGGAAGAAGGGGGGAGGGGGAAGGGGCGATGGGGAAAGAAGAAGAGGGGGCGACGGATGGAGGGGGGCGGCGGAGTCGTAGGGGGGGGGGCGGCGCCAGGAACGGTGGCGTGCGGCGGGATCGAGGGGGTTTTTATTTTATTTTTTTATTTTTTTTTATCGTTGAAACAGAAATGAACGGGGGCCAGTACAAAGGATATAGGGAGGGAAATATATATTTTTTTACCTTTTTTTTTTATTATTATTATTAAATTAATTGCATAAAGTTGACTTTTACCCATGACCTCGAAACGAGGCCCACCGCCTGTCGCCCATAGCGTTTTACCCCCATTCCGAACACAATGGGATATGTATCGCAAGCTGATTCGATTGTTTCGATTAGTTTCAGTTGAATTTACATTTAAATCACTATATTGAATTTTAAACGTACATTTCAAATTACCGGGGTCACATACTAACTAGAAAAATTCCTGAAAAATATTTTCTAGCTTCGTACTGACGATACGGTCCTAACAAAACTAGTTTCGTCGTATTCCGAGACCGTTGGAAAAATGGCCAATTTCCAGTCGATTAAAATCAACTAAAATGGTCAAAACACGTTTTCCTTTGCCACGCTCACATATTGATTCGAAAAATTATGAAATTTGAAACCTAGCAATAACTTTACATCCCGGACCCAACAAAACTGGTTTCGTCGAAATCCGAGGTCGTTTGCAAAATGGCTATTTTTAAGGGCTATATATTATATTAAAATATATATAAATTCCACAGCGACTATTTAGAATTTTCAACTGGACATATCTCTCAATTTTTAAAGTGAAATCTCAGTTTCTTACATCCGTTAGAAAGATATTATCAATCAGATCCTAATGTTTTTGGTTTCACTAAAATCCGGTTTGTTTTGCACCCGGTACATTCAATTGAAGTTTGAAATCGAATTATCGAACTACCGCGCCATTTTCAATTCTATTTATAATTATATATAAATATTTTATATTCTATCGACGACGCGTATAATATATACGTTCGAATTATATTCGAAATAAATTTTACGTCGATATTATTTAAAATAATCTATTTTAAATATTCAAAATTCGCTAAAATTGCCAAAATAAAAATTTTAAACTGGCCCAGAATTTGCGGGTTATTACAATCTCCCCCACTTAAAACTTTTCGTCCCCGAAAAGGAACAAAGTCGAAAGTGGTTTGATTATTCAACTCTACGTTCGATCTGGCTTCCATTCTCCAACTCTTTAGTTTCTGAGAATTTTCAAAATTTCAAAAATTTGGCTAACTCCCTAAATTTTCGAAAAATTTCGCCATAACCTCCCCTGCACCGGGAGCATCGGGGAATTTCAAATAGCTTCCCCGGTCCTTCAGATCTCAAAAAGAAAAAGAAAAAGCCAAGCGGCTAGCCAATAGGCTCACAAAATCATCATCACCCAAACAAAACAGGAAATTATGTAGTAAACATGTACCTATTTGTCGGGCAAACAAATTTTATTCTTCGGCTCTAGCCTCCTTGCTATGACCTGTTCAATGATATACACGTATATGCAAGCAAATGCGACCAATTTTCAATACAATTCAATATTTGATTATATTAGGCATAAGTGTCTCAAAATTATCAATCAGATAAACAAACAACACAAACATCAATCAATTAGTGAATTAGAGTTTCAAATTCATAATTTTGATATATATAAAGAAAATCATGTTTTTGATGCCAATTCACAACAATGTGTTCTAACTATATAAGTTTTGGTTCTCACACCAGCCTAATGGAAATATATAGAAAATCACGCCTTCGTCACTCGAAAATAAATACTGGTGATGGTATACTTCATCATCAGGACCATGTCCGGGTGCCTAGAGTGTGACTCTATATCTATCTAATATATTAAAACTTCGGATATACGTTCATGACGCGTATATGCAAAACCTTTATATACTAGATTGTCCATATTCAAAATAAATAAATAATCAAATACGTATAAAATGGTTTAACTTTTCAAAACAAAAATTGTTTTCAATTGGAAAATATACTCTTCACACTCGTTCTAGGATACTACTGATCCTATCTCTAACGAGTCATTCTAATTGGATATTACTAATCCAATATCTGATGAATTCTTTCGTACGGTTCTAATGTGTCTTGTTCTCGAGCTCTGTAAACCAAAGCTCTGATACCAACTGTGAAGACCCGCAACTTCCCCGTAAAGGAAAGCGTCGGATAGTTCGAGAACAAACCACAACAGAACGCATACAGAAGAACATTTCACTATATATAACAACAGTGCATCAGATTACAAGAATATACAGAGTATAAAAGAATATTACACAGAAATATCAGAGATTTAAATTACATTTAAATACATCGCAGCGGAAAATAAACAATACACAACTAGAAGGAATATACGGATACAAAGCTTTCCGGATATCGTTCCAGCTGTAAACCCAGGATCCTGTGAATATAAATCTGCAAAACCGAAACTACTAGCTGCCCGTGTCAAAATAAGGGCACCCAGAGTTTAGGTTAAAACAATAAACTCCAGGTCAGTCATGTGACTGGTGTGAGAACTAAAACAGTTATTAATCTTTATTTTAAATCATTAGGTAAATCAAGGGACCACGCCGTATAACACGGAACGGGTTTCCTCCCAAGAATACCAGTGCATAAAACAAACAGCGCAATGCTAAATAAAGAAAAATGAAGCTGTTATAAGACCCAGGTCCTATCACACAATGCAACGCAAGCCGGGGGATAGGGTTTTCCCTTATAACAGCCAAAGAATGCTTGATACGTTTAAAACAAATCATTTGATACTATTATAAATGCATAGTGTATAAAACAACTTCAAATCATAAGTATCAATCATAGGCGGCATAAGCGCCCCATCCCACTATGTCGCCATATATAGGATTACAATTAAAACCGCAAATGTCACGTATTTGGAAATTGGAATTCCATCTATGAACCGAGGCAAAAGATAGTCCTCAATCGATTCGAGACAATCTAGCCCATGTCTCAGGTCCCAGACTCAGGTGGGCCTTGGATCGTCAGGGCCGGTCCACACGGAGTGGATTATTATGCCTGAACAATACGTCTCTCCACCCTATGGGGTGTAAGTCTGGTCCGTCAGCCGACCAGAATGCATTCGGCCGAAACCGATATAACCGAGGCGCCTCGCAACCGCAACAACCACATAAGTCAAACTCGTCAGGGCGTGTAAAACCACTGACGCCACTTCTAGCTAGAAAGAAACGCAAGTCCTCCCTGATGTCCTCTCCCGTTTTTGGTTCATACCGGGTGCGAAACTCGCGAAGTAAACGTTACACAAAGCTATGCCACAAAGGCCTTGCTTTGATCAGCACCACAAGACTTTGCTTTTCAACAGAAGCCTTGATCATTTGCATCTTAGCATGCCACACAGGCAAACCACTCTATGCAACCGATATCAGTCACACAGAATGAAATCCAATGTCAGACACACAGTCCATTTACAAGTCCGTTCTGGGCCTGAACGAAACCGGAGGCACCTAGTACCCCGCATATCCATCGATCTCCAAGTACGTCTGGACGATCACTAACTGTTTCCATCTTCTTGGGTGTACAGCCCAATCAAGATCATCAGTTATCACCCAAACGACGTGAAGACCTCCGGTCTTCGACCATCGTCTTCATCTTCGACTTATCGTCGTATCGATTATTCAGAATGGGATAAACCCGGACTTCCCGAATAACTCGCGTATATTTTATAAAAGTGTTACACAAACACAACATACGCCTCATTCCAATTCATTAGTCACTAACCGTAAATTAATCAAGAGAATAATTCCCCAAATATTAACCCCGAAGGCCGAAACCAACATCAGATCAATATCCAGAAAACCCTTCTGCTTGGCTAACCGACAGTTAGTTTCTAAATTTCACGTTCAAATCTAATTAAAGATTTAACTATCGCCTGGAGCAAAACTGGTGATACTCCATTCTCGATCTTTTCAATCTAATTAAAGATTCATTAAAACTCCACTTAGTTTTAATCTGTGACTGGGTTAAAGAATCAGTGTCATTTAAAACACGGTTCACGATAAACCCAAAGTCACATCCCATTAATTATCGGGTTAAAGAACAAGTGTTATTTAAAACACTGTTCACGATAAACCCAAAAATCAATATCCATTCAATTCCAATTAAATATTATTTAATTGGTGCACTTCATTAAATCTAAATCAAAAGATTTAATCTTTTCTCAACTGGGTTCAAGAACAGTGTTAGTGAAGACACCATTCACGACAAACCCAAATCACATTCATTAATTATCGGGTTAAAGAACAAGGGTTATTTAAAACACTGTTCACGATAAACCCAAAAATCAATATCAATTCAATTCCAATTAAATATCATTTAATTGGTACACTTCATTAAATCTAAATAAAAAGATTTAATCTTTTCTCAACTGGGTTCAAGAACAGTGTTAGTAAAGACACCATTCACGACAAACCCAAATCACATTCGATATTCAATACAAGGCTCTGAATAGAAAATATATCGGCTTATATTCAATATCGAATTCTACGACTAACAAATGTCGTATTGGAAATAACGATACAAATATATATCTTTCAAATTTCCATAACAACACCTGTAATATCACGAATTCCAACATCGAAATATTCCGAAGACAATTTCGATTCAAATCCACTCCAATGCAATCATTGGAATTTTGGTTACTTTTAAAACCCTTTTTCGAATTCAATTTATTTATTTAAAAATAAATAGAATTATAATTCTAGTTCAAAACTAGTTCATTTCGATAAAAATCTATTTTTATCTTTTCAAATATGGAGTTTTTCATCCCAAACTTTCACAAATCATTTCTTATGATTTTACACAAATTATTACTATTTTTAATAATTTTATCAAGGCCCGTACAGTCGATTTCCAACAATGGCCATCGAACTGCACTTACAGCGACCTTTTTCCAATTTGATTTGGACGTATCTCCAAATCCAACCGTTAGATTTCAAATTTCTAACATTCGTTAGAAAGCTCTTTTCGATACGAACCCAACGGTTCCGGTTTTAGGAGAATCCGACGGTCGGATCTCCCGTAATGTCCGTTTGAAATAAATGGTCGAAATTTACGAACTGCCGCGGCGCGGCGCGTTCTATTCAGGCCATTATATTATATATATAATATATATAATATATATTTCGTCGATTTCTATTTAAAACGAATTATATAAATAGTTTTGAATTCATTTCAAAAACATTTTCAACTTCCATTTCAATTCAAATCAAAATTGAATTCTTCTTTATAAAATCGTTTCAAAATTCATTTCTATTCAATTCAAATTTCAATTCAATTTGAATTCATTTCAATTCGTTTTCAATTCAATTTGAATTCGTTTTCAATTCAATTCATTTCGAAATCGTTTTCAATTCAATTTGAATTCGTTTTCAATTCAATTCATTTCGAAATCGTTTTCAATTCAATTCATTTCGAAATAGTTTTCAATTCAATTTGAATTCGTTTTCAATTCAATTCATTTCGAAATCGTTTTCAATTCAATTCATTTCGAAATCGTTTTCAATTCAATTCATTTCGAAATCGTTTTCAATTCAATTTGAATTCGTTTTCAATTCAATTCATTTCGAAATCGTTTTCAATTCAATTCATTTCGAAATAGTTTTCAATTCAATTCATTTCGAAATCGTTTTCAATTCAATTCATTTCGAAATATTCGATTTCGAGATTACTTTTCAATATTCACTTTAAAATGAATAAAATCGATATAAATATCGTTTACGTCAAAATGGCGTCAATCTAATCAATACGGCTTCATAAATTTCTATTTTCAAATATTCTATTTCAAATATTTCCTATTGTCAAAATATTTGTTATTATCAAAATATTCTTTATTTTCACGATTGGAATGAGGCCCAATCAATTACCATATAAAATTAATTATATGGATTTTCATACAACACATGTATATAATAACATTGAAAATAATCAACCATCAACCAAAGTGCACTACACTGTATAAGCATCAAATATAGATATTCAACGCTCATAACAGCCTGTCAATCAATCGATCGACATATTTAATCAATCAGGATGAGTGAACTTCAAATTTCATCCTAACACCCGTGTGGGGTTTCAAACAATCAAACACCGATTTTTATTCGTGCAGTTGGGCGATGTGTAAAATTTATCGTCCCAATCAATGTCATTCAAATAAGTGTACATAAACAAACCATCTGGTTTGTAAATGAATATTTATTTATTCACTTCACTATTTTCATATTCACGTTAAAAATTATATTTTTAACGATAAAACATTTTATTTCAACCTATTAATTTCTATTCAATTCATTTGCTCAATAAAATGATATTTTTATTTTTCTAACACATTTTAGAAAATTTCGGCGGCATAACGGCACGATACTAGAAACGGGACAAGGCCTAGCCTTATCCCCGGTCTAGTGAAGGCCCACGCCATTCACACATCAATCAAATCACTTTCGTTATGCAAACCAAAAAATTTGGAGTAAGGATCTAACCTAGCCTTACTCCTTCGCCTTATAACGGCGCACGTCTAATCCTAACCAATTTATCGATTCGATTTTTCATACCACAAACCACATTCAAACCAATATCGCAATCAATCACCAAACAGCCAAACAAACAAGTCCATGGTCTGTGGACGATTGTGTCGGGTGCTACTAAGCACCGTCTGCATCCTAGTATATATATATATAACTAGAAAAATAAATTGAAAGGTGAGAAATTCTCACATATAGCTATCCTAGCTCCACGGCACTTCTAATGCAGGAAATCTTCGCCAACCCGCCTTTTGTCGCTTTCGTTGTCCGCTTTCACTACATATGTAAAAATCGAATTTTACTTCGCTATTCAATATATAAAAATCGAATTTTTAGTTCGCTATTCAATATATAAAAATCGAATTTTTAGTTCGCTATTCAATATATAAAAATCGAATTTTTAGTTCGCTATTCAATATATAAAAATCGAATTTTTAGTTCGCTATTCAATATATAAAAATCGAATTTTTAGTTCGCTATTCAATATATAAAAATCGAATTTTTAGTTCGCTATTCAATATATAAAAATCGAATTTTTAGTTCGCTATTCAATATATAAAAATCGAATTTTTAGTTCGCTATTCAATATATAAAAATCGAATTTTTAGTTCGCTATTCAATATATAAAAATCGAGTTTTTAGTTCGCTATTCAATATATAAAAATCGAATTTTTAGTTCGCTATTCAATATATAAAAATCGAATTTTTAGTTCGCTATTCAATATATAAAAATCGAGTTTTTATTTCGCTATTCAATATATAAAAATCGAATTTTTATTTCACTATTTCTATTTACAAAACAAAGTATGTTTTTTTTTCTACTTTCAAAACCATATCTTTTTACTTTGTAAATTTCTAACCTCCTTCTATTTTTAATTTAAAACTTTTAAAACAAATTCAGTTTTTAAACTTTTAAAACAAATTCAGTTTTTAAATAAATATAAAATCAGTTTTTAAAATCAGTTTTTAAATAAATATAAAATCAGTTTTTAAATAAATATAAAATCAGTTTTTAAAATCAGTTTTTAAATAAATATAAAATCAGTTTTTAAAGAAAATAAAAAAAATCAGTATTACAGAAAATATAAATAATAAAAAAAAAACGACTTACAGGGGGGTTTGGGCGTTCGGTGGTCGTCGGCAAGAAGAGGACGGAGAGGAGCGAGACTGGAGGGGGTGCGGATGGTGCAGCGACGAGTGAAGGAGGGGCTAGGGTTCACGGTGGCGCTAGGGGGGGGGGGGGGTTCGCGGCTCGAATCGGAAGAAGGGGGGAGGGGGAAGGGGCGATGGGGAAAGAAGAAGAGGGGGCGACGGATGGAGGGGGGCGGCGGAGTCGTAGGGGGGGGCGGCGCCAGGAACGGTGGCGTGCGGCGGGATCGAGGGGGTTTTTATTTTTTATTTTTTATTTTTTTTTTATCGTTGAAACAGAAATGAACGGGGGCCAGTACAAAGGATATAGGGAGGGAAATATATATTTTTTTTACCTTTTTTTTTTTTTATTATTATTATTAAATTAATTGCATAAAGTTGACTTTTACCCATGACCTCGAAACGAGGCCCACCGCCTGTCGCCCATAGCGTTTTACCCCCATTCCGAACACAATGGGATATGTATCGCAAGCTGATTCGATTGTTTCGATTAGTTTCAGTTGAATTTACATTTAAATCACTATATTGAATTTTAAACGTACATTTCAAATTACCGGGGTCACATACTAACTAGAAAAATTCCTGAAAAATATTTTCTAGCTTCGTACTGACGATACGGTCCTAACAAAACTAGTTTCGTCGAATTCCGAGACCGTTGGAAAAATGGCCAATTTCCAGTCGATTAAAATCAACTAAAATGGTCAAAACACGTTTTCCTTTGCCACGCTCACATATTGATTCGAAAAATTATGAAATTTGAAACCTAGCAATAACTTTACATCCCGGACCCAACAAAACTGGTTTCGTCGAAATCCGAGGTCGTTTGCAAAATGGCTATTTTTAAGGGCTATATATTATATTAAAATATATATAAATTCCACAGCGACTATTTAGAATTTTCAACTGGACATATCTCTCAATTTTTAAAGTGAAATCTCAGTTTCTTACATCCGTTAGAAAGATATTATCAATCAGATCCTAATGTTTTTGGTTTCACTAAAATCCGGTTTGTTTTGCACCCGGTACATTCAATTGAAGTTTGAAATCGAATTATCGAACTACCGCGCCATTTTCAATTCTATTTATAATTATATATAAATATTTTATATTCTATCGACGACGCGTATAATATATACGTTCGAATTATATTCGAAATAAATTTTACGTCGATATTATTTAAAATAATCTATTTTAAATATTCAAAATTCGCTAAAATTGCCAAAATAAAAATTTTAAACTGGCCCAGAATTTGCGGGTTATTACAATCTCCCCCACTTAAAACTTTTCGTCCCCGAAAAGGAACAAAGTCGAAAGTGGTTTGATTATTCAACTCTACGTTCGATCTGGCTTCCATTCTCCAACTCTTTAGTTTCTGAGAATTTTCAAAATTTCAAAAATTTGGCTAACTCCCTAAATTTTCGAAAAATTTCGCCATAACCTCCCCTGCACCGGGAGCATCGGGGAATTTCAAATAGCTTCCCCGGTCCTTCAGATCTCAAAAAGAAAAAGAAAAAGCCAAGCGGCTAGCCAATAGGCTCACAAAATCATCATCACCCAAACAAAACAGGAAATTATGTAGTAAACATGTACCTATTTGTCGGGCAAACAAATTTTATTCTTCGGCTCTAGCCTCCTTGCTATGACCTGTTCAATGATATACACGTATATGCAAGCAAATGCGACCAATTTTCAATACAATTCAATATTTGATTATATTAGGCATAAGTGTCTCAAAATTATCAATCAGATAAACAAACAACACAAACATCAATCAATTAGTGAATTAGAGTTTCAAATTCATAATTTTGATATATATAAAGAAAATCATGTTTTTGATGCCAATTCACAACAATGTGTTCTAACTATATAAGTTTTGGTTCTCACCAGCCTAATGGAAATATATAGAAAATCACGCCTTCGTCACTCGAAAATAAATACTGGTGATGGTATACTTCATCATCAGGACCATGTCCGGGTGCCTAGAGTGTGACTCTATATCTATCTAATATATTAAAACTTCGGATATACGTTCATGACGCGTATATGCAAAACCTTTATATACTAGATTGTCCATATTCAAAATAAATAAATAATCAAATACGTATAAAATGGTTTAACTTTTCAAAACAAAAATTGTTTTCAATTGGAAAATATACTCTTCACACTCGTTCTAGGATACTACTGATCCTATCTCTAACGAGTCATTCTAATTGGATATTACTAATCCAATATCTGATGAATTCTTTCGTACGGTTCTAATGTGTCTTGTTCTCGAGCTCTGTAAACCAAAGCTCTGATACCAACTGTGAAGACCCGCAACTTCCCCGTAAAGGAAAGCGTCGGATAGTTCGAGAACAAACCACAACAGAACGCATACAGAAGAACATTTCACTATATATAACAACAGTGCATCAGATTACAAGAATATACAGAGTATAAAAGAATATTACACAGAAATATCAGAGATTTAAATTACATTTAAATACATCGCAGCGGAAAATAAACAATACACAACTAGAAGGAATATACGGATACAAAGCTTTCCGGATATCGTTCCAGCTGTAAACCCAGGATCCTGTGAATATAAATCTGCAAAACCGAAACTACTAGCTGCCCGTGTCAAAATAAGGGCACCCAGAGTTTAGGTTAAAACAATAAACTCCAGGTCAGTCATGTGACTGGTGTGAGAACTAAAACAGTTATTAATCTTTATTTTAAATCATTAGGTAAATCAAGGGACCACGCCGTATAACACGGAACGGGTTTCCTCCCAAGAATACCAGTGCATAAAACAAACAGCGCAATGCTAAATAAAGAAAAATGAAGCTGTTATAAGACCCAGGTCCTATCACACAATGCAACGCAAGCCGGGGGATAGGGTTTTCCCTTATAACAGCCAAAGAATGCTTGATACGTTTAAAACAAATCATTTGATACTATTATAAATGCATAGTGTATAAAACAACTTCAAATCATAAGTATCAATCATAGGCGGCATAAGCGCCCCATCCCACTATGTCGCCATATATAGGATTACAATTAAAACCGCAAATGTCACGTATTTGGAAATTGGAATTCCATCTATGAACCGAGGCAAAAGATAGTCCTCAATCGATTCGAGACAATCTAGCCCATGTCTCAGGTCCCAGACTCAGGTGGGCCTTGGATCGTCAGGGCCGGTCCACACGGAGTGGATTATTATGCCTGAACAATACGTCTCTCCACCCTATGGGGTGTAAGTCTGGTCCGTCAGCCGACCAGAATGCATTCGGCCGAAACCGATATAACCGAGGCGCCTCGCAACCGCAACAACCACATAAGTCAAACTCGTCAGGGCGTGTAAAACCACTGACGCCACTTCTAGCTAGAAAGAAACGCAAGTCCTCCCTGATGTCCTCTCCCGTTTTTGGTTCATACCGGGTGCGAAACTCGCGAAGTAAACGTTACACAAAGCTATGCCACAAAGGCCTTGCTTTGATCAGCACCACAAGACTTTGCTTTTCAACAGAAGCCTTGATCATTTGCATCTTAGCATGCCACACAGGCAAACCACTCTATGCAACCGATATCAGTCACACAGAATGAAATCCAATGTCAGACACACAGTCCATTTACAAGTCCGTTCTGGGCCTGAACGAAACCGGAGGCACCTAGTACCCCGCATATCCATCGATCTCCAAGTACGTCTGGACGATCACTAACTGTTTCCATCTTCTTGGGTGTACAGCCCAATCAAGATCATCAGTTATCACCCAAACGACGTGAAGACCTCCGGTCTTCGACCATCGTCTTCATCTTCGACTTATCGTCGTATCGATTATTCAGAATGGGATAAACCCGGACTTCCCGAATAACTCGCGTATATTTTATAAAAGTGTTACACAAACACAACATACGCCTCATTCCAATTCATTAGTCACTAACCGTAAATTAATCAAGAGAATAATTCCCCAAATATTAACCCCGAAGGCCGAAACCAACATCAGATCAATATCCAGAAAACCCTTCTGCTTGGCTAACCGACAGTTAGTTTCTAAATTTCACGTTCAAATCTAATTAAAGATTTAACTATCGCCTGGAGCAAAACTGGTGATACTCCATTCTCGATCTTTTCAATCTAATTAAAGATTCATTAAAACTCCACTTAGTTTTAATCTGTGACTGGGTTAAAGAATCAGTGTCATTTAAAACACGGTTCACGATAAACCCAAAGTCACATCCCATTAATTATCGGGTTAAAGAACAAGTGTTATTTAAAACACTGTTCACGATAAACCCAAAAATCAATATCCATTCAATTCCAATTAAATATTATTTAATTGGTGCACTTCATTAAATCTAAATCAAAAGATTTAATCTTTTCTCAACTGGGTTCAAGAACAGTGTTAGTGAAGACACCATTCACGACAAACCCAAATCACATTCATTAATTATCGGGTTAAAGAACAAGGGTTATTTAAAACACTGTTCACGATAAACCCAAAAATCAATATCAATTCAATTCCAATTAAATATCATTTAATTGGTACACTTCATTAAATCTAAATAAAAAGATTTAATCTTTTCTCAACTGGGTTCAAGAACAGTGTTAGTAAAGACACCATTCACGACAAACCCAAATCACATTCGATATTCAATACAAGGCTCTGAATAGAAAATATATCGGCTTATATTCAATATCGAATTCTACGACTAACAAATGTCGTATTGGAAATAACGATACAAATATATATCTTTCAAATTTCCATAACAACACCTGTAATATCACGAATTCCAACATCGAAATATTCCGAAGACAATTTCGATTCAAATCCACTCCAATGCAATCATTGGAATTTTGGTTACTTTTAAAACCCTTTTTCGAATTCAATTTATTTATTTAAAAATAAATAGAATTATAATTCTAGTTCAAAACTAGTTCATTTCGATAAAAATCTATTTTTATCTTTTCAAATATGGAGTTTTTCATCCCAAACTTTCACAAATCATTTCTTATGATTTTACACAAATTATTACTATTTTTAATAATTTTATCAAGGCCCGTACAGTCGATTTCCAACAATGGCCATCGAACTGCACTTACAACGACCTTTTTCCAATTTGATTTGGACGTATCTCCAAATCCAACCGTTAGATTTCAAATTTCTAACATTCGTTAGAAAGCTCTTTTCGATACGAACCCAACGGTTCCGGTTTTAGGAGAATCCGACGGTCGGATCTCCCGTAATGTCCGTTTGAAATAAATGGTCGAAATTTACGAACTGCCGCGGCGCGGCGCGTTCTATTCAGGCCATTATATTATATATATAATATATATAATATATATTTCGTCGATTTCTATTTAAAACGAATTATATAAATAGTTTTGAATTCATTTCAAAAACATTTTCAACTTCCATTTCAATTCAAATCAAAATTGAATTCTTCTTTATAAAATCGTTTCAAAATTCATTTCTATTCAATTCAAATTTCAATTCAATTTGAATTCATTTCAATTCGTTTTCAATTCAATTTGAATTCGTTTTCAATTCAATTCATTTCGAAATCGTTTTCAATTCAATTTGAATTCGTTTTCAATTCAATTCATTTCGAAATCGTTTTCAATTCAATTCATTTCGAAATAGTTTTCAATTCAATTTGAATTCGTTTTCAATTCAATTCATTTCGAAATCGTTTTCAATTCAATTCATTTCGAAATCGTTTTCAATTCAATTCATTTCGAAATCGTTTTCAATTCAATTTGAATTCGTTTTCAATTCAATTCATTTCGAAATCGTTTTCAATTCAATTCATTTCGAAATAGTTTTCAATTCAATTCATTTCGAAATCGTTTTCAATTCAATTCATTTCGAAATATTCGATTTCGAGATTACTTTTCAATATTCACTTTAAAATGAATAAAATCGATATAAATATCGTTTACGTCAAAAAGGCGTCAATCTAATCAATACGGCTTCATAAATTTCTATTTTCAAATATTCTATTTCAAATATTTCCTATTGTCAAAATATTTGTTATTATCAAAATATTCTTTATTTTCACGATTGGAATGAGGCCCAATCAATTACCATATAAAATTAATTATATGGATTTTCATACAACACATGTATATAATAACATTGAAAATAATCAACCATCAACCAAAGTGCACTACACTGTATAAGCATCAAATATAGATATTCAACGCTCATAACAGCCTGTCAATCAATCGATCGACATATTTAATCAATCAGGATGAGTGAACTTCAAATTTCATCCTAACACCCGTGTGGGGTTTCAAACAATCAAACACCGATTTTTATTCGTGCAGTTGGGCGATGTGTAAAATTTATCGTCCCAATCAATGTCATTCAAATAAGTGTACATAAACAAACCATCTGGTTTGTAAATGAATATTTATTTATTCACTTCACTATTTTCATATTCACGTTAAAAATTATATTTTTAACGATAAAACATTTTATTTCAACCTATTAATTTCTATTCAATTCATTTGCTCAATAAAATGATATTTTTATTTTTCTAACACATTTTAGAAAATTTCGGCGGCATAACGGCACGATACTAGAAACGGGACAAGGCCTAGCCTTATCCCCGGTCTAGTGAAGGCCCACGCCATTCACACATCAATCAAATCACTTTCGTTATGTAAACCACAAAATTTGGAGTAAGGATCTAACATAGCCTTACTCCTTCGCCTTATAACGGCGCACGTCTAATCCTAACCAATTTATCGATTCGATTTTTCATACCACAAACCACATTCAAACCAATATCGCAATCAATCACCAAACAGCCAAACAAACAAGTCCATGGTCTGTGGACGATTGTGTCGGGTGCTACTAAGCACCGTCTGCATCCTAGTATATATATATATATAACTAGAAAAATAAATTGAAAGGTGAGAAATTCTCACATATAGCTATCCTAGCTCCACGGCACTTCTAATGCAGGAAATCTTCGCCAACCCGCCTTTTGTCGCTTTCGTTGTCCACTTTCACTACATATGTAAAAATCGAATTTTACTTCGCTATTCAATATATAAAAATCGAATTTTTAGTTCGCTATTCAATATATAAAAATCGAATTTTTAGTTCGCTATTCAATATATAAAAATCGAATTTTTAGTTCGCTATTCAATATATAAAAATCGAATTTTTAGTTCGCTATTCAATATATAAAAATCGAATTTTTAGTTCGCTATTCAATATATAAAAATCGAATTTTTAGTTCGCTATTCAATATATAAAAATCGAATTTTTAGTTCGCTATTCAATATATAAAAATCGAATTTTTAGTTCGCTATTCAATATATAAAAATCGAATTTTTAGTTCGCTATTCAATATATAAAAATCGAGTTTTTAGTTCGCTATTCAATATATAAAAATCGAATTTTTAGTTCGCTATTCAATATATAAAAATCGAATTTTTAGTTCGCTATTCAATATATAAAAATCGAGTTTTTATTTCGCTATTCAATATATAAAAATCGAATTTTTATTTCACTATTTCTATTTACAAAACAAAGTATGTTTTTTTTTCTACTTTCAAAACCATATCTTTTTACTTTGTAAATTTCTAACCTCCTTCTATTTTTAATTTAAAACTTTTAAAACAAATTCAGTTTTTAAACTTTTAAAACAAATTCAGTTTTTAAATAAATATAAAATCAGTTTTTAAATAAATATAAAATCAGTTTTTAAATAAATATAAAATCAGTTTTTAAAATCAGTTTTTAAATAAATATAAAATCAGTTTTTAAAGAAAATAAAAAAAATCAGTATTACAGAAAATATAAATAATAAAAAAAAAACGACTTACAGGGGGGTTTGGGCGTTCGGTGGTCGTCGGCAAGAAGAGGACGGAGAGGAGCGAGACTGGAGGGGGTGCGGATGGTGCAGCGACGAGTGAAGGAGGGGCTAGGGTTCACGGTGGCGCTAGGGGGGGGGGTTCGCGGCTCGAATCGGAAGAAGGGGGGAGGGGGAAGGGGCGATGGGGAAAGAAGAAGAGGGGGCGACGGATGGAGGGGGGCGGCGGAGTCGTAGGTGGGGGGGCGGCGCCAGGAACGGTGGCGTGCGGCGGGATCGAGGGGGTTTTTTTTTTTTTTTTTTTTTTTTTTTTATCGTTGAAACAGAAATGAACGGGGGCCAGTACAAAGGATATAGGGAGGGAAATATATATTTTTTTTACCTTTTTTTTTTATTATTATTATTAAATTAATTGCATAAAGTTGACTTTTACCCATGACCTCGAAACGAGGCCCACCGCCTGTCGCCCATAGCGTTTTACCCCCATTCCGAACACAATGGGATATGTATCGCAAGCTGATTCGATTGTTTCGATTAGTTTCAGTTGAATTTACATTTAAATCACTATATTGAATTTTAAACGTACATTTCAAATTACCGGGGTCACATACTAACTAGAAAAATTCCTGAAAAATATTTTCTAGCTTCGTACTGACGATACGGTCCTAACAAAACTAGTTTCGTCGAATTCCGAGACCGTTGGAAAAATGGCCAATTTCCAGTCGATTAAAATCAACTAAAATGGTCAAAACACGTTTTCCTTTGCCACGCTCACATATTGATTCGAAAAATTATGAAATTTGAAACCTAGCAATAACTTTACATCCCGGACCCAACAAAACTGGTTTCGTCGAAATCCGAGGTCGTTTGCAAAATGGCTATTTTTAAGGGCTATATATTATATTAAAATATATATAAATTCCACAGCGACTATTTAGAATTTTCAACTGGACATATCTCTCAATTTTTAAAGTGAAATCTCAGTTTCTTACATCCGTTAGAAAGATATTATCAATCAGATCCTAATGTTTTTGGTTTCACTAAAATCCGGTTTGTTTTGCACCCGGTACATTCAATTGAAGTTTGAAATCGAATTATCGAACTACCGCGCCATTTTCAATTCTATTTATAATTATATATAAATATTTTATATTCTATCGACGACGCGTATAATATATACGTTCGAATTATATTCGAAATAAATTTTACGTCGATATTATTTAAAATAATCTATTTTAAATATTCAAAATTCGCTAAAATTGCCAAAATAAAAATTTTAAACTGGCCCAGAATTTGCGGGTTATTACAGCGACTCTCGGATTTGATCTACGAACACCCCTTCTTTATAAAAATATTGATTATAACGGTAGCGTTATAATCGCTGTCTTCAAATGTTTGGTTTATAAAACATTGATTTCAACAACAGCGTTAAAACCGCTGTCTAGCATTATAGAACACTTATCATAACCATAGCATTAAAATTGCTATTAAAACATTTATTATAACGGCAGCGTTAAAATTGCTATTTAGATTTACCAAGACATTTATTATAACAGCAGCGTCTAAAATTGCTGTATAGATTTACAACATCTATTATAATAACAGCGCTAAAATCGCTGTTTAGTTTTATAAAAGCATTTCTTACAAAGACAGCGTTATAGTCGCTGTTTAAAATTATAAAAGCATTTCTTATAACAACAGCGTTATGATTGCTGTTTTGAATAAAATACCGTGTGCGACGCACAGGCTTCCGTTGTTCATTTAAAAACTCTGTTTATTTTAAACAATTCAAGTTCTCCTTTAAACATATTTATAAACTATACATTCTTCTAACCACTTAATTCGATTTCTATAAATCCCCTTTTTATATACATTTTATTTGCAAAATATTTCCTTGTTTTAAACTATTATTCTTTTACTTTAAGCATTTGAAAATCTTTCTTTAAACTTTCCTCTGTAATTTGCTAAATTCGGATCCATTTCCAAATATTGGTTTCAAAACCGATACTCACTTTCAAATATACATTCATATTTGAACTCACCTTTTAATTTATCTAATGGTTAATGATCCACTTGATTTATATCTTTATTTATAACATTTTTCTTGGTTTACCCAATGGAATAGGTTTCCATTTGCAACTCAATGAAAAAGAAATTATTTCTAATTTGGAAATAAACTCTGCTTTTAAATTCTAATTTCCTTTTTCACATTCGATGATATTTTACGATATCTAAAATACCAGGTTCCTAAGGCCAGGGTAAACCAAACACACAAATTCAACCATGGATAATGTAGCATAACATATATCACCATCAAATAAAACAGTAAATAAAATGTTGAGGGATCCAGTTGGATCCCTCCAACCTGTTTCCCTGCATCCACAGATGTTAGTAACATCAAAAATATCGCATTAATGAAAAAAATCAATCAACGATGTGATTATATCAACCAATTTATCAACTATTTAACCAAGCAACCATTTCACATTATAAAATAATTTAAAACTCGTTTATATATAAAAATATAAACGAGAGGGAGTTAGTGAGTTTACTCACCTTGGTTCGCCGTTTACGGAACTGTTTTTGTTTCGTTTTACAACCAAACAAGCGTTTGATTTAACCACAAAACTCCGGCAACTCTGCTTTCCACCACGTCGGTTCCATAATGTAACTTTTGTCGTTACGGTCCCAATATGACATGTTCCGTCTAAATTCATGTTAATCACGAGAACCACTCGACCTCATCTTTTCCACGTATTTGAAATCGTGAAGAGGGGGCCATTGCCGACCAATTTACCACCATCATATCTTAATTACCATATTTGACCTAAATCAAAATAGTTTAGATACTAAATAGGGTCATTAAACTAATTAATACCCAATTAAATTAATAAATCCCCCTCCACTAATTACCATCGTGTCTGGAACCTGAGGCTTTTCTTCATTATTCAAAACCGATAAGTGCCTTCCTTCTTACATCCGTGTTTCCCAGGCGACACTCAGAACACCCAAAAGAAGACCTCCCTTCTTTGATTACCAATCCTCCTGCCCCTCCGTCACGTTCTTCCCCCATTCCATGTATTTATCCACCTGACCCCATCAAATTACTATCAGCCAACACAAAATAGTCCATCGTTTGAAACCACCCAGCACCATCCGCGCCATTACTACTTCATTTAACTTGCAACCGCAAGTTGGGTTCGGACTTCAAGCCGCTCACTCCGTTACACCGTCCGTTGAACCGAGACTGATGTTAAACTCCACTCCACAAGCTTCTCGATCCCTTCCCTACAAACTAGCGCCTACCATCGCCCTGTGTTCTCCTCAATATCGATGCCAACATGCTCGCACCCCCTCAACACATTACTGCCACACATTTTAATTGACTTTTAGACTTCGCATTCTTCTTTCTTTGTTTTAGAAACTGTTGATGCTTTTTGTAAAGAGAAAGGGAAGCACGGTGGTATATATATAGGCTAGACGGCTTGATTGCCAAGTAATTAGGACTATAGGGTAAGTTTGTAGTCATGTGCGTGCATTCATTTGCTTTGTACGTTGAGCTCAGACATGCATGTGCAGTTGTATGTATTAATCTCCTTCACAGGTTTGATGTGAGGAAGTTTCAAACTGGCATGCATGTGCATTTTGTATTGCCAAGTACGGGCAGCGACTTCTATTTCAAAGTTGGCATGTACAACTTTATATATGCAGAAGGTTTCTTAAGTATATTGTTGTAATATTTGAAAGGGACATATGTATCCTTTTCGGTGATTTCAGATAAGATTTTGACAGGTGTTTGTGGAGATTCGAACGTATATTGTTGGATTTTATTTTACTTCTTGCCAACGAATGGACGGACAGTTTTCTTTACTCGATTAAAATAAGGTGATACGCAAAAGATTTGTTCAGTCGGAAAAGTTTGACTCGTCCAGCGTGATCTTAGTCAAGATATGATCTCAATTTTTCAAAGAGATATGCACAGGGATTTGTATAGTTTTTAGCCAACAATTACAATAAGATTTTGGTACGATAAACATTTGATTATTCATTTAAATATTAGCGTACCCCGCTACATAGAATTCCATTCACTCACGGACTGCTATAGACAAAAATAAAAATACTATCGTGTCAAGCGATGTGCCATGATCCCAAAAATATAATAATATCGGTAGTTTAACTTATTTTATGAAACCCCAAAATATTGATATAGGGTGCAAAATACTCCAAATAAAAGTTGTGTATTTAATTAATTAAAAATTACAGTAAAATTCTAAAAATTTAATTATCACTATGTCTCAAATGAATCTTGCCCAAATTCAAGATCGATATTCAAATATATTTAAATAACCGTTATGGCCTATATACGATTCTACATCGACTTTCTGAAAATTTGATTTGGACGTAACTTACAATCTATAAAATGAAATCTCGATTTTTTTTTAGTTCCATTAGAAAGATACAGTTCAATAGATTAAAACGTTTCTTGCTTCTCTAAAATTCGATTTATTTTGAATCATGTACATTCATTTGAAATTTGAAATCGAATTTTCAAACTACCACACCATTTTGCACTCGTTTTAATTATATTATAAATTATACGTTTAAATATCGTTTTACTAAATAAATTCCTTATATATAATTAAAATAAAATATTTAAACCAAATTTAAATATTCAGAATTCAACGGCCGAAAAATCCGGGTCGTTACAAACACAGTAGTACAGTACACCATCCTAACAATTGTGCGACAGTATCCTTTCCAGAATATCCGCATGACCGTGAAACATGTCCACCTCAACTACTCACCCCAACAGTATCACCGCCCACCAACTTTTTGCCATTTACCCAAACTCAATGTTGTTTACCACACTCACAACTCCCATGCGTGAGTACATGGAACTGCATTCTACTCGAACTCCATGCGTTAGTACACCATTGACCCCTTTCATCACGAGACTCCCCTTCATCTCGATGTCTGATAAATGAACTGCTCTTCACATTATTATCCTATCCTTCTCGCAGCAGCTGTTTCCACGCCTTCTCCTTTATCACGTGAAAAGAAATCAATCCGCATGCATGCTACAGCATGCAAACTCCACCGTGTATATTTATATCCGCAACTACTCCTTGACGCGCCCCGACATCAACTCTCCTCCATGAACTCCTTCATACCAACGTTGATCTCCTCCACACATTTATTCACGTTCAACTCATGGATCCCATGCAATTGTGTATGGATCACACTCCTCTTCCTATTCAGATTCTACCCTCCTTGCGTCTCTCCTCTCCGAGCTCAGCGCTTCAGGCACCACCAGACCCCCTCCGGGTTCATCAGTCTCCCGCAGTGAAACACAGTGTATCGGTGGTCTGAAACCATTCCCGGCGTCGCCCATTATTCCCCTCAGAACTCTCCCGGTCCTTACAGCGAATGCACTCCCATGCGTCTTTCCTTTCACCTTACTCTCTTTGTTTCATTCTTATATACACTGAAGTTTGTGTTTTGATTTTCATTGCTTGGGGTTTTATCTTAGGAAGAAAGAAAAATGACTGAGGGTCAGTGCGTGTATTTGTAGAGCTTGAATTTCTTAGTGGCAAAGAAAATAGCATGTACCATACTTCTCCCTAGGCATGTGGTGGAGACGTGGAGTAAACGTTTAGGCTGATGTAGGTAGGTGATAGTTTAGAGTATGGGCTTCGGATATCTTTGTTGCTAAGTTTCGTACAGTAGTTCAGCTAGCTATGGTAAACCCATGCTTTAGTTGTAGATCGTAGGTTTCATTTCCAAGATGTAGGCTAGGGTAGTGTTTTTATTTGTTAAAGTTTAGGCTCCCACGTTCGTAGGGTAATGGCTATGCCTTGCATATTAAGTCTTTAGCCTAAGGGTAGATTAGCATGTTCTCCCTAGTTCATTAAATGTTGATAAGGACTTGGAAATAACAAGGCACTAGCTCATTGAAATGGAAAGAGTTTTAACGTCCGCCTATTTGATATTTCCTTTTCCATTCGAAGGTTATACCCAAAATATGATATACTGTATTTTGTTTATTACGGACTGGTACGGACAGAAGTAAACGTACAGTCGTACTCAACGAGGTGTCACGATCCCAAAAATATAATAATACCGGTAGTTTGACTCATATTTTGAAATCCCGAAATACTGATACAGGGTACACCATACTCCAAATAAAAAGTTGCGTATTTAATTTATTAAAAATTACAGTAAAATTCTAAAAATTAAATTATCGCTGTGCCTCAAAAGAACCTTGTCCTGATTTGCAACCGATATCAAGTTATATCCAAATAACTGTTACGGTCGATATATGATTTCATAGCGACTTTTCGAATATTTGATTTGGACATATCTTGCAATCTACAAAACAAAATCTTGGTTTTTCACTTCTGTTAGGAAGATACAATTCAACAGATTCCAACGTTTCTCGTTTCGAAGAAATCCGATTCAAAACGAGTCCGGTACACTTAGTTGAAGTTCAGAACGTTAAATTACGAACTGCAGCGTCGTTCTTAGCTCGATTATAATTAATATATATTTATATACGTTCAACTTCGTTCTTATTGATATATAAATTCATTTATATTACGAATTCAATATTTTAAACTGTTTTAAATATTCAAATACAGACCAATAAAATGCGGGACGTTACAGTCCTTCCCCCTTAAAATAATTTCGTCCTCGAAATTGCTAAGGTAGGGAAAATGCTACAATCTCTGTTATAAACAGGTTAAAAATCTTTTTGGTTTACTTCATAAAATCAGTTTCAACTGAACTGATTAATTCCAATTAAAATATTAATTCCTTCTCATTACCGAATATTTTCGAAAATTCTGAAAATTTCCTAATAGCTTAAATTTTCAGAGAATCTTGTCAGCATCAACTCTGCACGGCTCACACGGTACTACAACAACTTGCCACTCTGGGCCTTCTCCAATCCAAAAGAAAATCAAACAGTCAAACGGCTTGCCCAAACCGACTCATAAAAATCTCATACTCGTATATAAACGTGTACCTTCTCTGGTTGGGCATTTAACTCTATCTCTGCCATCTGCTATCAAACCAGCATATATCCAAACATTTCCAACTGAACTCCAATCAATTTATTCTCCAATCCAATCATTCGCTTTTACTAAGCCAAAATTCTATTTCAATTCCAATTCCATTTACTGATTTTTTTTTCTCAAATTAGTTATCTTTATCTCCAAATTCAAAATTTGATTCTTATTCTCCAAGAATCAATTCATTTTAATAACTCGAATCTCTAGTATTTCTCTTTTACAATTTCCATTCTGGATCATTCCAAATTCAGTCCAGTTTTGTTTATCTTAGTTTAAATTCCACTTTTTCATTTCAACTTCATAAGTTAAATCTTTATTTCAGAATTCAAATTCCTGGGATTTATTTCAAATCAGTTTGAAATCATATATAATTCAAAACATTTGAATTTCTGACAACTTGTTTCTCAAACAATACAAAACAAAATCTTTGGTAGTAATCCGTCACTTACCAGCTCGAAAATGAACACCGACAATGTCGCGATCATCATCGGAATTTATTTTCCAACCATCGAAGTGAGTTCAATACTATATTGCTTTAAAAACTCATTAATAATCACTCTATTTTTGAAATTACTTCAAAATATCTTTCATAGCACTTGGAAAACAAATTTTCAAATCTCCCAGGATTTTAAAATTCCCTTATATTTAATTCAAATTCAATTTCAATTCTTTTCCAAGTTTCTAGAGTTTTATTTCAATTCTGGTTTTTAATTCAGATTCAGCTCATCTGATTTCGCATATCATACTTATATAATATTTCGATTGGTAATTTATATAACCAACTCAATTATAATCCTGTTCGATCATAATAATGATCACATATCCAATATATTATATTAATATCAAGATATACACTTCTTTTTATATCAAAATATACTTTGGGTAAAATTATTTCATTTACCCTCTTTTCAAAATATACTGTGTCGAATTACTCTGTTCAAGAGTTTAGAAACAACTATCGACCCAGTTTGCATTACTGTTTCGACCAGAATTCATAAACCACTCGACTGACCAGTCAACACAATATAAAATATTTTTATATTAATTTACAAATACGCACTCATATATTTACACTCATACTCAATCTAGAGTACTACTAACTCCATCTCTATTGAGTTACGCCACAGGGCCAAGGTAATCACTTAACTTTATGCTCTGATACCATCTGTAACGGCTGGATTTTCGGTAGGCTTTTCAACCATCCCTCCAACCCTAACGCAGTGGGCTAACCTCCCACCGTGGCTTACAGAGGTAACCCAGCACCTTGTTTTACGGCCAGCCTCTCGACTGCAACCAACCCACATTGTCGGGACATGTAGGGGTAAGAGTCTCCCGTTCGCCACCAAACCGCGAAGCGAGAACCCCCTATCATGCGTACCAAGCGCTCAAGCAACAAGGACTGGTGTGAGTAAATTCCAACTATACGGTTTTACTTTGAAGAAAATCCTTTTGGAACAAAAGGATAATAGTAAGACCAGCCCACACATAAACATGGACGGCTTTTACCTTACTACAACCCAAATTACTTTGATATCAAAAACAATGATATTATGATAATGTCTAAACAAATAATTATCCAAGTAGCAGAACGCTTGCATCTCACGTTCCACATATATATAGCATAAAATCATAAACCGCAGGGCACTTATTGGAGATTGGATTTCAACGGACAAGGTATGGGAGCACCTTCTGAATAGTGTACTCTAGAGGGGATACACTCAGGGTTCAACAAGAACGTCTTGCAACCCGGCCACACATGACCGCTCACTCATTTAGCTTGAGTGTCGCGAATATATTGCCACCACGGTTGTAGGCCATCCAACCGTCATCCGAAGATACAGAATCGAAAAGAAGTATAAATATGAATTTTCTCTAGATCTGTGACAATACACCCTGCTTGGGGATGACCCAACTGGCCATGCTGCCTAGCCCAACTTCTGTCATTCCTGGTTGTGAGGCTAGAGGCTACGTCTATCTTTAGAACATCTGATCACCATTCACTTTGAATGTCACATCGTCAAATCCGTAATCACACATTGATTAGACAAATGCACACTGGGTGTAGAATAAAGAGAAGTTATCTTCTCCCCACCAACTTGGTATATTCGTAAAATCAACGGCGTGACCGTTGGAAATACTCTGTCAGACACTCGTCCATACAAGTTGTCCTGGGACTGGACAAACAAAACATCATTCTAGAACTGGACGACCCTTGCATTTAACTCCGTCTTCAATTATCTTCAGCATATCTATTTCATAGCGCTTATGCCTATACGGAGTGGTTTCCGGATAATAAATCCAACCGGTCTCTCCGTATTGACAACGACGGTCAAACACTTCGATAGTCGGTTATTTAACTATCGGAGTTAAAACAACATCCATTCTAATGTATACTAAACATCATACAATCACGGGCGCGTTTTATTTAACATTCGTTATATTTCAAATTTCCATATCTCACTAGATATTTCTCAAACTCTGTTTTTGCCTTTAACACTTTTGGAAAACATTTCCAATTATTATAAACTTTTATTCTTTCATGTTCCAAAAATATCCGTTATTAACGTTCGAACTATTTCCCACTAAGTTCACATTCCTTATTCCTATACTTGGGTAATCTACCTTATTTGCACTGGAAAATATTTCCAAATTCATCTTAACCTTTTAATCGGCCCAACGTTCACTTTTAAAACATTATTCCCTTTGAAATGGACATACCATCCCTTCTTATAGAAATCTAAACACCTTGATCATATAACTCTTTATTCACGTAATAATCTCCCTTATCTTATTTACCGAAATCTCTTTCATACTTTTTCACTCCTATTCCACTTTATAAACTCTGTCTCTAAGTCAACCTCTTATCTAATCGATATCAAGTTTATAACTAAATATTGATTTCTATCCTATCAACATTTATTTGTTTATAACTAAATGTTAATTATTCTATCAGATTACAATCCCTAAAAATAGTTTATTTTTAATACTTTCGACATCGTCGAATTCTAGTTCCAAATCCTAACGGTTTAAATTCTAATCACATTTCGAACATCGAAATGCTGTCATTGTTTTCTAACACGATTCTTCAATTTCTCTTTCTAAAACTGATTCTTATATTTTCTTACGACATCGTTATTTCTCACTTTCGAATAAGTGGATTTCAACTAAACTGCTTCATTTCCTAGGAAGTGCTGCTATATATAAAAGTCATGCTTAAGTCAAATCAACAGCAGTTAATTTGTCGCTATAGTTCTAAACTTGTCATACGCTGTAATATTCTCCTTATAACTAATCTCAACATTACAGTCACCCTTACCTTATCAACAGCGTTATTTTATCGCTATAGTTCAAACTTGTCATACGCTGTAATATTCTTTGTTATAACTAATCTTGACATAACAGTCACACTTATCTTATCAACAGCGTTATTTTATCGCTATAATTCTAAGACTGGCAATACGCTGCCGTATTCCTTTTATACACATCTTGACATCTCTTTCCGTTACAAACTGTTATCGTTCCTCGATAATAGTGAAGTCGTTCAAGTTGGGGTATTCTATTTACCTCTCAGACCTTGATCGACAACGTTCTTACCTTAGAACCGATACAAGCCTGTACTCTAATCCCTTATTACTTATAACACCTATCAGATCGTATTTTCATGTTTATTTATAACTATGGTTTTATAACACCGTATCGTTACTTTGAAATCTCTGGTGTTTGATTATTTATATTAAACATTTACTCTTCGCTTTCTCCAATCCACAGTTCCATTTATAACTTCTTAACCAAAAGGTAATTAAATCTTATTACTTTGGATTAATTTATTTCTAAACTGTTTCATTAGATTAATTGAAGACCAATTAACCTAATAATTATTTTCCCAAATAATAGTTGATTTAATCAACTTCATTCCATCAGTAAATTCGTTAACTGATTTTAATTACTTCTTAACATTAGATTAATATAATTAATCTAATAATATTATTATCCAAATATTAAATCGTCGGATAATTTCTGCTTTATAAACTCATTTAAATGCCAACAATCGTTTTTATTTATTTTATAAAACGAACTCTAAAATACTGGTTTATAATAGAACTTCTATCATAAATTTAAATCTTCTTTTTAATTATAAAAATATAATTTTTATAATTAACTTCGTTGATTTGCCTGACGGCCAATCAACTTCTCAACAAAACGATGGTTTTACGGTCGACTGTTACTACTTTCTTAGTCGATATTTGTTTATCTATTTATCGAAACAGATGTTGAATTTCCGTCCAACATCAATATTCACATGGGGTTTTAAATATAATTCGGGTTCATACAAAACAAACAGTACATATAATTATCAAGGAATCCGGTCGGATTTCTCCAACCGGTTTCCGCATCCACAGATGTCGGTCAACACAATTTACACTAACTCTATACTAGGGGATATTCTAATCGGTGGAATCAGTGTCCAATCGATGATGTATACATATACGACGATATGTATATTTCAATCATTTTAATTGTAATCTACCGAAGCGACCATCACACAGCATTCAACCAATATTATAATATTTAAAAATAGAGCAAAGTCGGTGAATTTACTCACCTTGGCGCGTTAACCATTAAATACGATTTGCGTCAATCGATCCGATCCGGCGTTTTATTCTGCCAACTTGCTAAACTTCGGACATCATCATTTCCAAATGAGTTCTTCATCACGCTCCATTGTTTAAACATAGCACTGCTCCTGTGATATCCGTTCCTTTCCATCCAGTCCTTTCGTGCTCTCCCTTTCTTTTTGCTAACGGATGCATGCAACGCTGAATGTTCCCTTTTTCCCATCTGACACTCGCCCCGCGTCTTGGTTCAACGCTCCGCCACCTCACCCGACGTTAAACCCGAACCCGTTCTTCTCCAACCATCAACTGCATGCAACCAGAACCCGGGAGCCCCCTCCTCTTCTCATTTCCACATTTAAACTTGTTCGCATTTTCCCAAGCAAGACGTAAAAGCTCCAAACTTCCATAACTGTAAGTCCATTCACCACCAACTGAACCATGCAAGTTTCTTTTGCCATGCACGGAACTCCGGCCTGCCTTTTCACTCGCAGTCTCGCACAGCGCCCCATTAACTTTCACCATCAACACACGTGCACTTCAACTCTACTTTTCCCATACATGCGAGGCTTCCTACTGTGTGTAATATATATATTTACATTTAACATCAACACAGTAGTACAGTACACCATCCTAACAATTGTGCGACAGTATCCTTTCCAGAATATCCGCATGACCGTGAAACATGTCCACCTCAACTACTCACCCCAACAGTATCACCGCCCACCAACTTTTTGCCATTTACCCAAACTCAATGTTGTTTACCACACTCACAACTCCCATGCGTGAGTACATGGAACTGCATTCTACTCGAACTCCATGCGTTAGTACACCATTGACCCCTTTCATCACGAGACTCCCCTTCATCTCGATGTCTGATAAATGAACTGCTCTTCACATTATTATCCTATCCTTCTCGCAGTAGCTGTTTCCACGCCTTCTCCTTTATCACGTGAAAAGAAATCAATCCGCATGCATGCTACAGCATGCAAACTCCACCGTGTATATTTATATCCGCAACTACTCCTTGACGCGCCCCGACATCAACTCTCCTCCATGAACTCCTCATACCAACGTTGATCTCCTCCACACATTTATTCACGTTCAACTCATGGATCCCATGCAATTGTGTATGGATCACACTCCTCTTCCTATTCAGATTCTACCCTCCTTGCGTCTCTCCTCTCCGAGCTCAGTGCTTCAGGCACCACCAGACCCCCTCCGGGTTCATCAGTCTCCCGCAGTGAAACACAGTGTATTGGTGGTCTGAAACCATTCCCGGCGTCGCCCATTATTCCCCTCAGAACTCTCCCGGTCCTTACAGCGAATGCACTCCCATGCGTCTTTCCTTTCACCTTACTCTCTTTGTTTCATTCTTATATACACTGAAGTTTGTGTTTTGATTTTCATTGCTTGGGGTTTTATCTTAGGAAGAAAGAAAAATGACTGAGGGTCAGTGCGTGTATTTGTAGAGCTTGAATTTCTTAGTGGCAAAGAAAATAGCATGTATTATACTTCTCCCTAGGCATGTGGTGGAGACGTGGAGTAAACGTTTAGGCTGATGTAGGTAGGTGATGGTTTAGAGTATGGGCTTCGGATATCTTTGTTGCTAAGTTTCGTACAGTAGTTCAGCTAGCTATGGTAAACCCATGCTTTAGTTGTAGATCGTAGGTTTCATTTCCAAGATGTAGGCTAGGGTAGTGTTTTTATTTGTTAAAGTTTAGGCTCCCACGTTCGTAGGGTAATGGCTATGCCTTGCATATTAAGTCTTTAGCCTAAGGGTAGATTAGCATGTTCTCCCTAGTTCATTAAATGTTGATAAGGACTTGGAAATAACAAGGCACTAGCTCATTGAAATGGAAAGAGTTTTAACGTCCGCCTATTTGATATTTCCTTTTCCATTCGAAGGTTATACCCAAAATATGATATACTGTATTTTGTTTATTACGGACTGGTACGGACAGAAGTAAACGTACAGTCGTACTCAACGAGGTGTCACGATCCCAAAAATATAATAATACCGGTAGTTTGACTCATATTTTGAAATCCCGAAATACCGATACAGGGTACACCATACTCCAAATAAAAAGTTGCGTATTTAATTTATTAAAAATTACAGTAAAATTCTAAAAATTAAATTATCGCTGCGCCTCAAAAGAACCTTGTCCTGATTTGCAACCGATATCAAGTTATATCCAAATAACTGTTACGGTCGATATATGATTTCATAGCGACTTTTCGAATATTTGATTTGGACATATCTTGCAATCTACACAACAAAATCTTGGTTTTTCACTTCTGTTAGGAAGATACAATTCAACAGATTCCAACGTTTCTCGTTTCGAAGAAATCCGATTCAAAACGAGTCTGGTACACTTAGTTGAAGTTCAGAACGTTAAATTACGAACTGCAGCGTCGTTCTTAGCTCGATTATAATTAATATATATTTATATACGTTCAACTTCGTTCTTATTGATATATAAATTCATTTATATTACGAATTCAATATTTTAAACTGTTTTAAATATTCAAATACAGACCAATAAAATGCAGGACGTTACAAAAACATCTGGAGGCATCCTAATTAAATTATTGATTGCTTTGGCAACATGTTATATGAGAAAATCATTTTTTAATAGCATGCAAGTACACTGATATTTTATAATCCTGGTGTTTTTATAGTATGAAACTGCACTACAAACATTATTTGTTTTACATGACAGCATAACCATAATTCTGGCATTACAAACCAAGTTCTGGATGATGATTGGATCAAAATTGTATCTACTTATAAGAGCTATATTATTGTTCTTTTCAATTTTGCTAGGCAATGCTGTGACATGGTCAAGTGGTAGAAATTTCGTTAGGTTTCTATTGGACTGTCTTTTGCTAGGCTATTTGTTTTGTTATCAGTTTTGTTATGCGATTTTGTTTGTCTGAATAAAACTGTTTCTCCTCTATTTTGTTTGTAGCTGAATGTCAACTCATTGTTATTTTGAATTTTGAATAAAAATTGAAAGGACTATTCAACCGTGCTCACCTTGTGAAATAATACATGTGCCAACTCTACCAAAAAAATGTAATGTGACTTGAAATTTTTCATTGAGCAATCTTAGAGCTATATGATTGCTGAAAGTACAAATCATTTTTAGAAAACTGAGCATAACAAACTAACCAATATTCCCAATATAGTAGAATCCTTGCCGGCAAGTGAATCAAGGTATTGGAATGTTTTGTCCCTGACATTGATAACAGCTAGACACCAATGGATATCTTTGTGCATAGGAACGAAGATCTGTCTTATTCAAAACAATACGCATGTATGATGCTTCGAAAGCGGATATAACCAAGCGAAGAAAAGGAGAAGAAAATTAATTTACTTTGTCACAGCATAACCACAATTCTGGCATTATAAACATGGTCACTAAAATTGCGCTTGGATTTCCATGGCACTAAAATTCATTTTATACATCCACAAAAAATTGTTTTTTCCTTCTTATTTAGGCCCTCCATAATGCTAGTATTATCATAATAAATTAATATTGAAATTTATGTTATATTTGTGTTTGATTTTAAATTTGAAATTCTATGGGGAATTGGTTTGATTTTTTTTTCCTGCTATGTTAGACATTGTGCTTGCCTTGCGCATGTTTCCTTCTAAGGTCTACTGTCCATTTACACCCGTGGATTGACGCCAGAATTGCTTATTTTCTTTTCTGTGTTACCTGCATACTTACTACCTTGACACCACTAAATTCTTGACTGATTTACGACACAATGTACATCCTTTTACTGAATAAGAATGAGTTCCCATTATCGTACACAGTTTGATTTCAGCTATCATATGACCTTACTTAAGTATTTTCCATGTATTGGAATGGTGCACAGTTCATATATTGCAAAAATGCAGTCAAAAATCTAACCTTTGTTCAGATTTATAGCATGTCCCCTGGGTACACTTGCGCCCTGACTTTTAAATGGACTATTATGTTGTTGTCACCCACTGGGAAAAATGAACGAACTCACATATTCTTGATGTACTTAATTTATATTGGCTAATCTTGCTACTGAATTTATGGCTGCTCTTATTTTGGCATGCGCATGACATACTTTATACTATTCAACTGCACCTGGCTGAAAAGAAATGCAGCACTTTGAATTGACAAAGAATATATGGCATGAAATCATGTTTGATAACTATAAATAAGTTATGTAGGAGTAATTATTATATATCCATTTATAGTGAAATTAACTCACCTTCTATATCACTTATGATGATGACATCCATCAAGTGGTGATATTTCTCATATAACTGAAATATATTTTTGAGCTTCAATATAGAGTCGGATTGTCAGTTGCCATACATAGAATGGAACTTTCAGGTTGAAGCAAAGACTGTTTTTGGTGATATGATAGTAAGGGCTATAAGTGTCTTGGGTTCATAAATTACAATTCCTGAACCGGTTATATGATAATGTAAAGTTAACACTGGAGAAAATTTTGTACAAATTATAGTTTAAACTAGCTATATATTTGGTTAGTTACGCTAAATATTCAATATATTTGGTTAATAATGCCCTAGTGAAGCTTCATCAATTTAGACTTTATTCCATCTAGGCCTAGACATTTATTGTTGTACTGAGAAAATCTGCCTTCTGCATCTCTTCATGCAAGTAGATTTACTTTGAATTTCCAACAAATACAAGTTCGTATCATCGTTCAGTAGATGTGTAATGTCTAATAGCCTCATTTTCAATTCACAAGTAAGACAAATTTAATTTATTTTTTAAAATATGTAACAACGTAAATAATCACTACTGTAAAAATAGAGAGTGCTGAAATAGCATAAATAGTCAATTCTATTTTATCTATATAATTTCAGTTATATATTCTTATTTTTTAATGTTTTTAATTATTTAGGAAAACCAAGAGTATTTTTCAATGTCAAAACCGTCCTCAAGAGAGTGGATTAAAATTCGACATAGAAACAAAGACGAATACATACAAGGTGTTCGATCTTTTATGAATTTCGTGGAGCAACATTCACCGCCTGATTTTAGAGTATGTTGTTGCCCTTGTATAAAGTGTAGAAATTCTAAAAAGTTGGCTTTTGAAATAGTTGAAAAACACTTGATTATTTATGGTATGGACCCAACATATGATGAGTGGTTTTTCCATGGGGAGAGTACTGATACTGAAGTAGTAGTCGATAATGCGTCTAATGATGTTAGTGACACTTACACCTCCCATAAATATAGAGAGGAAACTCATATAGAAAGTGATCTTGGGAACCTGATTGAAGATGCATATGGATTTCGTGGTTGTGAGCATACAGCTTATGGTGACAACCAAGGGAAGAAATACCATGAATACAAATTCAAAGCCAATGAAAAATTATATCCTTCTTGCAAAGATGGTCTTACAACATTAAGCGTCATTATAGAGCTCCATAATTAGAAAAAGGAGTTCAACTGGTCTGGAAATAGTATGACTGAATTATTAAGGTGGTTGAAACATTGGCTTCCTAAAGAAAATACACTACCTGATAAGTACCCTACAATGAAAAAGATGATAAAAGATTTGGGAATGAATGTAAAAGGAATACATGCTTGTGAAAATGATTGCATATTATTTTGGAAAGAGTATGAGAATGCACTGGAATGTCCTCGTTGCCATACTTCTAGGTTTAAAGTCAAAGAAAAAGGAAAACAAGTGGAAGTCACAAAACAACCAAGAAAAGTTTTGAAATATTTTCCACTAGCACCTAGACTAACAAGGTTGTACACCATACCATGGATAGCTCGAAAAATGTTATGGCATACCGAAGCAAAACCTTGTTGGAACTCCATGCGTCATCCTATTGACTCAGCTGAATGGAGATCTCTTAAAAATAGATGGCCAGAGTTTGCTACAAATGGACGAAATGTTTGGCTCGGCATTGCTACTGATGGGTTTAATCCTAGTGGAGCTCAGTCAAATGGTTATAGTTGTTTGGCCTGTTTATATGATTCCTTATAACTTGCCTCCTTCATTATGCATGAAACCAGAGTTTCAAATGCTTTGCTTGTTAATTCCTGGACCAAGAGCACCAAGTCAAGACATTGATGTATATCTACAACCACTTGTAGATGAGTTAAAACAACTTTGGATTGAAGGAACGCCTGCGTTTGACATGGATAGAAAAGAGCATTTTATTCTACGAGCAATGTTATTATGGGGAATTCATGACTTACCTGCATTTGGGAATTTATCCGGTTGTGTAACACATGGATATAAAGCATGCCCAATATGTGCGACGGAGACTGAGTCAGAGCGTGCTGGTAATAAGATAGTTTATACCAAGTATAGAAGATTTTTAAAGAATGATCATCCATACAGAGAATTGAAACATAGTTGGTACAGAGATATAGAGCATAAGGAACCTCCAACTCGATTAGTAGGACCATCCCTTTTAGAGAAACTTGCTCATATCATATATACACCAGGTAAAAAGATAAAAAACACAAAACGCAAGGCTGATAATCTTGATATTGATGAAGATTTTGTAAGTGAGATTGAAGATGGAAGAAGTCAATTTTATTCACTTCAGAGTATTGGAGTACTCATAAAGTACGACACACTATTGATGTGATGCACGTCGAGAAGAATGTGGCAGAACATCTTATTAATTTGTTGTTCGGTAGAACCAAATTGTGTTTCAAATTTTCATTTGATAAAGCTTATAAAATTAAGTGCTGTCAAGTTCTAAAAGAAGCAAAACTTCCATCATGTTTTTCAACTAAGATAGGAAACCTTGTTAATGTTCAACCGCCTACTTTGAATATTAGAAAGACATATGATTATCATATTATACTCCAATATTTTCTTCCGGTTATGGTTCAACATGCCTACCCGAAGTTTCGTGAAATGAGACGTGCAATTTTGCAAATATGCTTATTTTTCAACATTATTTGTTCAAAGGTTTTAGTCCGAGAGCATGTCCAAGCCGCTAAAGATATGATTGTCGAGGCATTATGTGTGTTGGTTCATTATTTTCCTTCTCAGTTTTTTGATATAAGTATACATCTGATGGTCCATTTAGTTGATCAAGCACTTCTATGCGGACCCATTAATTATATATGGATGTATCCATTTGAGAGGTGTGATTTTTTTAATATAACTATGTATTTATATTTAAATAATAATATATAACTAATTTTTATTTCATCTTTTTATTAGAGCTATGAAGGAGTGCAAGAATATACCAAGTAATAAACGATACGTAGAAGGATCAATTTCTGAAGCATACCTTGTTACGGAGTCTATTAGATATGCAATGGTGTATATGCCTAATCCACGTACTGGTAATCATAGTTCTAAACAAGCATCATTTTTGGATGAAATTGATGGTGATACATATGAACGTTCTATCATTGAGGGCAAAACTATCAAGTTATCTAATGTACAACGTATACAAATCCGAAGATGGATAATTTTTTGAATCGACATACCAGATCTAGATGATTATTATAGGTATGTATTTTGCTTGTTTTACGCTCTGTAGCGCATATTTTAAAAATAATAATATTACGAATGGTTTTGTAGTGCGTATCGATTGTCGTTAGAAGATGCTCATCGTGGTAAGAAAAGACTTCACACAAAGGCAGAAGTGGTTGTACAATCTGAATTTATTGACTGGTTGCACAATAAGGTTTGTCAGACTTTATTTCTAAATCGTATATGTATACATAATAATAAAAATAACACCAATGTATTTTGGTTGGTTTAACAGCTAATCGAAGAAAAATGCATGGACTCAATGTTATGGCATTATGTTAGTGGGCCAAAATGGGAAGCAAAAACCCACCTTAAGTATAGGATCAATGGATATGTATCCTCTCCTAAACATTATGACAATACCCTTTCATCACAAAATAGCGGCATTTGCATGAATGCTATTACAACTTTCGTTGCAAGTGCAAAAGATTTAAATCCCACAGATGATGATACTACATGGTATGGTATTATTAAGGAGATCATAGAGGTTGATTATTACATATCTCAACACGTAGTATTCTACTGTGATTGGATCAATATCGCAGATAAAACAAATGGTTGTAAGATTTGCCTAGACTCTAATTTATTGATGGTGAATCTAAGCAAGTTCAAAGGCTGTAACGGAGAATACGATGAACCTGCCATTCTTTCATCTGAAGAAAGTCAAGTCTTTTACATAAGTGACATCCATAATCCCGATTGGTTCGTTGTACGATATTCACCTAAACGCATGACTGATAGCATAGACGATTTCGAGATATCAGCTGACTTCCAATCCATTTTGAAGGAGCAACCGAACTTTACAAGATTGTTGAAGTGTATTGAATCGAAATAGATAGACATGATTGAGTTTTAGGTTTTTTTATTAGTTATCATGTCATTTTAATATTTTTGTACTTGATTTGTGTATTACATTTGTGTTTTTACATTATACTTGTTAGCGCCAGTATTATTACACTCTTCAATCTTTGCATTTGCCATTGAGACAAATCATTCACTGTGTATTTTAGCCTTTGCATTCATTTGTGTTATGTTGTGTTTAGTTTTTGTTTCGTGTGATTGTACAGGAAAAAAACACAAATTTATGTGCATTCTCTTTCTAGCTTTTAAACTATACATTTCTGTCTCAAATACACTTTGTTTGCAATAACTTAGTTCGATGCTCGTCTGTTACAGTAGAATATCTTTGTAATATGAACCAAATCAGTTGATTTTATGATGGTAAGTAATACTCAGTCCTCCTACTAGCTTGTTATTTAGCATATAATAGAATCGGACTTTTATGTTAATTTAAGGGATATCTAATTAATTGTGTATAAATTGTACATTACAGAATGACAGAGGGTTGTAGTACCGGATCACTGAACACGGATAATACATCGGACGTAGATGTTCCTCCTCCTCCATCAAGCAAAAAGTACTCAATATTTGTTGATTTGGAAGGCGCTAAAGGTGGCGATGTAAAAAAGTGGTCTTCCCGTTGTGGTGTCTTGCTTCGTTCTCTCGTCCCCATTGGCTACACAGAGTGGAATGATGTAGATGTCGTCTACAAAAATAATTTATGGAAAGCATTAATGGTACTTCTTTTAACTGTCATTTTATATTTTCACTAACATTGTTTAGCTTATGAAAATCACTATCTCAGTTTATGGAAATCACTATCTCAGTTTACGGAAATCACTGTTTCAGTTTAACAGAATGTTTAAATGGGACGTTTAAAGGGAACTGGAAGTTAACCAAGGCATGCGTTTATGGTTTTAAACGAGACATTTAAGCAAAGTATTTTAAATGCGGTCTGCGAATGCACAGGGACAATTGCATGTCGCTAGCATTTCTGTAACTATAATTGATATTTCACTTAATCCGCCCAGTTTGTTGAGCTATAATTTACAGTTTCTCACATCGCGGTCAAGTAGCCTTCCTGCATTTCGATCCATGAAATGCTTCTTTAACTATAATTGAAAGTTATTTGCTGAATCATGAAATGCTTCTTTAAGTATGTTGCAAAGAAGATAATTATGTTGCAAAGACTGTTCAAATTTCTATTGCATTAGAAACTGAATGGATATACATAGAAATTTAATGAACAAGTGCGTACCGGTGCTTCGCACACGGCTATTACAAATGACTGGTGGATTCAATATTTCTGTGTAGTATGCTAAATTAGGAATGATCCAATAAGCATTAGGTAATGGGTTATTGATAAAAATAAATTATTGTACAAAAACTGATGTACAGAAGCAGTTAAAATTAAGCATGCAAAATGAATCCAAATATAATACCAATGAGAGAAAATTTGGCAAAACATTAAATAAGCGGAGACAAACTTTGTTGGTCTAAACTAAAGAATAGTTGGATATAAACCTACTCAGCTTAAAGCATAAAGCAAAGTGGAATGATTGAAATGGTACGACATATAAATCATGCACGGTAGTAGATTTAATGAAGCCAGAGTTAATGTAGGAAGAAGCATGGGGAGAAATGGAACAATATATAACTAACGAAAGGTTAAAAAGAGCTGAAATTATAAACTCATTTGTACATAGCATGTTCGACTTGTATAAAAAATGTTGCAATATTAGTTGGACACAACAGTTGGAACAAATGAAAAATATAACCGGATGTGAGATCGATTCAATAAATATATTTTCTTCAAACGAACAAAAAACATGTATTTCTAATTTTGTGTTTTAATATGCCTAAAATTGTGTGATGGAAGCAGCAAAAAAAGAGAGAACAATTGTAAATAGTATAACGTGACATTCTGAGGTTCAGTAACAATTAAATTGATATTTGTCGTTCGATAAATAAAATCTTCTACCAAAATATATAGTGCTAGAATGAAACAATCGCAAAAAAATTAACTTGATGCCACGTTCTTATGTAGGCTTTCTCAAACATACTGTAATCAACTTCAAATGCAATTCAGATTCCATACACTCCAGTACTGGCCATCAATTGTCTCGCTCAATCTTAGAAGTTCTCTTAAACTATAATTCTCTTTATATTACCTACATAAGTTAACTCTTCAGCCTAGTTAAGCATTTCAATCCACTTCACTTGCACCAGAGCTTAAAAGTGGTTTGCGTTGAGTTCCGTTATAGCACCAGAGCTTTTTTTAAAATTGACCACTCAACTATTTGGATGCATGCACACTGTAAGATACCATATAAATGATTTGCTGCGTTGCATGCAGTTACAATTCTAAAACTTGACTGAAATCATATTAAATAATTGAGTGAAATAGCTTTAAGCAGAGGAAGTAAAACCGAAGAAATGGACCTAAAGAACACGCAGAATATAAGAGTCGGCAGGAATTTTATAACACTATAAAGGCTAATGTAAAGGCTAATTGTCAAATCTATGGTATTAAAAGCATTTTTACATCTTCTTAAAGAGATTACCAGTATTCATTTCAACCAGAATATTATTACTAAATTTGTAAACAACATTAAGCATAGAATGATCGGCATATCATTAATGTGACTTAAGTAAACTTGTATTATGCAGTTCAATTAACATTAGTTTCTGGTAATCCTGCTTAAAATGTTGACTTCAAGAGCTTCATCTCATTTCATCTGGAGTCAACGCCTGATCAAAATGAATCGAGGGGAAATAAGCAGTATAACTCACACCTGCCTTGGTTTCATCGATTCTAAATGAATGGTTAGAGATATTGAGCACAGACCTCTAGTCATATATGTATAATAATAGAAAAATGAAAATATGAAAATGAGCATAAGGAAATACTTGAAAAATAAATCTGACCTCAGCGGAAAAAAGGAAGCTTTTATCCACACAACAACATCCACTTCAAGTGTGTCTACCCATATTAAATTAATTTGAAGATGTATGCATGAAGTGTCGATCTATTGATCAACATTGTCAAAATCATCTGGTTCTCTTTAATATTATGTTCTCTTGACCATTGTTTCATCACTGCCATGTAAATAAAATAATGAGTAATTGCATTTTAGAACTGATGATGTGTGCATACTTCTAATTAGCTAAGAGAGCCTTAGATAAAATTTGCTTCGTATATGACACGATACAAACAAAATAGTGAAGCAGCCTACCTGACGTGAAAATCTTGTACATTAGTGCTACCAATTGTCAATATTCTATACAAATAAACGAGGAAATATCCATGACTGTAAAGAACAAAATAATGCAAGGTAGTAGACAAATACAATATAATACGATTATCAAATGCATATGCTTGGATAAGATTTTACCTTGCAAGTAGACAAATAAGCATTTGATCTAATTTTTATTGAAGAAAGCCTTGCACTTGAACTCACCCGTTAAACACTATGTAGTTTGCATAATTGTACACAAATAATCCAAAATGGGCTATATTATTCTTCTAATTAATAACTTCAACCCAACAAATAGAAAAATCATAATTTTAAATGCCTTTCAACTTACTTCTCATGCATTGCGTAGCTTGCATAAATGTAAATTATATAATAATAATAAATTCCAAGCTAGTAAAATATCCTTGGGGTAAAGGTGTTGAAGAACCAAACTATTCAAGAGAATAATAGCTAAACGTAATCCGAACAAATTTGGTGTTCCTTGGCAAATTTCAATTTCAAATTGTATTTCTATCATTGACACTAATGTAAATCCCAAATGAAATTGACAGCCAATTTTTCGTATCTGGTTATTGAACCCCTGAAGCATGGAGTTACATTTTTCCATCCTAATAGAGAAGGTTGTCAGGTAATGGAGTGCTTGTTATTAAGTAACAAATAAAAGATGATAAATAAACATATTTTCACAGTAAAGCTTATAGACATTAAAAGTTCACCTTATTCAAAAAAAAAAAAAAAGCAAAAGTTCAGCTTATTTAAAATCAAAGTTCATATGCCAAATGCACAGACGCTTGAGAATGAAAGAAATCATTTATATTAAACATTATAAAAAAAATTGATACAAGTAGAGTGTTTGATGTACTTTCTCGACGATGATGAACGGTTAAAATGAATAATTGGTTTGAGCGAATAAAATGAATTAAACGACATTATTTTGATAAACTGGAAGGAACGGGTGAAATGAACAGTTCCATTACATTAACGTCGGACGCGCCGGACGCCAATGCAACGGTGACAGACCAAAAAACTATGGTGAACGATACTGTGTATAATTCAAACCGTGGAGGTGAAAAAAATTATAGCGTCAATCAAGTACACATATAGCAAAAGTGAAAACATGAACAAATTTAACCATCCATTAATTAAGGATATCAAGGTGCAAACACATGATATTGTGTATAATTCAAATAAAACAGGCTTAACTGTGCATTATTTCATTAATAAGACACAAAGTAAGTTGCTCCCTGGGGTTTATTAATTAATCATTAGATGTAAAAAAAATCATTGAATACAGAGTCAAATATTTGAAGTTAATCATCCTTTAATGACATTTTCCGAGGGAAAGAAATATTATTTTGCCCTATAAACCAAACTGAATAATATTATGTTTTATGGAGTTCGGATTGTGTAATAGAGCAAATGAAACAAGGAATTGTATATTTTTCAAAAGTTAATACTCCAAAATAAATATTAAACAAAATCATATCTGGACTACATGTCTCAAGCAGTGGAAATTCTTGCTTTGGTGAGGTGTTTATGCAAATATTATATGACTACAGCAATAACAAAACTATTCAAAAGATGGAAAATGTTGTTTTCAATTTAAACTTATCAATAGTTAGAATAAATAATGTCAAGTTTATGAGTTTGGACAGATGAGTTAAAAGGTTAATAAAACCAGTTGGAAAAATTAAAGAAACTAACTAGTTTGATCCTTTTAAATCAAAATTTGAAGTTGTTGGCAATGCCAAACAGACTCTTCAAATTTCATGTGAATTTAACAGAATTTACGACAATTGAAGGGAAAAATTCAGTAACACTCCCATACTAAATTATACACATCATGTTCAAAACCGTTTCAAAATTTAAAATGTAACCAAATATTGTGGCGAAGGATTATGACACTCGAAATGATTGCCCTCAACTTTTTTCACATAACTAAAATAAGTAGCAACTGCAATCATAAATTATCAGACTTAAAAAACGATTGATCATGGTTCTTAACGATTTAGAGCCAAGTTTGGATGCAACTCATTAACAGCTTAAATTTTGTTTTCCATTTAAATTTAAGAATTTGAAAAAAATTGTGTAAGTTTAAGTGTTTGGACAGACGAGTTAAAAAGGCAAGTAAAACTAGTTGCAAAAAAAAAAAAAGATACGAATTAGTTTGATCCTTTTAAATTAAAATTTGACGTTGTTGGCAACCCCAATTAGCTTCTTCAAATTTTATGTGCATTAAATCAATAACAACATTTATGGCAATTTAAGACAATCAGGCTGAATTATACACATAATATTCATTGACCATGCGCCAAAGAACACTTGAATTCAAACCGGTTCAAAATAGAAAATGTAACCAGATATTATGGCGAAGGATCATGTAAAAAATCCAAAGCATTCTTCCTCTGGTGTAAGTAGTTTGCTGTAGACTCCATGCGGTAGTAAGTTGCCATTGGAGATTAGAAACTACTGTTGACTCTTTTTATTTGGAGCCTATGTTTATTAATCAATTATGCTAACAGTTAAAAGTAGAGTTGAATAAATTACAACATTAATATAAAATAACAAAAGTACTGTGAATCAGATTGGAGGTTGTTAATACCATATACCATTCTCCTATGTTAATTTGATTGTTGTTAATACCATATACCATTCACCCATTGAACCTCTTCTGTCTTAAAGAATTATCAAAGACAGTGGGGAGAGATTTTTTGAATGTATATTGGTTGAGCAGGTCTTGGTAAAAAATGTGTCAAACTATATGTTTGTCATGTATTGACAGTGACATAAATTACTTTAGTTCTTCAGATTTGGAATATAATGGGGGTACTAAACATGGGATGCAAAACTCTATTTCTTTATTTTGATTCATTATTGATTAGTGTGCTATGAGCTAATTTTCTTCTACGGTGGTCTTTTTAGATGTTAAGATCTTGCATGCTAATAACGTAGTAGAGCAATAGATGGTCATTATGTTATTGGTTTTATCAAGGTAGTTATATAGAAGCTAATACATGAACTAAAAGCTTATAGCAGTCATTTATAATATACCTTTTTTAGGCTGATTACATATCCAAATTATCAATGTACACTTCAGAAAAATGTATCAAAAATTTGACTTACATCTTCAATTCCATTGATGAGGCGACGATACATGCCTTGCTTTCGGTACATAAATCTGGTACCAATAAATGGCATTTCTGCCAAAGAGGTTCCATGTAGCCTACATGGAATGAAAAGAAATTAAGAGCGTATAATGTTGGGTGACTTTTTTTATTAAAATCATATGTAATCAGCGTTTATATAAAACGATGGTTATCATATCAACAGGTGCAATTTCGCATGGATGGACACATGCAAGGGTATGTTGATTTAGTGTGAACTGCTGTTTGGTTTGGATTCAACTAAATTGCAGTTGATATTCAGTAAATTTTACTCTGAATTTTTTATACAAGAAAAGAAAAAAAAACGCAAAACATTAATATGTGTGTGGCTTGAGATTGCACGAAGTTGTATGAATGTATGGCTTGAGATTGCACGAAGTTGTATGACTGTCTATGGCTTTTGACATTAACGGTTTTCAGTTGTATATTTGAGGTATATTTATTATGGGTATGTTGTATGCAAACCGGCCAGCAAGACCAATAAAAAGGAATGAATAAATTGATTTTTTATATGCTGCTATTGGCACTCACAAAAGTGTCATTCTCTATATCGTTTTTGACTGGTCCAATTTTAAGCATTATTTTGTTTTACTTGGAAGTTTTACCATTGTTAAATCGAGAAATTATCTATATATGCTAATTAATAATTTTCTTTTATGCATGTAGAGGGAGTTTGAGTTGAATATCGATCCCAAGGTTGCTAGACCAATTTTAGAGAAATCTTTTCCACCATATTATAGATCAATGAAGTCGAAAGTGCGTAAAACCTATCTTAAACAAGATGATGGACAACTCATACCCAAAGAAATTGCGTATGAGAACCGTCCCGATGACATTGATAAGGTTTGGTGGAAAAGATTTCTTGACATTGAGTACACGGACAAAAAGAGGAAACAATGCAAAACTAATGCTAACAATAAAAGCAAATGTACGATGACTCATACCTTGGGAAGAAAACCTTATCGTAGGTTATATGAAGAGCTGGTATGTAGCTACTCTTTCATGAACATTACTAACATATAGTATATTTAAATAATTTGTTTACATTTGTTTGTGTAGGAAGCAGAAAATTCGGGAGAGAAGGTTACACGTACCATGGTCTGGAAAGTTGGACATACAAGTAAAAAGACTGGGATGGTTATTCCATGCGCAACAGAGAAATATGTAAGTAAAATTTATTAACTAGTTTTTTTATAACAAAAGAACATGTTAACAAAACCGTATAACTTTATGTCTTGTATGCGTGAACAAATTCATTATTATGTGGACTTTTTATAAGTTTACAAAAAAGCTTTTAACTCAAGCCACACCTTGCAGTCTGATTATGGAATTTTCAATGCACATGCATGGACAATATAAAAAATGCAAAACAAAACTAAGAAACAAACAAATAAATGTGATACAATTTTATCTTATTTTCTATTGAAAATGCAAATGATCTGTTTATTGAAAACTGACACAAATAAGTCAGGAAATTCCTGAACAATGGAATGATGATTATATAATTTAAAGTCATACATTATGACTGAAATTGACCATATGTTATAATTTAAAATCATGCATTATGACCAAAAATGACCATATGTTATAATTTTCAAGACCCCTCATTTGAAAATAATGCAGGTGCAGAGATGGCATGATATTGGTTTGCCATCCTCATCCTCATCCTCACATTCATATCAAACAAATCTTCTAAACTGAAATAAAGTTATTCTTAGCTTGATTACTTTTATTCGCATGGATATCATCATTATTATTTTTAAGATTTCATAACATTAATGAATAGAAAACTTGTTAGAGGATTTAATTTTCAAAAAATGGTACTCAGTTTATACAAACCATAACTTTTTTTTTCAACTATAGTTTTCTTATTTATTCTCTTGTCATTGAGTTTATATATAATAAGGGTGCTTTAGGACTGCTTCAAGCAGTTTTGCAAACTATAGTTGGAATGTTTATCAAAGGACTGAGAATTGTCATCAAAAATAAATAAATACGGTGGGCATGGCAGTCTGTATGACAAATCTTTTGGCTCGATAACATTTACTTTATGTGAAGATTCTGCTTCATTGATTAGCTTAATGCTACTGAGTTTCTCAGCCAAGTCCATATGTTGTTCTTCCAATCGGAGATTCTTCCAACTTCCCACTTTTTCCAGCACATTTGTATCAGACTCGTTAGGTTTAGTATTTATGTTGGTTGGCTTCCAACAAACACGTATTTATGTTAATTTTGTAAATGTGCGAAAATACACAAACAATATTTCAAAATGCAAATGATCTAATTTAAATGTTAATTCATTTGTATAGGCGTTGGTAGAAGCAGCAGAAGAAAGACAAAAGGCAAGAGCTAGTTTGAACGATGATGATGGAAGTGGAAGTTTTGAAGATTTTGATAATGATCCGATTGCTGAAGTTTTTGGAGATGAGAAAAGAAAGAGTTTTTGTCGTGCGGTTAGCTCTAGAGCAACTCTAAAGCAAGTGAAGGTTATACAAGCCTCAAAAGCGATAGCTAAGTTCAAGGAGGAGGAAGATAGAAAGTGGAAAACGAACATGGAGGAAAAAACAAATCAACTAGCTGATAATCTCAAATCAGTGAATTCTACTATGCAAAGTATGAAACAAAGCTTGATGCAATTTATGAGTCAATTTGGAGGATATCAGACACCTAGAGCTGACGCTACATCCAATACAGAGCACAATCATAATAGCCATCATAACAGCGTGGGAGCTAACTTGAGAGTTCACTCTGATGATGCTAATGGGTCCTCATCAAGGGAAAGACAATCGGTTGTGCTATTGTCTGACAATTTGACAGAGGTAGCAAACGGACATCTAGGGACACAAAAGATATGTCATCATAGAAAAGTGTTACAAGGTGAAAATGTTGTATGGGTGGAGCAAGTATATGATCCGGAAGCACCTATTTACAAAGCGCCTCAAAATGGTAACTACAAGCTTTCTGACATAATTGATGGTGGTTTCATTATTTGGTCTGAGTGTCGTCTACGTACTTTGTAGAATGTTCAGCACAAGTGTTAATGTAGTATTTTGTCTTATTTTTATTTAGTTTTATGTTGGAACTATGTTGTTTAGAAGTTTAAATGGTAACATTGATGTTATGTATCGTACTTTGAATTCTATGGAAGAATTTATTGCTAAAAAATCATTTGTTGTTTTGTTGTTACTTGTTTCTGAATTGTACATTTATTTCATGTGAATTCTGTGTGTATGCTACATGTATATGGTGCAGTATGTGTATGCTGTTTGGATAGTTGCAGTATTTATTGTTACAACAGCTATGATCGTGACAAATGCAACCTATTATAACGAAATATATCGTTATAATGTATTATTATCATAACAGATAATATCGTTGCAAAAAAAACACTTTACAACAGTCATAGTCATTATAACATATTAAGTTTACAACGGATAGCCTCGTTACAAGTTGAAATAGATGTCACAGGTACTGTCGTTATAACTAATGTATGTTACAACAGTGATGATCGTTACAACATCTTAGACTTGTAACGGATAGCCTTGTTACAAAATGACCTTGTTATAACGAGTAATGCCGTTACAAAATATGGAAGTTACAACAGTCTGAATCGTTATAACCTGTTTATTTTACAACGGATATGCTCGTTATGAGATGCGCGTTTTATACAACGACGATTCTCGTGATAAAATATTGTAACGACATTAGCAACGCACCTGGTAATCACGAGCATAGCCGTTACGAATCATCATTGTAACGACTATATGCGTTATAAATCATCTTTTTTGGTGTTGTGTTATTAGATCATTATGTATTATTGGTTAAGTTTGTCTTAACCCTATCCACTTATTAGATTAATATATATATTATTGGTTAAGCCGGACTTAACCCTACCCACTTATCAAATTAATATATATTATTGGTTAAGCTGGTCTTAACCCTACCTACTTATCAGATTATTGGTTAAGCTGGTCTTAACCCTGTCCACTTATATATTATTGGTTAAGCTGGTCTTAACCCTACCTACTTATTAGATTATTGGTTAAGCTGGTCTTAACCCTACCCACTTATCATGTTTTATGTATCATATATATATATATATATATATATATATATATATATATATATATATATATATCGTATAACATGTTTTACTTGATTAAGTATATCTTAGTTCATAGATACACTGGTTAAGAGAATAACTCCCTATGTATCAACCCCGAAGACCGAAATCAACATCAGATTGGTACTCAGAGAATTACTCAACTCAACCAAACTTCTGTTTGTCATTCATATTCGTCTTTGATCAGCATTAATTAATTATTAATGCACAGACCTCTCACATTAAGTCAATTGCTTGTGGTCGCTGGATATGCTGGGCGGTTTTGGGCAACTTCCACCATAAGGTAGATTTAACCTCGTGTCTGAGCATCTTTTAATTATGCCTACGACCTCTCACATTAGACTGCCGTTTGCGGTTGCTGGATGTGTCGGGCGGGTCCAGGTAGTCTTGTACCACAAATGAGTTTAACCTCTTGTCTTAGGCATTTATTACGCATTTAATTTATGCCTTTGACCTCTCACATTAGATCACCGTTTGTGGTTGCTGGATTTGTCGGGCGGGTCCGGGCAGTCTTATACCACAAACGAGTCTAATGTCGTGTCTTGGGCATTTATTATTACACATTATTATTTAAACCCAATTTGAATTAATATCTCAATTCAAATTGTCAATAATTTCCAAATTAATCTATGTCCATAATTGTCACATAAATGATGTCCATAATTTTCAGGTATATAAATTATACCAATTAATGTCTCAAATTAATTATATGCCTTTAAAGCCATTTTATGCCAATTCTCAACATGTATATTTAATATTTCCCAATGTCTCCACGCCGTTCATACGTTTAATATGAAGTATGTTAGACTCGCAAATAGTCTAACTCATAAAAAGAAAAGAAACATCACAACTTGCATAACACATAAAATAGATCTAACTTGCAAATAAGAATTATAACATAAATTTGCATAGCCAATAACTTGCATAGGCAATGGACATATAGAACATAAATTTGCATAAACTATGTACTGCCATGTATCTAAATATAGAACTAAACATAAAACTGTGAACTTTCATATATGATCATGGTTTTTACCTAAACTTGCATATGGGTTCCATACAAACTTGCATATGAATTTAAACATGTAAAATAATATCACATGTTTTACATATAAACTCGCATACATATATGCACTTGATTCACATATAAACTTGTGTATAATTCGCATACAGACTTGCATTTGATTCACATACAAACTAGCATATGATTTACATCCAAACTTGCATATAAACTGATGTCACAAAATGAATCAAGTTAAACATATGTGATTGGTCATATGAAATAGATTCACTAACATATGTTAACAAAACTGTCATATGTTCACAAACAGACGATAACAAAATTAAGTGACGTCACATGATTCAACAGGCATGTTCTCATAATCCAAATTATAACTCATCGTAATTAGTTTATTAATTATTTTGTGAAAGAAATTGTACTCACAAAGACGGATTAGAGAAGAGAATAATTCGTTCATCGTTTGTATTAGAATTCCGACTTGTAATTCCTAAGCTTTAAGAAGAAGATGAACTACTCCAACAGCATAAGGACGTCTTTAACTTATTTTAATTAGGATTGAGGCAGCATAGCGTTGCAATGGTTTGGTGTGGAGAGAAAGTGGGGTTTGGGGTGTTTAAATAAGTTAGGAGCCAAAGAATCTATCCAGAAAACAAGTCCAGGTGCAAAATCCCGAATCTGACCAAATCAGGAGAGGTCGACCCCCACTTGACCCCCAGGTCGACCTGTATAGGGGAGGTCGACCCCCTGGTCGACCTGGCTTAGGGCGGGAAAAATCCCGCCCAGCCTGCTTCTGTGTTTTCATTTGAATTTGAATTCGAGCTGTTTTAATTTATTTAAATTCCTAAAACTTCTAAAGGCCATAACTTCCTCATACGAAGTCCGATTTATGAAAAGTTGGACTCTATTCCAAGCAGAATTCCGAGACGAACGCAATGGCGTAACCCATTTCCCTTAATTCTTCCCCTAAAAATTAAGTGTTCTTAAATTTGTTAATTTTAATATTTAAAATTACGGGGTGTTACAATTACAAACCGTACTTTGAGATTCGTTATCTCTCTCACCAGACTATTCTCTGACCCAATATTTTATTTCCCTCTTATTACCTTAGGTTCTCATCGGCGATGCTGATGAGTATAGCATGTGACATGTATGAGTTTTATTTGGAGCTGTGTAGGTGGATTAGCTGGAGATGACGTATTTTCATACTTATACTTGTATTACCTTTGTTTATTCTTCTATATAGCAATGTGGAGCTTTGATAGTGTTATATATTCTTGTTAGAGACAGTTTATCAATTGGGTTTATTTATCTCATGTATAAACCTTATTACTATTATGTATAACTGTATGAGCCTGTAAACTCTGATTATATGGTTATATAGTTGTTACTGTCTCGTCTGTTTTATATCTGTAATTGTTACTACTATATGTTATCTGATGTGTTGTGAGATATATCACATGCTCTATGATTTTTTTAATGTTTTGTGTCCTTTTCTTACTCTTCTCTTCTATTTCCTTTCTTTCTTTATTCTCTTCTTTTCGACTATTTTTTCTCTCTTGACTATCACTTTACATCGATCAGGTGCTTGTACAACACAAATTTTTGGTTAGAGAATTGGTGGTATATAGCGGCTTATTACATAAAGTTTCTTTTGAACTACTGGAGAAATTGGTCCTACTTTTTGCACCTTTTGATTCTTACAGAACGTCAGAGTGTCGCCCATCTGGTTACAATTTTAGCAAGTAACATCATCATACATTTCCTATGTGCTTCTTCTATTGGTTTCCCAATGCACTTATTTTTCTTTCAATTTGAATTACACTTCCTTTATTAGGGTTAAAGGTTCCACTATAGGGTGTCGTCGATACTGCCAGTTCTTTCTTTTGCAAAGCCTCATACCTTAAAGCGAAATAGATCAAATCCATAAAAGTTCCTTTGATGTGAGAGGTCGTCTTCTCATAAAATTCCTTTCTTATATCTTTAACAAACTTCTCATTCTTTTTGAGAGGATTGTTGATCAATTCTGAACTATACAAAGATAAGTCATTGAATTTAGTTTCATACTCTGCTACTAATAAGTTTCCTCGAATAATATCCAAAAAATATGTATATAAACGGGCCTTCCCTGCTGACAGCACTTGAATCATTCCTATAAAATCTCATCCTCCGATAAATTAGCAGTAATAGAGTCCCACCTAGTTGTTGCTTCCTCCTGAAGCTTCCAAAATATAAGAATCTTTTACGACAATCTTCTAAATCCAGATCCTTGAATACCTTTTCAGATGATCGAAGCCAAGTTTGCACCTCAATGATGGATTCATATCTTGAAAGGTTTTCCTCCTAGGTTAATGAAATCCTTTCATAAAGTAGCTAAATTTGCTCGAGACTGTACTGGAGCTGCTTCTTCCATGACACTAACTTCACCATCAACTTAAACTCTACTTTTTTAGTTGTGGTACTTCAAGTTCCCTTTCTGTGTCTTCCTTCATAACCTTTTCTATCCTGAATATACCAAGATAACTTTAAAAATAAAGAGGAGATTAAATAAGGGAAAAGATCATTATCTAACTCTATAAACGTTGACCAGAACAACATGGATATGCTCTCTCAAAGACTAAACTCGTTATAGGGTACTACTTACCCAATCTCTAATGAGTCGTTCCCAACCAAGGCCTAGATGTTCGCTCAACCTAAGCTCCAATACCACGTGTGACAAACCGCATTTCTACACTCAAAGAAGACACTTAATACATCCTTGGTATTCATGTATCGATTATTTAATTGTTTCGAAAGATAAGTCGTCGGATAAAAAATATAAAAGAAAAGGAAGCAAACACATATTTTTCTTCCAACATCATGGTTACAAAAGACATAATGTAGAATAGTACATATTGTTACCCCAAAATGTTATGTCAAGTTACAAAAGGCACTACTTGCAAGGGATATATATCAGCTTGTCAACTACTAAATATATTATACAGACATATAGGAATTATGGATAACAAGTAGAGAAAGATGGAAGCTACAAAATCCAACACTACTTCCCAAAATGCTCAACCTAAGTTTTCATTTTTTTACTACAAGAAATGTAGAAATGATTTGTAGAATATCTCATTTGTTTAAATTATCCATATGATATTGGATTACACCCCAAAACAGATTGTTTTCTTCTTTCCTCTTGCTTCGTAAGATAAGTGTTATAAAGGAAAGTAATGAATCAAAACTTTAAACTTAAAAATATTTCCCCCTTTTTCAAGGAGCCATTAAACCTCTCAAAAAGCTTGAAAAGGAATGTAATGAGAAAGAAAGTGAAAATAGAAAGGAAGGTGAAAATGAAATTTGTTTTATAAATGGATGGAGTGAAATTGCTAATTTACCCTTAAATACATAGCACTTTCTAAATAAGTGGTAACTCACCTTTATGTTTGAATTTTAAATTCCATTCCACTTTACACCTAAGTGTAATAATGTACACTAAAGGTACTTAATTCTCTTAGTTCATGATACCTATGTATCGAGTAAGTGAAACTATCATTTCATACTTAATTTTATCTCCTTTTTGTCTCATTTACGATAACATTTTGACGTTGAAACATTAAAGTTTCTGAAAATGTTTTTTCAGTCTTATTTTTCGTTTTTATTCAAACTAAATATTTTTATAAACAAATTATAAAAACTCATTTCTCATCATTAGTTATAATTAAAAAGGTTTTTAATTTTTAGTTATAAATCCCATCAAATAACTAATTAAAAACTTATTTGACTACCTATATTCAAAAGGATTAAATTTTGGATTGTTGCATGCACAGTTGCAACGACTATGCCAATATAACTGCTGTTGTGCACACAATAATAGTACACAATGGCAGAAGCTCGATGCAACAAACATGACGAAGTTTATAACTATCTTAATTTTTTTTGCAATATCGAAGAATGAAATGATGAAGTTTGTTGTTTAGATTTTGAAACCGTAATCATTTTTTAAATTTAGTTTATTTAATTTCTTTTTTCTTTGGAAGAAAATAAGAAAATGATGGTTCAGCGTGACATAAATAAACGATTGTGACTGTCTGGTTTAAGGTCTGATTCTTTAGTTCGTGCGCAACTGATGTCTAATGAGTTCTAAACTGCAACGATCTATAATTTAGGGTTTTTGGTTGATCGGACCACACTGGGTCCAACATGATAACACCAATCATCATTTTTTTTCTTTCACATTCAACATCCATACTTCACATTCCAATATTGGAAAGAGAAAAAATGAGCCTAGATACATCAAATTATCATTCATTCGATCAAGAAGGAAATGAACTACACGTCACCGAACATCATTATAGATCATTATAGAAAAAGAAGCATTATAGCACGCGTTTCATACATGATCATTACATGTATTTTATATGTGAATTATATTTTGAAAAACCGGAGATGTTTAGCATATTTAAGAGAAAGCGATTTACATGATTTTTCATCCAAAATTATGTGAAGTTAGTTTGAATTTTTATTTCTAATTTGTAATGTCCATTTTTTTTATTAGTTTTAACTTTCTTTTATGTTGTTAATTAATAAACGACGATCTTATAAAACATGTTTATTTGCTAGATTCTATTGTTAAATGATATAAAAATTTGTTAATATTTATAGAGATGCACTTTGAAATTGTAAAAATGTTCAATTATTAAATCTTATATTTAAGTGACGTACGAAAATAAAAAAATATGTAAGAGTATTTTTAAAACTTCGCGATGTGACCAAAATATTGTGCTTTGAAACCAACTATTAATAAAGATTTTAATTGATATACAAAAAATAAAAAATATGTAAAAGTACTTTTCGAAATTTCACGATTAAACCAAAAAAATGGATTTACAAGCCAACTATTAATAAAAACAAATACTATTTGAAGAATATTCTGCTACGATAAAATAAAGAATATACTAATTCATTTTTAAGTCCATCAGTTAACCATTACCATCTGTAAGAGATATGTTGTTAAGTACGTAGGTTGGAGAAATATGCACGACCAATTAAATTCTTGAGTCTAGAGATCTATAGCCTCTTTAATAAAAAGGTAAATTTTTGGATGGAAAAAAAATACATTTTGCTTAAGTAAGAAATATTAAAAGCTGAACTGAAAAATAGGAAAAAGGAAATATAGGAGATAAACGCTCACATAGATAACGCGGAGACCAAGGAAGCAAATTTACCAAGCGAATAATAGGAAGCATACCCTTGAAATATTCCAATTTCAGAGATAACCTCGTTGAATTCCTTGGCCCATCTACCCTAGAATTAGCCAAGCAATTTGCCTTTATAAAGTCACCTCTCATTCACCTTTCTCACATTCTCACACCATTTTCTACACCTCGTAGTAAAAAAGAAGGAAAATAATAATAATAATCTCAAACCTCTCGAATCAAGCACTAAATAATCAATCTGCCATAGGAATCAATGAAGTTCTTCATATTAAATTTTCTTCTCATGCTCCTATTCTCATCAGCAGTACATGCAAAAGACATATTCCATAACTGGAACGTATCATTAAACTGGACCATAAACCCAGTTTCTGCTCTACAACCAGTAAGATTATTTACCTTTCATTCATCTGTATGTTTGAGTGTCATATACATTTATACGAATTATAATTCTATGCAGGTCATCACAATCAATGGACTATTTCCAGGTCCATTGATCAACTGCACTACTAATGACGTTATCCATGTTAATGTCTTCAACCACCTCGATGAGCCCTTGCTCTTTACCTGGTAATAATATTTTTATCATAATGTATCACAGCTGATGTTTTAGGGCCTGTATACTTCGAATATTTTCTTTATATTATATCAAATTTACATTGTACTCCTCTTTGTTAAGAATATTTGAAAATATCATCTAAGATTGTTCTACCTTTATAAACAAAACAGATTTTTTTTTTTTTTTTTTTGGGTTAATTCCAATGAAAATGATATGGGTATGATACCATCTGTTGTATCATTTGATCACTCAATTTAAAACAGACTTTAGATAAGAAATAACTGTAGGAATTAGGTAATCAGAGAATAAAGAAACAGATTTTCATCAAAGATGGGATAAAAGTCACTGACCAACAATAATTTGCCGTAGGCGCCTAGTATGATAGCCCATGCAATTTTGGTATTAAGAAGTGGAACATCATACTTTGATGATATTATATAGAGAATGGTATTGTGAAAAAAAAAATATAGTGCCCTTTCTAGTACACTATTTTAAATATTTGAGAATTGTTCCAGAATTAAGTTCTAGTTTATTTATAGTTGTAGGAATTGTATATTCATCAACTTACTGATTTACATCAGTTTACATAGTACTTGTATTTGTTAATAATATCTGAACATATTTGAGTTCAGAGTACACAAGACTATCCTATCCTTGTAAAATAGGGAAAAAAAAGTCTTTTTTTCTTAACATTTTAAGATATCAGACGTCTTCAAGATATAAATTTATTTTAACTTATGTTTAATTTATTTTTTGGTTGCTATAGGAATGGAATACAACAGAGGCTGAACTCATGGCAAGATGGAGTATCAGGGACAAACTGTCCAATACAACCAGGGAAGAACTGGACGTATGAATTTGAAGTTAAAGATCAAATTGGAAGCTTCTTTTACTTCCCATCTATAAATTATCAAAAGGCAGGAGGAGGTTATGGTCCGATTAGAGTGAACAACCGTGCAGTCATTGCAGTGCCGTTCGATAAGCCTGATGATGAGTTTGATTTGCTTATTGGAGACTGGAACTCTTTTTCTTACAAGGTATATATACCTTTCCATAGGAAAATAAAAAAATAAAAAATAATAACCTAGTTTGAATGTGGAAATCATTTTATGATCATAATTTTTGAAAATATAGGACATAAGAGATGGTGCTGCAGTTATGGGCGAAGATGTTCTTCGATCGCATATTCTTATCAATGGAAAGCCTAATTTTGGAAATCCTTTTGGCAGAAAGTATGAATCTATTAGAGTTGAATCAGGTATATATATCCGTGTAAGCAGTTTAACCAATAATCTGATGATACCAAATGTGATGGTAGCTCCTTACCTGTATTTTGATTTTTGTTTATGTAGATTTTCATTATTTCTTCTATAAAAAATCATATATTTTAGATCTGTTTTTGTAGTTAAATTAGAATATTTCAATCCTTTATACCGTTTTGAAAAATATATTTAAAAAAAACTCTTTTTTCTATAGGAAAAAAGATTTTAATAGTTTTGAGAATTATGAACATTTTAAATTATTTATGAATTTTTATGCGAATTTGTTTTAATGGTGCTTTGGAGATTTTTCTTAACCTTTGGGTAAAAATGATAGAAGTCAATGCTTTTATGTACAAGTTCTGAGTTCTTTTCTACAAAAAAATGAATTTATTGGAAGTTTTAATTGCTTCTGAAATTCCTTCAGCAAAAATTCAATTTAGTTTTGCAAATAAATATATATTTTGTACTGAAAAATCCAATCATTTTGATTTTTCCAAGAGTAGATGATTTTTCCTCGAATATTTATTCCGTTCCTATGAAATGTTTGGAGCATTTTTCCAATTGAAAATTGAATTTTTTCCAGTACTGTTCTGGTTTCCAGCTATACCTTATACAAAGGATAAACAAAATAATTCATTTACGTAGTGATCCATCTTTTTCCTACTAAATATCAACAGTTATCTCTATAAAAACATAAAGTAAAATGTAACTATACCTAAGCTTGTGATGTGTCGAATTCTACGGGTAAAAGAAAAAAAACAAAAAAAAAACAATATATATAAGGAATTATAATTCATAAATCAAATTAACAAATGTTCCTTGAATTCCTCCATTTTGCTTGTTATTACATTCAAAGAAAGTTTGATTTATGTTGTTACACCAAATTCCACAACATCAAACCCGCTAAGTATGTTCTACACTTGAATCATTTTCGATTATTGTTGAATACAACAGGGAAAACATACCGACTAAGAATATCAAACGTGGGGACAAGGCTAAGCTTCAACTTTAGGATCCAGTGCCACACAATGACTCTAGTCGAGACTGAAGGATCATACACAAAGCAAATAGATTTGGACTCACTTGACGTGCATGTCGGGCAATCCTACTCTGTACTGTTCACTGCTGACCAAGAAGAATGGAGTTACTACATAGTGGCTTCTCCTACACTAACTGATACCAGCATGAATCCAACAGTTAGTGCCATTGCATTGCTTCAGTATACTATCAGCGCTGATGAAGTGCCAGAAGGACTTATTCCAAGTGGGCCAGATCCTTTGGACCAGGGATTCTCAATCGACCAGTCCAGATCAATTAGGTTAGCAAATTAAATAGATTTTTTATTTTTTTCATATACCCACTCTAAGATAATCTTTTACTGATTTCCATCAGATTTCGTTCATTTCAATTTATATCATCTGATTTTTCCGCTTCTTAGCCCAAACAACGATTATATCATTTTTCTTTCCATAATTTGAAGTTTTATTTTAATTTCTGGTGTAAAATTTGAAACAGAAGAGCTATAATAGGTTTAGTTGTTCCTTGTTAATAGTCACTTTGAAGAAACCTACTTGTATTTAGTGCACTGCTGAGGGTCAAGTCGGGTTCGGGTTGATTTGTAAACGGGTCGGGTCAACCCGTTTATTAAACGGATCATATTTTCCCAACCCTAACCCGATCCGTTTATAAACGGGTTGACCCGACCAGACCCGCGTAACCCGTTTAACTAAATGGGTTGTGTCAAGTCGTGTTGGGTCGGGTTTACCCGTTTGACCCATTGATAGATATTGCCTACTAATATAAGCAACAAAAGAGCCAAATCACCAACATGCACATCGTTATATAATCACCAACATGCAGCAAGTTGCAAAGTCACCAACAGACAACACATACATAAAGCATGAAATCATCATATCCAAAAATCCTTTTCAATACATAAGTATATATTCCCATACTACATAAATTAAAGACTACCAATATGGAAGAGATACAGTTGTTATAAGTAAAATATAACTAACAACATACAAGAACAAATTAGTAAAATATAACAGCTTACATATACGAGCATAAAAGATTAACATTAACAGTATACATAAAAGACTAACAGTATGGAAGAGATACAACATATAATCGGGTTTGGCGAGTCAAAATCGGATTAGCGGATCAACCCTAAACCCACCCGTTTATAAACGGATCAAATTCGGGTTGACCCGAAAATGATCCGCTAACTAAACGGGTCGGGTTAACCTGCTAATTTTCGTGCGGGTTTCGGGTCGTGTAGGAAATTGACAGCCCTCTATATATATATATATATATATATATATATATATATATATATATAGAGAGAGAGAGAGAGAGAGAGAAAGTCTACAGAGACACAAATTGTTGACACAAAAATAAATACATAAAATCTGGATCATTGGATCTCCCCATGATTTGCAGCTCTCATGTAAAGACAAAAGAATCCAACGGTCAGGATTCTGTGTTTAAAATTGTGTGTTTTATTTTGTATCCCAATAGCCGCTCCCATATATATATATATATATATATATATATATATATATATATATTATAAGAGAATTTCATATGCTAAGAATCCTTGCTTATACTTGCAATAAAACATTAATTGTTTGGATGTATGTCTCCTTGGTTCTTATGCTACTTGATAGAAGATAATTTAGCTTTATTTAACTTAAAATTCAAGTTATATATAAAAAATACTTTATTTATTAATTATTCGCTCAAACTCTTGACTTAACGTTGAAAACTTCTGTTGAGGATGCTTATATATTAATAATTCTTTTGTGTTCTAATCATCTTATACTTAGAAACTAAATTTACGCTTCTAAAATTAGATTATGTATGTATCAAATCCGTAACAAATCGTAATAAAAAACAAGATGTGTGTATTTGTATGTATATATGTGTATGTTAACACGTAAAAGTACCTTTATATTAAAATTACTGACATATTTCGACATGTAAGATGAAACATTCTACATAAGTCTTGTAATACAACTATGCTCCCATCCAAGTATCAAATTTCAAACCAAAAAAATTCTTAAACACCTATATATCCACAATCATTTACAGGTGGAACATGACGGCAGGAGCAGCAAGGCCAAACCCCCAAGGCACATTCAATGTATCACACGTAACTCCAAATCAAAGATTCATTCTTCATTCATTTAGAACAACGATCGATGACCAAGTTCGATACACGATCAACAATGTATCGTACTCGACTCCATCAACTCCACCGAAGCTTGCAGACTTGTTTCTAAATGGGTCCGGTGTGTACACACTAGATAGATTCCCAACCAATTCGACTCTAAAGGAAGGTGCGATGGACACATTTGTGGCTAGCGGAATGCACAAGGGGTGGGCTGAGTTCGTGTTTCAAAACGATCTCGATGTTATGGATTCATTGCATTTGGATGGATATAGCTTCTTTGTCGTCGGGTAACAATTTGACTGTATACTTAGAAGCAATTTGATATACAATCCTCTACTATAGTAGAGACTTAGTAGAAGACTACAATCTGTGCATTTTAATAAACTATTTACACTTCACCACACCAAGGGTGGAGTTCGTGTACATTTGGAGTATCCATGCCCCGAACTTGTTACATCACTTAAACATTTCATATGTATATAGGTATGGTAACGGAGATTGGAACACAACATCAAGGGACACATATAATATACTAGACCCCGTGGTGCGATCTACAGTTCAAGTGTACCCCGGAGGATGGACCGCAGTATATGCATACTTAGATAATCCAGGAATGTGGAATTTGAGATCTCAGTGCCTTCAAAATTGGTACTTGGGTGAAGAACTGTACATCAGGGTTTTCGATTCTGATCCTAATCCTGCTAGAGAGATCAAGCCTCCTTCCAACCTTATCCAATGCGGTTAGTTTTTTGGCTTTTAAACTAGTTATTACCAGGCCTTTTATTTACAACATTGTTATACTGGAATATTACTTATTTTTCTCATGAAAAATAAATATGGTTACTTAATAATTTTTTATTTATTCCCTTTAATTTTGTAGGTGTGGTTACAGGATTGACACTTCCACCTGAAACAGGGATTCCTGCTCCTCCAGCACAAGGTTACTAAAACTCAAATTTCATGTGCATATGAAAGATATCTAATCCAAACTAATTAATATAGTTCAAAAACAATCCATATATTTTTAATGATGAAATCAACGACGCACCCTTATTTTCCAACTTAATCTACATGTATTCCTCCCAAAATTAAGTTTCACAAAACAATTTTGATTACTTTCAGCCAAAATTCGCAATTTTAATGCTAATATTTGCATTTTTCTGCAAACATGTGCACTAAAATATGCAAATACTCACTGTTGTTGTTGTTGGTTTTTTTTTCCATAAGAACAAAACTGTGTTTTGAAACTTTTAGACTGGTATTTAACAGAACTGCCTTTTTTAATTCCAGGTCCAGTCGATGTAAATGCACCTGTAGGATCAGGTTTGAATTCAGCTTCCGCTATTCTTTTGATGTAGTTTAATTTTTTCATGAATAACATTTGAAGTTTTTCCCCCGTTTTTTCTCAGATATTTTTGTTACCACATCTTCAGCAGCACCCAAAGCATTACCACCATGGGAAGCAATAAGAAAAGCAGCTCCCTTTTGGAGATAGCGTAGCTACAATTTATATTAGATTAGGCTTGATTTTAGTTTTCTCTTTATGTACATTTTGCTTCTTTTTTCTTTTTCTTCTAACATTGTTTATGTTGAGATTATGTGACATTGGTTTGGAAGTCTATACAACTATAAAAGCAAGTCAACTATTGATTGATAGATTTACCTTTTTTATCATTTGCAATTCGAACTTTTATTCTGTTAAAGCACAATGCATAATATCTGATGAACAGGAAATTTAAACCATCTCCACGGTTAGCTTAATATGTATTACCATTACTATACAAGTACTTGGGAAGGAATGAATCACTCTCTCTCTCTCTCCATGTATATATATATATATATATATATGTATATATGTACATATGTATATGTGTATATGTACATATGTACATATGTATATATGTATACATATGTACATATACATATGTACATATACACATGTACATATGTACATATACACATGTACATATATACATATACACATGTACATATATACATATACACATATATATATATGATAGGATCAGGAAACCCCTGAATTTCAGCCTCTCATTTACACCCGAATTTCAGCCTCTCATTTACACCCGAATTTCAGCCACTTATTTATATTCAAGAAAGTGAGTGAGAGATGAGAGAATGAGTGGAGAGAGAGAGAGAGGAAATGTGTAGTGGAAAAGTGGTAGGCTAAAGGGGTGTCCACTGTTTGGGGTGCGAACCTGCCCCTATATATATATATATATATATATATATATATATATATATAGTCAAAAGTCTTCTGATTGAGTGTTTGCAGTCGTCCATTTATTTATCCGAGCAGCTGCCTTGGTTTCCTAAAATCATAATTAAGATTGATGTCATTGTTAGTACAAGCATGATTGATTAATTGGCAGCAATTCAATACTTCGCTAGGAGAGACATTGAAGGATGATAGGCTATGTGTAACAATTAGCATCCACAACTTCTAAAAAGAAACAAACCAACTTCACTAAACAAGGTTAAAATAGGTGTTTAAACTTTAACAGATATAAATGTAGGAACAAAGCAGTTTATTGTGATAAAATTATGGACAGTGCTGGAAGGTCCAACAATAAAAGCTTAAGGAAGTTAGGTTTTGAAAAAAAAAAAGGTTCCATCATCATCATCTCTATGGTATTTTGGGGGAAAAAAAAAACTTTTAGGGCTTTCTAGCATTATTTTAAAAGCATAGAGGATACCTCTTTGACCCAATCACATCTAATGGTAAGAAAGGTTAATATCAAGGTTTGCACTGCAGTTCCACCAATCATGCCAGCCCATAGTCCCTATAATTTATAGAAAACATAGACAGTTATGTACATGTTCATATTGCATCTGCATACAGGGCTGTTATGGTAAAACCAAGATTCGAGAACTCGGTTTCGATGTTTTGAAATTTTCTTAATTTCAGTCAATTTCGGAAATTTCGACGGTTTCGGATTTATTTCGGTTTCGGTCTTGATTTCGATTGTTGATATTTTTTTAATGGAATGAACCGAATTAAATTTGATTAAACTAAAATAAACTTGATTAAATATGTGATTTGTATTTAAGTAATTTAAATGGCCAAGCTTCTATCTAAATTACACAAAACCCTAACCGACTGGAACACTAATTAGAAGCTTACTAAGCCCAGCTTGAGTTTTTCAACTAAAAGAGAAAATGAAATACAACAGCCCAAACAGCCCATCTGCTATGTTCCTCCTGTATTCATTTGCCGCATCTATTTCAAATCTAGGGTTCAGGAAAAGACAAAAGCCGACTTCTTTCAGCACGTGGCTGAACGCAAAAAGGAAAAATCGACAGTAAAAATCAACTCGAATTCAAGATTAGGACAAAGGCGAGTAACTGTGTACATGATTTGCGGTTTATTTTCCTTCTTCGATTCTTCCTTTTTTTCTTTCTCGATTTTTTTTTTGGCAAATTCTATTTGGACACCGTAAATTGCTTTACTTACACCATGAGATTTAAAAAAAAAAAAAAAAAATAGACCAAAATGACCTTATTAAAAAAGAATCAATATTAAAGAATAAAAATATATACAATTCACCCTTGTTTGCATTATGTATACTCAGTATTATTTCTCTTGTAAAGTTAGCAAATTAATTTATATCATTGGTTAAATTTGATTTATATTTCTTTTGAGGATTAAAGTATATTCATATTGATTGTTACAAGGAACATTTATATACAGTCAATTTTAATTGTTTTCACTTTAATTAAATATAAAAATTAAAATTTAAAACTAACTACTAAAATTAGTTTATCCAGCGTACTAAATTCTTCAATCTTTCATTCAAATCTAAAGCAAGTGTGTTCAATCATCTAAAATTAGAAGTGATTTAAAAATAGAAAAAATTAAATAATTTAAAATACTAATGTTAAAAATTAAAGTTTTTTTTATTTGTTTTAGATAAATATATTGCAATTGAATACCCAGTTTTATGTAACTTAGTTTTAAGGTTAAAGAGAAATGGTGATGAAAATATAAAACGGTAATTTTGTGAAAGACATGGTGTATAAAAAGAAATTTTTGGTGTATGTCATTTTATTTCAATTTACGGTGTGTATTAAGAAATTAATTAGCCTTTTCTTTTTCATTCTCTCTTAGCTGTTCCGAAACCGAAATTTTAGCTCGGTTTCGGACCGATTGTCGCCGGTACCGATCCTTTACAGCTGGAATTCCGGTGTGCCGGGCGATACCTCGAACCATGGGTAAAACATAACTAAAAAAGGTAAAATTTTAAAACCTGTTGATTTTACACATCCAGATTTTTTTTGAATTTTGATTCAGAAAAGTAAAAGTTAATTTAATTCAAACTATTCAAAGAACACATAAAAATAGTTTCGGGATTTTAGTTTTCTTATCTTATGAACAATGCTACCTTTTAAAATGTGATGTTACATACATTTATGCTACTTGATGGTTACACATTTATTAGATCTTTTCAAAAATTAATTTCAAACATGTTTCCAGTCTTAATGGAATAATTATACAACATGTTATTGCACATTTTTAAAGTGACCTAAATGGGTAAAAAGTTTTTTATTTTATGCACGATTCATAAATTTCCAAGAAGAATCATAATACCAGAACTTGAAGGTTGAAAACCCATCCCAGAATGAATCCTGCAGGAACACCAATCACGTAATAGCTACCAAGATTCACATAGGCAACTAATCCTTGCCATCCAGAACCAACAGCCACGCCTAAAGAGTATAAAAATTCACATTAAACACTATGTATATAAAAATGACTGTGTCGGTTTACTGTGTCATTGACACAAGATCAAACGGCCCTTCAGTGAGCTGAACTCTGTTTTCACCAATTATGGTCCATTTTCTCTTTTTATGTAATAAGATAGTCATACATCACATTCTAACATGGTAAGGAAAAATAGCAACAACAATAAATAAGAACTGACCAGACAAAATGGGTTGAACGCTATTGAGAAGTACTGTAAATGCCAGAAGGACAGATAAGTGATCTACAGCCTTAAGGACTTCCGGGCTTGATGTGAACATAAGGCCAAATTTATCAGAAAAGCCCAAAATAAGTGCCCAAATTATGAGGCCTATGAACGTTGAAGTTCCAACTGATACGACTGCTGCAAATCTTGCTGCTTTGCCATTACCTGCTCCAAGTTCATTCGCAATTCTTACTCTGAGAAGGAAAAGTTGCAGTGAGTGAATATTTACAATTATAGGGAAATAATGCAAGGTTAGAATATAAGCAGGAGAGCAATATAAATAAAAATGATAAAATCAAAAGGGAAAGATGATTAAAACAAATTTGGGTATAATATAGATTGGCTTGCGCTGTATAAATATTAGATATGCATTATATTAAAATTGACTTGCATTGTATCAAACTTAATTACAGTGTATTAAAAACTGATTGTCTGACAGGTTGATTTTCATTGTACTAAAACTCGCTTGCATTGTATTACTAACTGAACAACACAGCAATAAATTGACTAGCGTTGGATTAACTTTGAAATAGAATATTGTTATGAATTTCTTTGGTCACAAAACCAGGTAAACTAGATCAGTAAGGGAATTGAAGTAAAAAAATAAAGCACAACACAGTATTTCCTTTCACATTTTCTTATTGAATTTAATAGAAACCAATAGCAAAATTACTTGATTAGAATACCGCCTCCAATAACTTTAATGGTGATTAACCCTGTGCATGTTTAATTGTAATAATTGATACCAAATAATGCTATGGAAATTAATTATCAACCCTATTAAGTTATCAAATCAACAAAAACAGAAACTGTCTTTCTTCTAATAATATAAAGCAGGTCCTTTAAAGGAACTCATATATAGTCTTTTTTTAACCTTTCTCCTCTTTGACCTTTTCTTTCACAACATCAAACCACTCTCCATCCAGTCTAAGATTAACAAACCACAACCTTAATAAGATCTTCCTTACATTCCTTGCGTACTCCACTCCTTCAGGGTTACCATTACAGGGGCACCTATCATCTCAAAACTACTACTGCTCTCCTGGCATTCCTTGCATCTCACTTTTTAATTGCTAAAGTGTAATTTAGATATTAAGTGGTCTAATTTGCTTGGACATAGATTTTGTGAGCTATGTATAATAATATGAATTCGTTAGTCCAGATAAAGATATATATGTGGATGATATGCTGTTGAATTGCTGAAACAACCTACTCTCAGAATACCTCAAATATCAATGTAATGTAGCTAAAGAATACCTCAAATTAGAATGACGTTATATGACGGTCTGCGCCAAATAGTGATATAGTTTGGGAATAACTCCATGCAGGTTTTCAAATATTCAGGTTGTGTGCAAGTATGTGTAGGGTGGCATTAGTGCTGTAAAATGACATTTGAAGTGAAGCATTTGGTGAAGGTGTTATTGAAAGGAGTATTGTCCCTTTGTTTAGGTAAGCAAGATCAAAGTTTTTGCAAGTTTAGTATGAAAGATCAAAGTTTTTGTAAGTTTAATTTTCGTGTCTAAACTCTAACAAAGTGTTTGAGCATATTTTATTTTGATGATATAATCTAGGACTATTTGTCTTGATTATAACCACACTAGGGGCTTGATTAGACTAGACTCAATGATGATTTGTAATTATAGAACTTTTAAAACTTAAATATGATCCAATCCACTAACCTGTTCTTATTCAATTACTTTTAATCTGAATTAGATTAGACGAAGTGAATACAAATCTATGTGCACCCAAAAAGAATCCTTAACTCTTTTGGTTTATTAGCAACCAAATTAGGAACACACAATCTGTAGTACCAAATATAACAATCCATTACACGATCTGTAGTACCAATTTTTATTTTTTATTTTTAAACAGTAATTTTCTCCAGATTCCAAATATAACAATCCATTACCTCAACCATGAACATAAACCAAGCAACCAAAAATACGACGTTAATTCAAAGCAATATCTTTACATTTTCATATTTCTTTTATAATTCTACCTACAATGATTGAGCAATGAATCAATCAACAACAAGCACCGCAGTTTATGATACTTAGTCCAAATATCCTCTCAACAAATATGATGTCAATCTCAAATACAGGCCTTTTTTAGTAGAGTGTGATCCATCATTTCTGCAATCCCATTAAATTATAGGCCACCATGTGTAATAAAATACCTTCAAATATCATACATATTGCATCAATAATCTAAGAAATCCCTCAGTATACACTTGCCACAGTTTCAAACCTCGAAATCTTTTCTAAGCTTTAAACTTTTTAAGGATCTCTAACTTGACTTTTATTGCATACATTCAAAACATCTAAGAGTAATTATTAATGAAAGGGATATTATATATATATATATATATATGTATGTATGTATGTATGTATGTATGTATGTATATGTATGTATGTATGTATGTGTGTATATGTGTATATATATATATATATATATATATGTGTGTGTGTGTGTGTGTGTGTGTGTGTGTGTGTGTGTGTGTCATTCAAAACATCTAAGAGTAATCATTAATGAATGGGATATTTTATATATATGTATATGTATGTGTATATATATGTATGTGTATATATATTGGTATACGTGTATATGTATATATTGGTATATGTGTGTATATATATTAATATATATGTATATGTGTGTGTGTGTATGTATGTGTGTATATGTATGTGTGTGTGTGTATTCGCCTAAGTTTTAACCACAACCCTCACACATTCCTGTGAACCAAGACCTTAAATCTCGGACTCCGATCGCGTTTCATTGTAGAATTTTTACACAAGCAATCTCGTACCGGAGGCGATTTTGGGCGAGATTGTATTTCTATTATACATCTCGAATTGATATCTCAAACCTTAAAGTGCATCCTTGGAATAGCTTGGAGTTTTGTCTAAGACTCTAGATTGATGTTTAAAAGATTTATTTAACTATAATTTCCAAAGTAAAAATAAAAATGGTACAAACATCGAGAAAATAAAACTAATGTTTTGGAGAAGAGCGATAGCTCGATTTGCTTAATTTATTTGGTAATGGTCGAACAACACCTTTTTATTTGAACTTAAAAAAGAAATGAAGTCTTTTGCTATGAATCATCAAGATAAAGAATAAAAAATATGTTAAAGGAGTTGGTAAACAGTAATTGAATTAAGTGGTTTCTTTTGAATTTATATAAAAATAAAAAATATAACGTAAAAGAAGAAAAATATATAACTTCGAATGAGATCTCGAATTGAGATTTGTAACAAAAATCTTGGGTGATGTATATTTGAATATTTAAACGGGATAAGTGTCGGAGGAGATTTGGTATCGCACTTGTGAAAAAGAGATCTCGAAGGAGATTTAAAACCACGATGTGAGCATACAGGCCTTCCAACATCGAATGAAACCTTTACATGCTCACCGCCTCACCCATGGCACATTCCTAGCAGAACTCACGTCTATTGAAGCTATCGCCACTACTTATATTTCTCTTCCAAAGTCCATCAAAAGTTTTATCTGAAACATGATCCAACCATAGATGTCATGGTCGAGTAGCATTTAAATCATGTGAACTATCAGCGCCAACACAATATTAATTGATTCTTAATAGTTAATATCGAACCGTTATGCAGATGCGAATTATGGACCATCGTTCCTTTCACCAACACGAATGCTCCTACAGAAACCCTCAAACTACCACTCTTCGATTTGGTTTTGCATCCCAATGATGCTAGTTGGCTTAATAAGGCTGGATTAGAAACATGTATCAGTCAGTGTGAAATACCGCATCATACAAATGAACCCGCACTGAACTAATTTCCGGTAATCTATGAGTAGAATCATTTCTTACAAACGTGCACTTTCCACCTTGCCTACACAAGTAGAGAAACAATTCTTATTAAGTGGTCCGTGGAAGGACGTCCTGTAATCAATAGTGCAATTAGGGTTTGAAGCTAGTGACACTTCCATCACCAAGACATCATCACTGATCCTACCGTCCACTTTAATTTGTAAAGTTGAAATAACCTCATTTTTCAACCATAGATATTCGTATAATTTTTTGATTTCTTACAACAAATGATACTTTGTATTTCTTAATTTACTTTGCCATTTATCGCCAAACTTTTTTATGAATATCACACCCTTATTACTCTTCCAAACTCGTTTCTCTAAACGAATGACCCTTGTCTACTACCTTGTCTACTACAATCACTACCTTGTCTACTACATGCTCTACTACCATCACTCCGCTCTTTCATCTAATCGTCCAGCTCACCATTAAGAACATCAACATTAAAATCATTAGAAGATAATTATTCTTACTGCAAATGAAACTGTTGGAATCTTTAGCATATCACTATGGCTGCAAATATAACAATGTTATGGCTTTTTTTTTCCTCTTTCAGCTTTAATTTTACCACATTTATGTTCATTTGCAAAACAATAATAGCATTAATCGTGCCCTCGTAGAACAATCTACTGTAACCTTATAGTTGAAATGTCCGTAATGGAATCAAGTGATCAAACGTCGGTACAATTGCAGACACTTGCATATTCGTTGGTAGTGCATATGCAAATCTCATTGCCTACACACATCGCAGGCTCCTAAGTACCTTAACAAATCATAAATTTTCTTGTAGTGATTATAGCTGACTTACTACGAATAGTCTAGAATAATTTACAAGCCAATAAAGAGTGAAACACATGGTTGACTGTTTACAAGAAATATGAGCCAACAGTATTCATGTATATAAATGTTGGATCCTCTTACAAATTCTCCTCTTGTTCACTCCGTCTTTTGTACATAATGAATTGAAACACAATTAATTTTTGGAATATATGTTATATTTGGTAGTGAGATCACATATACAAAATTTTGAATCACGTCATAACTTTCGATACCTCCAAAATTACGTTTCAAATTGTTGATCAAAATAAATATTTTTCAACAATTTATACTGACTTGCAATTTCAAAGGAATTTAATGATTTGAAATAATTTAAATTGTGGATACACGATTAAATCAGCACCTACTCTCACATGATTATTATGAATACTATAGAAAGTCCAACTTTTCCAAATTATTAAGTCATCACCAACAAAAGAGTAACTTCCACTTTGGCCTCCGTGTTTGGATTTGAAAAGATGACAATATAATTAAAACGATGCATCGTTCACGATGTTGTATTTTAACCATGTAGGAAAATCAATGAATCATGAAGCGACTGACCTCCACATCTCATTTATCGTGAAAATTTGTGGTTTTTGGATTGACAGATTGCCTTTTAAAAAATAAATTGTTGGATATTTTCTCTTTCATCAAAGTTGTAAAGGTCGCGGTAATTTTTTAAAACGAGATCCATTGGGAATCATCCAAATTATATTCTAAAGCAAGTGGACATGGGGTAAAATGATGAATTTATTGGACGATGAGAAGAGACTAACAGGACTTGAAGTCTTTTCTTTTAATTTTGTGGAATAACTCCCTGAATTATCACTTGTTCTTTTTAGTAAAGCATCTAACTACTCATATGAAAGAAAGGGAAAAAAAAAAAAAATCAGACAAACATATTAAATTTGTTTCAAACCATGTTATAATATATAAACAAAATTATTGTAAAATTATGCTTTAAATTAAGTTGGTAAATTTTGGTTGACAATCAAATCATTTAAGCAATAGTCACCATACATAATGTAGGTAAAATTAATTGAATCCTAACCGCTTTACATCTTCGTCGAGGCCGCAGAATATCTCCGGCTTTTAATAGCTTCATTCGTCACTGACTTCTTGCTTTGTGGATGAATCCCTCGCCCTAAGTCGCTTATGTGTCTCAAACTTTCTGTCAGCTCAATTAAAATTTATGCTAAACATTTGATTTAGTTGAACGAAATAAATATATTTATGTCAAACATTCAATTTAACCCAAGTCAAGTATATACAAAAGTATTACAATCTGAAGAAGAGAGAGCAGTTAAAAGCAATAAATTCAACTGGAAGTTAGCTTTTCGGGAGAAGAAAATTATTCTTTTGGAAAAATTAGTGGGGTTGATCGACCCAGCCGGACCTACACTGGATAAGTCATGCATGGTCTAGCTAACGAGTATAATGAACCAACAAAAAATCATCTCATATCATAAAAAAGAGGACGAGGATAGAAGCCCCCACCCACTCCCCTCCCCTCCCTTCCCCGGGGGGGAGGGGGGGGGGAGAAGGTGGTGGTTAAATGGAATGAGGATATTTGAGGAAGAGGATACACACATTCACACGAGAAAAAAATTAGAACAGTTGTTACATACCCTGTTCCTACGAAGAATGCCATAGGAATAGATAACTCCAGTCCATTAATACTCATGCTGCCAAGTAAAATAAACATGTCAAGAATCAGGGTACATCTATTTGTGGAAAAGAATTGATTATGGTTGTTTCTACTGCTAATAAGGTTAATCTTACCATATGGAAAGAGCATCAACGGCAATTTCTGCATTTTTCATTTTACTGGCCAACACCATTAACAGCCTATAATACCACATTTCCAAGCTGCACAGTTATAGAATGAGATGTTAATTTCTGAATAGAGAATCATTAACTTGAAAACAAATCATGATATGTTCTACAATCTAGTATAGCCAATATTGCTAGCATATTATAATAAACCATGTACAATAATCATTCGCAACTCAATATAATTTGGGTAAACATCTTAGCAGCTGTCTGCTGACTGAAAAATAATATTGCATTCGACAATACTGTGCTCAACCCTACTTTGCTGATCAAAAGTAGGTATGTAACAGTAAAATATTGGATGTATATGTTAATGCTTATAATTAAAGAAGGATGAAAGGTAATTGTTGAATGTAGTAAAGCCGAAGCATACCATATCATAACTCCTGCACCCACCGATAGTTTTGTGAAATCCCAAAGTCCAACAAAAGCATCATAAGAAAAACCATGCCAATTAAGGCGATGACCTCCATATATAACATAACTGAAAATCAGAAACACCAGTACCCACCACGAAAAATTAAGTGTAAGGGCAACAGCTACAATTCCAAGCTTCAATTTCTCAATGAACAACCAGCAAATAAAAACATGAAAGATGAACCCAATTGCACTTCCGTAGCAATTGATCGAATTTTTCAGTTGACATTGTAGAAACCTTTGTAGTGGGAGGATAATCACGAATGAAAAATGCATAGGCATAAACCACAGGCATAGGTACCCAGTCTTATCTGCTAAGTCCGAAGGTTGTCCGAATAACTTTAATATTGGACTAGCATATAGGTAGATGGGTAGAATTAAAGTTGCAGATATAAAAAGCACGACCCATGACCTTTGCAAGTAAATGCCAAGCATGTTGTATTTGTTTGCACCATATGCTTGCCCGCATAGTGTTCCTAGTGCACTTGACATGCCTAGCTGAAAATATAATGTCAACTTCATAATTACCATATGTATGTGTGTATTAGGATTTGGTCTGAAATTAGTTCGATATTACACTTGGATATACTTTACACGTATAATAAAGGTGCATCGTTAATACAACTACAATATTAGGACGGTCCCATCTTATTTATCATTTCATATAGTTGGTCCATCAGAATCCTTTATGAGAGATGTTTGCTTTGACATTACTCTTTCGAGCACTTTACCTCAAACAGAGCATATGAAGTTTCCAGAAGAACTGGAACTTCCTAAATTAATGCACTATCTAATGTTTTTTAGCAGGTCGTGTGATAGTTTAGGAATTGCCAGTCAAATTGTAGATGGAAAAAAAGGAACGGAAAGAAAGAGCTTTATGGGGACTGACGGGAAGACAGATTATATGGACTATTTAGTTGGCAGAGTAACCTGATTTTTTTACTTATTTTTCTACTACCATTTAATCTTGCATATGAGAAAAATGATAATATCTTCTTTCGGTCACTCAACTTACACTTTCCTCTAATTACCCCTGTTATTAATAGCTTATTCACCATAATTTGTGTAAATACTCTATATGCCAGGGTCGTAGTAATTTATAGTCTCATCTCCGACTAGTTTAAAATCACAGAAATAATCCAGAAATACTTTTTTTTTATTACATATCAAGAGTCCATAAGCGATAATGTTAATCAAATAAAATGAAAAAGCTCTAAAGATGATTAATAATTAGCAAACAAGCAATATGAACTGCTCTGATTTGTTGTTTCATCTGTCGACATACAAGAGCATTTTTATTTTTATTTTGCAACAGCAATTCTGGATGCCCAAGTCAAAGGCAGTAGTGATTTCTATCCATCCCTACTAATTTAAGACCATAGTAAAACAGATTCTCGTAAAAAAAGATGTTCTACTTTAAAACATAATACAAATATTGTCTAGTTGCTGCTTTCTGCCATGTTGAAAAAACCCCAATACAGTATTATTATAATTTTTATTTTTATTTCTACAAAAATAAATTCGATCTATTGAAATAGAGGCAATGCAAATTCTTAGAGAAAAACCACTGGAATATTATGTGTACCAACTAGTTTTGCAAATAATTTTAAATTGATCTAGATACCAACAAGTGGTTTTAATAGATAAAAACATCGAGCAATAGTTAAAAACCATAGAAAAAGCACCTAAGACAATGAACACATACCAAGAGTCCATAGTCAAGGAAAACAATAACATTAAGAACAATGGAGAATGCAGCAAGCTCGACATCACCGAGACGACCAGCATACATGAGTGTGATGACTAATGTACCATACAGCGAAAACCGCACCACCATCTCCGGCCCAACTATTTTCCATTGTTTCTTGGACTCCTCAAAAGTCCTACACAGCAACCCCAACTCTCTTTCACGTCCACTTCTGTTTTCTAATAAGGGAAACTTATTTGTTTCCTCCATCTCTCTCTTTTTATTTTATTACTATCATGAACGTGAAGGCACCTCCAGTTTTATTACACAACCTCATTGATGGTGCGAATAATGACAAGCATAAGATAAGATAAACGACATTTAGTGAAGTGACGAGCATTTGAGAAATGGCAAGATAGTTAGGTGGATAGCTCTTTGCTTGCCACATTGTGCACATGCATCTCCTTGATTTGTTTTTTATTTGTTTGTGTACATCCTTCTTTTTAACTTCTCAGGAAGACCGTCACATGTATACCTACAAATAAATACGTATGTTTATTTGTATATACTATACATTATACGTACACGCATTGAAGCTAAACCGAACATATGCGTGGATCCCATAAATGAGGTCCCACTATTTCATCAATTGCAGAAAAGTATGTCGAGCAAAGTTCTTATATAAATCTCCAGGCCTCCTAGATTAAAGCATTGGACAAAAAACCTACCATCTTCCATCTTAGATCATCAACTGCAGTTCGAAGTCCGTTTTACCCTCTACTGCCTCCAGTTTCACGTGTCCTCCAAATCACTCCTTCCTTTCTCTGTCGCAGTTGACAATTTTAAGAACTTCATTGCTGATTATTGGGAGTTAATCAAGTAAATTATGAGAATTTCAGTAGGAAATCAAAGGAGCAGGAGGAGCTGCTCATAGTCTTTGTTGACTATTTTTTTTCTTTTTTTTTATTATTATTTTTTTTTTTGAAGAAAAATTAATTGGGCAAATTCTATTCGTAATAGTACTAGTAACAAAGTTTGGCAAACTGTGGCTACGCGAACAGGAGTGAGCAAAAAAACTGAAATAAAACCGAAACCGAACCGAAACCAATAAAAATCAAATTGAAAAAAACCGAAATCGATTTGATTTAGCTTGTCTCTTATTGCATGTTGTTTCGTATTATATAGTATATACACACTGACCACTGCTCACTCATTTGATTTAGCTGAATACAATATTAGGGATAGATTAATATAAAATGTTCATTTCTTATTTTTGTAGATTTTTGGATGTTTTGAATTGAAGATGAAAGTTGGGGTACCAGTAGATTATTTTATAGAATTCCACGTTGCTGTTGGTCTGTTGTAGTGTGGTTTACTAGAGTGATTTTGCTCATTTCCCTTTTTTTTTTTTTTTTTTTTTTTGGGTTTCTTGTATCCGGCTAGAGCTAGCTAGCTTAACTTTGTACTACTTTGGATGACTTATAGTCTATTAGTCTGTACTCTGTACTATGTGTCTCAATGCACTCGGTTGAAACAATTTATTTTAGTTTCTTTTATGGTTGTTTAAATTTATAATATTTTTTGTTAAATCGGTTTTAAAACTGAAACCGAACCGATAAAAACCGAAACCGATGCTTCGGTTATGGTTTCCGTTATCGGTTTTTAAAACCGAGGTCTTTCGGTTTCAGTTTCGATTTTACCCTAAAACCGAACCGAACCGATGTTTGCTCACCCCTAGCTGAAACAACTGGTAGCGGCATGAGTTTGGACAAGTTAAATTCGAGCGTGATTCCATTTTCCCCTTTACACGCACCACTACTGTAATACCCCGTATTTTCTATGAATACAAAATTTGGCAAAATGAAGAATACTTAATTTTTAGAAGAAGAATTAAGTAAAACAGACTATATCATTGCGTTTGTCTCAAAATTTTGGTCAAGATGGACCTAAAGTTTGTGTTAAACGGATAATGTATGAGAAAATTATGGACCTTGGAAGTTTGTATACATATAAGGGAAATGTATGTATATATATAAATTAATGAGATAAAATCAACCTAAAATTCAAGAAAAACATTCAAAATAGCGGAAGCGGGAAGGCAAAACGCTGAACCGACCTATTTTCTTGGTCGACCCGAGTCCCGCTGGATCGACCCGGGGTCGACTCAGGGTGTTTGGAGTCGGTCCCATCGACCCAAAATGGCCTTTGACGAATTCTTGTGTTTAAGGGCATACATGGCGTTCTCTGATTGGCCTGATGACGCATTTTCTTGGACTAGATGGTTTGGATGGATCCTATGTTGATCTAAAGGGTCTAATTAATCCTAAACATCTATAAATACATATCTAAACTTAACCCTAACCTCATAACCCTATTCTATGATGCCACCATGCTGTCCATCTCTAAACTAGCTTAGCCTCCTTCTTCTTCTCCAAACTAGAAATCAAATTGGAGAGCTTCAAATTAAAGTAAAGGTTTTCTGCTTCAATCAACAAAGAGAGATTAGAATCGTTATAACGTCAAATAAATCTCTTTTTCTAATCCTATCGCTGTAAGTTCAATTATTATTCAGATTTGAACACATAATAGGAATGATGACTGTAATGAATCGAATCTAGAACTATGCCTAATTGTAATGATAACCAATTCTGATTCATTCTTATTCTTTTGTCAAATCTAAGATTACCTATGCCTGTGAGACTGTTACTAGTGATATAATTAAATCTATCTTGATGTACATCAAATTGATGCTTCTTTTATGTTCAGTTCTATCGAATCTTTGTTCCTATGATGTAACTTGCTTAGTTTGCTCATGTTTATTGTTAATGTACAACAAATCTATTGGAACCAAGATTCTCGTGTTTAGTACACCTTGGTTATTCTCTTTTGTCAATTCTTGCGTTTCTTCTCTATTCCCCTTTTTGTTTTATTTTATGAATACTAGGTTCAATTGGAAACCTAATTTGAATCTTGTTGTACGTACGATTGTAACACGGGGAATTGGGTATAACTTATTGGAGTAATTTTGGATATGACAAGTAAATGAGACATAACTTGAATTGACTACAATTATGGATAATTGGCATACACAAATCTAGACTTGGAAATGTATGGTAAATATGTAAATTGGCTAAAAGATAAACATGCCTAATCCGAGGTTAGATTGAGTTGCGGTGTAAGGCTGTCCGGAACCGCCCGGCACATCCAGCGACCACAACAACAGATCTAATGTGAGAGGTTAGCGCATTAAGCCCAAAAACCCGAGGTTAGAATGAGTTTGCAGTAGAAGTCTGCCTGGAACCGCCCGGCACATCCAGCAACCGCAAACAACAGTTCTAATATGAGAGGTTAGTGCATTAATGAATGATTTAATGCTAATGAACAGACATGCTAAGAATGGTAAGGTTATGTAACATATGAATAGGAGACACTTAACCAATACAACATGTTAACTAAATAAATAGGTGGGGTTAGGTTAAGTTGAGAACACTTAACCGTTATAACATGTTGATTAGGAAACCCTAGAACGGGGACTCATTTCAGCAGTAACCCACATAAGTGTATCATGGTACCTTGAACTAGGCAGGGTAGAGCACGATTACTGGGCTGATTATAAGCGGTCAAAATAGCGGCGGGTAGTGCGTCAGTGTAGGTTCCGACGGAGTATGGGCGTGCACGAACTCCGGAGTGGAAAAATCAGGCACTGGGCATCAGTATTTATACACTGTGCATCTTAAATTGTGTCGGGTTGCCATCATAGAGATTGATACACCCCATGGTGGGACCAGCACAGGTATCTACAAACAAGCGGGGTCGAATGACACAAGTAATAAATACATGTGAGTAGAAGCCGATCGATAAAGGGATCATTTTATTATGAACACATGTGGCTAGTTGAAACAATTGTTAGTAGGTGTAGAGAAATAGAAATGAATGCGATAACATATTCAGTTTGTCCTGCCTTACCTTGTCTTATATTATCTTGTTACTACGGTATTGTCTTATATTCAGTTTATTCATGTCATAATCCTTTTTCTTGTTTATATGATGAAAATCACTAGGCTTACCAGGCTTATGTCTGATCCGTTTTCTTTCATCTTCTTTTCTTCCGTTCCCCCACAAGGTCCGTAGGAGGGAATACTTCAGCTTAGTTCGGACCATTTCCATCTTGAAGAGAGTAGATGTATTGCTTGGATTCTCTTTTCTTGGGCTATGGCTGTCGTTACACTTTTATTGGGGATTTATGTCGCTTACTACTGTTTTATGCTTCTTTATGTATTTGGAGTTTTTAATCAAGACAGAGGTTTTATTGTAATGACTTGGAGTTTGGGTTTTGAGAAATGGTTGTAATGTTTTGACTAAACCACGCTGCTTATGAAATAATTCCAGATTTTCCTGTTGTTTGTATGTCTGTCTTGTAAATTATCTGTATCTTTTACCTATAATGTTTCACCGAAGTTAATGCATTCCCTTTTTGAGTGACCTTAACGGAGGTGAGGTGTTTCACTTGGTATCAGAGGTGATGGTTACCAGATCAGATAAAAGTTTTTGAAAACTATTTTTCAAAAAGAAGTTTTAAAGAAGCATTTTGAAGAAAAGTGTTGTTTTATTTTAAAGGCATATTCCCCAAAGCCATATGCACTATCTATCTATTCTTTGTTTTGAATCTTTTCTTTTCGTTTCAGCATGTCTGGGGATATTAATCTTCCAGAGGGAGTCACAATTCCCGGATGGTTCTGTAGGTATTTGGAGGCCACGATACCCTCCGAAGGCCAAGGAGACGTCCCTCTAGCTATACCCATCGTTCCTCCTCCTCCTCCTCCTCGTGTGTATGCTTTCTCGAAGATATGTAGAGACTTTCGAGCTATGGGCAGAAAGAACTTTAATGGGACTGAATCATTCAGGGAAGCAAGAAACTAGTTAAAGGAAACATAAGATTTGTTTGTTATCTTCGAAGTGGATGATAGGCAGAAGATACAGTTAGCTGTATGGTTACTTAAGGACAAAGCCTCTTTCTGGTGGGAAGTTACTAATGCTGAGAGACCAGTTGAAACTTGGGAGGATTTCAGAATGAGGTTTGAAATGAAGTTCCTCTCGCAAGTTGAACAAAGCCTACAGATGGAGAAGTTCTTAGCACTCAAACAGGGAAGCCTATCGGTTAAGGAATACGTCAACAAGTTCAACCAGCTGGCTAGATTCGGACTGGAGTTGGTAAACACTCCACATAAAAAGGCTCTCCATTTCGCTAAAGGGTTAAATGAGCCACTGCATGGCCTAGCTATGTCCCATATACCTATGGGCGCGACCTATGAGAGATTGGTGGACATGGCACTGTTACAGAAGGAAGACAAGGATGGGAAGAAAGAGGCTGTAACAACCCTAAAAATCTGAACCAATTTAAAAATTTTATTTTGGCTATTTCAGTGAATTTTGAATAATTAAAATAATTTATTTTAAATAATAACGATTTAAAATTTATTTTAATCAAAGTTAGAGCGAATATATTTATTTTAAGTTCAAAAAGAATTGGAAATAGTACGGTAGTTTGAAAAGTCAAACCTGAACTTTGACTGAATATACCAGATACAAAATTTAACGGATTTTAGTGAAATAAAAAATATCTAAATCTGTTTGAAAATATCTTTCTAACAAATCCCAAAAATCGAAATTTCATAGCGGGAATCAAAAGTTACGGTCAGTTGAATATTCAGAATGGTCGCTATAGTATCATTTATAGCCCGTATAAAAGGCCATTTTTCAAACGACCTCCGTTTTCGACAAAACCAATTTTGTTGGATCCCGAATGTCAAATTATTGCAAAATTTAATTTTCTAGAACCTTATGAATTAATATGTGAGCGTGGCAAAAGAAAATGTGTTTTGTTAATTTCAGTCAAATTTAATCGACTTGAAAATGACCATTTTTCAAACGATCTTGAAATTCAACGAAATTAATTTTGTTAGGACCGTATCGTCAAAACAAAGCCATAAATAATTTTTCTAAAATTTTTAGAGTCTGTATGTGGCCCCGGTGAATTTAAATATACGATCGAATTAATTTAATAAAGGATTTAAATTTTAAATTAAAGAATTCAGGCCACAGACAGTCATTTGGGCTGACGAGACCTAGCCCATTGGATCCGGAACAAGGGGCTATTGGGTAGAATCAACTCTTGTTGGGTTGAAATTGGAACTGTTAAGAAGTTACAGATTTATTTGCAAAAATGATAATTAAATATTATAAATATTCCTTAATTCATTTTCAAAACCCTAATATCCATAACACGATCGCCGCCTACATCAGTTCAATGGCCGATGCTTCTCCTTCCTTCCTTTACTAAAATCTTGCAATCCTCCCAACGAAAACTCCTTCTTCTTTGGACCTTTATGTAGAGCTTTTTCTTCTCTACAAATCCATACGGACATTGGTAGCGCAGTGTTTCGAGAGTTACAGTCCTCCAAAACCGACGCGAACAAACCGCCTCCGCCCCCTATTGGCTCGATCGAGCTCCGCCGCAGTGGGTCTCCCTGCGCGCTGCCCCTAGCCCTTCGTCGTGGGGGATTCCGATCGCCATCTTGCTGAACGAGTTGGAATAGAACCTTAAACATAGTTTTGAAGGTTCTGAAAAACTATCAGCCTTGTTTGTCTGAAAGAGGAAAAGGGTAAAATCCTTTATTTATTTTAATAATTTAATTTAAAAAGTTATCAACCTTAATTAAATCATAATTAATTTATACGATCTCGAAATTGAGTGATTTCAGATCCTGTACGATCGTGAAGCCAAGATCTACGCTGCTGTTCTGACTAGAAACAATTCCGAGCTGATAAAATTTTGGCCAAAATTGCGGATCCGAACAATTCAGATTCACACGACTGTGAGATTTCTGATTTAAATAAATAATCAATTTATTTATTTTCTCGCTATTTAAATAGTTGTATGTATGTTAATGATTTAGATCTGCGATGTTATGAAATTTAGAATTGTCGATCTGTTGATTTGTGATGTATTAATATTGATCTATATGTGATGTGCTAATTAAAATAAATAATTTTTGTTGATATTTTATTGAATCATATATATATATATATATATTCAAATAAAACAATTCACCTTTGTATATTTATTGAATTGAATTAGAATTTTCAATTCAATAACAAAAATTTCAACTTTGCTTATTTTGTTGAATTGGATTAGTATTTTCAATTCAATGAAAATTTTAACTTTGTTGAATTGAATTAAAACTTTCAATTCAACATAAAAATAATACTTTGTTTATTTTGTTGAATTGAATTGGATTTTGCAATTCGATAAAATATATCACCTTTGGTTAATATTGAATTGAATTAGAATTTTCAATTCAATGAAAAGATAACACGTTTGTATATTTTATTTAATTGAATTAGAATTTTAAATTCAATGAAAAGATAATACCTTTGTATATTTTATTGAATTGAATTAGAATTTTCAATTCAATGAAAAGATGACACCTTTGTATATTTTGTTGAATTGAATTAGAATTTTCAATTCAATAAAAAAAATATCACCTTTTTATTAATGTGGGATTTAATTAGAATTTACAATCCAGTAAAAATATTGTTTTTGTTGTTATAATTAAACTTGCAACAAAAATGGACATTTGGGTAAATAGAAAAATTAGTTAAGCAAAAATCCTTGTTTTTGTTTATTGGACTTGTGACACTAAAAATGAAATTTATGTAAATAGAGAAAATGTTCATGTTTTAATCAAAACATGAATTCATTAGAATATAAAATTTTAATGCCAATAAAAAGCATAAAATTAAAATGACACTTTGATTGACATTTTAGTAGAATAAAAAGTATAGTTTTTAAAAGTAATATTTTTATTGTCATTTTAGAGACAATAAAAGGAATAGAATTACATATGACATTTTTAATGTCATGTTAGTTGAAATAAAAAGGATAGAATTAAATGTACATTTTTATTGTCACTTTAGAGATAATAAAAAGAATAGAATTACCTGTTACAATTTTAATGTCAAATTAGAGACAATAAAAAGAGTAGATTTTAAAGTTACATTTTTATTGTTGTAATAACCCAGAATGTTGGAACCAATTTAAAATTTTTATTTTAAAAAATATTGTTAGAAAATGCACCAGAATTTAAAAATTTCATTTTTAAATTAAATTCTTAAAAAAGAACTCTAAACAAAATTATGAAAGTTAGGTATGTACCAATTTACTTCTTGTTTGAATTGCATAATAATCCAAAATCATAATTTAACACAATTGCAGTTATAGAAACCAATAGTAGTAAGATATACATTTTATTGGAAAGTGCGCAATACGGCTAAATCCCTATTTAATACTAGTCCATGCAATTATTTCTTTTTATGCTTGCGACTGTGCGTTCCATTTTATTTCTCACAAAGCAAACTATGAAAATATATTCCTTTTTGCCTAAATAACCAAACTAGGCTATTCCTACCTTCTAATTTTTATAGGCATATACAAATTCTTATTTCTTCCTTTTATTCCCCAAAATTTGATATATTTCCTATAAGTTTGAATGCAATTAGTATTTCCCCTTATTTCCATTCCAATACATTTTGACATATATTCAAATGGATATAAAAAAATATGGCAACAACGACTAAAAGAAGCTTATGAAACAAAAGTTTACTTGCATGTGTTGAAAACATTGCACCTTTATTCATAATTAAGTATGTAAATTTTCAATCAATAATTTCATTTATTAAGTATGTCAATTTTCAATCAATAATTTTATTTGTGCCAATATGTATTTATGAGTTTATGGTTTAACTTGATTGGGATACTATAAATTCTAAAAAGATTTAAGTAGTAAAAATGCAATATATGGTTTATGGAATACAACAAGCTAAGGCATGCCAACTTTAAAAGAGGGATGATTGCCGAAATAAATATGATATTATTGACACTTAATTAATTTTATTTTACCAATTTTGGTACAACCTCAAACTTTATGGTTCATAGAACAATTATCTCAATGGACGTTATTTAAGAAAATATGTGACTATTTATAGTAAATGAATAAAAATCATGCATACCTTTAACCATTTTCTCTCTTTTATTCTTGGTAGTCCAATTTAATATATTCCCTTAATTATGATATTGGATATTTATGTTTGAAATTTAAAAAGACACAACAAACATTCTAACCATTAGCGCTAAACAATTAATGACGCATTCATTTCTTTCCGCCATTTACTTTTGAAATTTAAATGAGTAATTAGATGCCACCTCAGCCTTAGTCAAAAATTTAATTTCTTTATAACATACCACATAAGGATAAACAATCCTTTTCTTTTTTTCCTTTTTTTTAAATAAAAGAATTTAAAAAAATATTATATTATAAATAACACATATACAAAACCCTAATATTTTATTATATAATCGACACTGTACATCATCGTTCCCAATTGTTTTCAGCCGCCTCCAACTTCCATTCTTCCTCCACGAAATTCTCCTTCTACACAAAACATTAACCCATGCCCTTTTGGAGTTTTCTCTAGAGTTTTTCTTCCTCTCCATTTCTAGACTTGAAACAGCCCCTCTCGTACCCCGTATCTCAAGAATCGCGCCTTCAAAGGCACGGCCTTTGAACCCCCGTCGGCCCCACCACACGCAGCCGCACCCTACACCACCCCAGGCGCACGAGCACCTCTCTAAAGCCGACCACCTCCAACCAACGGCACCTCAAATCGTTCACCCGATCTCTTGAAAACTTAATTCAAAGTTTTGAATAATAGCAAAATCCAACGACCGATTTTCAATTGGAGGAAGAAGAAGGTTTATGCTTAATGACTTTAATTAATTTAATTTTTAAATTAATTATTAACCTTGTTTAATCCATAACTTGGTCATATTAACTCCAAATAACGCGATTTCAAAAGCGTTGTGTTCGTACGAAGAAGGCCTACAATCCTAGACTGAAACGGGACATTTCAAAGAAGTTTGAAATTTTTACAAACTGCGACATGACTGTGAGATTTCTAAATCTTTTTAATTTAATTATTTATTATTCTCGCTGATAAATAATTGTATGTATGTTGGTGAATCTGTTTAGTGATGTGATGAAATTCTGGGTGATTGATTTGTTTTGTATATTATGTAGATCTGATCTGTTCGAATCTGATAAATATGGTCGTATTGTGTAAATTGGATTAAACTATAATTATTAATCCAAATAAAGATAGAATCTTGTTTTTGTGAATTGGATTAGATTATAATTTATACCAATTGGAAATATCCTATCTGTTGTGTTTAATTTACTTGACATTAAATTGCCAAAATATCATTTTGGTTACGGTTTTGAATTGGATAAGTTTGTCAAAACAAACAAATTACCTTGTTATTTATTTATTTAAGTTGTAGATCTAGATTAAAATATTGCATTGTTTCTTTTTATTGAATTAGAATATTTTGCCATTTAAATATAATTACCATGTGAACATGATAGTTAAAATGAAACAAATTTGTCAAAAAGGATTTGTCGTAATTAAACAAATTTAAAAGACATGTTTTATTTACATTCCTTTTGTAAATAAAAGAACAAATTTAGAAACATATTTTTATTTACATTTTATTTGTAAATAAAAAAAAGCTTATTTAGAATTTACTTTGTTATTTACATCTTATTTGTAAATAAAAAGAAATAACTGGAAAGCACCTTTTGTTTACACTACATTTGTACACTAAAAGCCCATTTTTGTGTTATTTTCTTTTTAAATAAAAGATCTAATTTTAATTGTAAATATAGTACGATAAAAGGAATGGTATGAAATGTTCATGTTTTTATTGTAATCTATTACAAATAAAAGAATAGACATGTAAGACGGCAATTTTGATTTTACTTTTGATTTTACATCAAAGGTAAGGTTTTTATGAAATATTTTTTTTTCAAGTAGAAGGTTATGATAAAGGAATTTATTTTGTTGTAACTTTGTTGAATTAAACAATATGTTTTTATTGTCATTATAAATTACCATAAAAAGGGTAAAAGCTTAAAAGGCATATTTTTAATGTCAAATTTAATAAAGGGATTTTCTTTTATTGTCAAAAAGTTACGATTAAAAGGTTAGACTATAAGGATTATCCTTTAGTGCCAATTGGATACGATGTCAAGGCTTGATTCAACTAATTATATTTTACTGTTAAGTGGTTATAAAAAAAATTAACATTTTTATTGTTAAATTGTTCAATAAAGGACAAGGTATGAAGATTACATATTTTTTTTAATACCATTGTTGTTAAAAAGTTTTTGTTTATATTTTTATTTTGAAAACATTAGCGGAATAGAAACATAGGATTACATATATGTTGTAATTTCCCTTGATTCAAAAGATTGGATATAAAGGACTACAATAAAAAAGTATAACATTGGAAATTTTGTTTATTTTCCAAATTTACTGCAATATAAAGAATAGATTTTAAATTCACCTTTTTATTATCATTTTATTTTCAATAAAAGGTGTAGTTTTAAAAAGTAATATTTCTATTGTAAATTAGTTTACAATAAAAAGGATAGATTAAAATATAACATTTTTATTGTCATTACGTATACAATGAAAGTGTAAGTAAAAAGGTATCGTCTTTATTGTTATTTTCTATGCAATTTTAAGAATGGATTTGAAGTTAATATTTTCATTGTAAAATTAGTTTACAATAAAAAGGATAGGTTAAAGAATAGCATTTTTATTGCCATTTTATTTACAATAATGATGTGGAAAATTAAAGGAATTACTTTTATTGATATTTATATGCAATGAAAATAGAAAGTTTAGAGATATCACTTTTATTGACATTATATATGTAATGAAAGTAGAAGACTTAAATTTATCACTTTGATCCATTTTGTTAAATTAGAACGGTCACAATATGAATCGCTGTTTGCTATTTATTTTGTTGAACTGGAATTAATGACAAAATGAAATTACCTTTATCATTTTGTGGAAATAGAATTGTTAACAAAATGAGTATATCACTTCTACACATCTTTGTTGAAACAGAATTTATGTGCAAATATAAGAATCACTTTTATTGGCATAATACACAGTAGAATTTATATGCAAATATAAAACCAAATTTTTTATTTGCAAACTTGCATTAGTTTTTATATTCTAATATACAAATTGTATTGTTGGTCAAAATATACACTGAAATGTATTGTTAAGAAATTTCATACAAGTAAATATAATGAAATTTATATTTTATTTGTCATCCGCAATAGAGCTATATAAATAAATTACTGTTTGTGTAACTTTGGGAATATATGGAGAAATCATACGAGTAAAGTACATTTTTTTACTCGATATAAGTGACATTTTTGATTTATTTCATCAACTTGTTAGTGAAATTGAAATTGGTAAAATCAATTAGCTATTTATTTATTTATATGAACTGCTGATGGCTGAAAACCCCACACGGGTATTGGGACGATATCTGACTGACACAAATCCCAATCTTTAATCGTATGTCTATCGATTGATCGACAGGCTGCGATGAGCGTTATTGTTTTATTTTAATGCTCACACAGTCGAAATTGTCACTCTGGATGTTAATGGGTGGTTTGAAGATTATTTCATGTTTATTATCCTATACATGAAATGTATAAAATCCATATGACCCAAATTATATGGTATATGGTTGAGTCGCACTCCAATTCAGAATTTCTTTCTAAATAAAGAATTTTTGTATAATAAAGAATCTTTGTTAAATAAAGGATTTTTAATATAATGGATATTTTATATTAAAAATATTTTACAAATGGATTTAAGAAAGTTTTCAATTAATTATTATTTAATTGGAATTTAGTTCAAGCATTGGATTTTTGGGTTGTCGTGGATGGTGTCTTAAATAACATTGTCCTTAAACCCTGTTGAAAGAGTTAACCTTTTCATTAAGATTATTTACAATTATATTTTTGAAATTAATTGATATGTGGATTGGATTTATTGTGAATGGTGTTTTTAAATGACATTTGTTCTTTAATCCAATTTACATTGAAATTATTATTTGGAATTTATAAATCTATTTTACAGATTTAAAAGTAGATTTTCTAAAAATCAGATTTTCCAATTTAATATATTAAATTGGAATTAAGTGGAAATTCGATTGGTAATAATCGAGATGGGCTTCTGTAAAAGAAGACCGATAATATATATGGAATTTAAGAGGCTTTGCCGTTATTCCATTTATATTATTACTCTGATACAGAAATTTATATCGGTTATATATTGATTTAATTTCTGTGGAAATTCCATATTTTTGGAAATTGATTTCTGGTTTATCGTGAACTGTGTTTTAGATGACACTAGTTCTTTAACCCAATTTAAGACAAGATTTATTTATTAAATTAATAATCTTATAATAATGATTTTTGATATTAAAATCAAAATTAGAGTTATTAAATCTTTTTAGAAAAGATTTAAGATTTAATTTATTGATTTTATCTTTGATAAAATTAATGAGAACCTTTTAATATAAATATTTTATTAAAAAAACATTTAGAGTTGGAATGTGGCGTATGGTTGATTTTAATTACAAATACGCAAGTTATTCAGGAAGACCGGGTTTATTCCATTCTGAATAATCATCACGACGATCAAGGGTCGAAGATGAAGACGGTGGTTGAAGACCGGGGAGCTTCACATCGTTTGGTTGATGATGACTGATATCTTGAATTAGGACTGATCCCCCAAGGCAAGGTAATGAGTGATGATCGTCCAGACGTACTGTAAATCGACGAATACGTTGTTTCGTTCAGACCCAGAATGAACTTGTAAATGGATTGTGTTTCTGACATTGTATTCCTTTTATACTGTATTTATTGAACACTACTAATTATATATTTCTGTTGGTGGCGAAGGATTTATTCTTTGCTTAAGACCTTCTCTAAGACGTATGAGCTTAGAGGTTATATATATATTGGTAGATGATCAATGGATATGGTATGATCTGACAATGTGGCATGCTAAGATGCATATGAACAAGGCTTATTGTTGAAAAGCAGAGTCTTGTGGTTGATGATCAAAGAACATCTTGAATAAGCATAACTTTGTGTATTACGTAGCTTCACGAGCCTCACAACCCGGTTGAGTCTAAAACGGGAGAAGGGAACGCATGGAGAGCAGCACGTTTCTTTCTAGCTAGGGGTAGTGTCAGTGCTTAAAGTGGCTGATATTTTACTTATGTGGATGATGAAATGAGGCGCCTCGGATGATAGGTCCTATAGGATCGGGAAACATGTGTTTGGGAATAACTAATCCACGAAGCTGCATGTATGGACCGGCCCTGCAGCTTTCCAAGGGTTCACTGCGGGGGATCCTGAGACATTAGCTAGAGTGTCTCGAATCGGTAAGGAGCTCCTCCCTAGCCTTGACTCATGATGGAAACCAATTTCCAATACGATCTCATACGGTTTTGATTGTATTACTAGTATGGAGGCATAGTATATGGTAGCCATGCTTCCTAGGATTGATACATTTACTTTGAAATGTTTTTGAACTTAAATACACTAATAATAATATCAAATTCTTTTTTATCGTATCAAGCATTTTTGACCATTATAAGGTAAAACTCTATCCTCCGGTTTGCATTGCATTGTGTGATGGGACTTGAGTCTTATGATGGTTTCATTTTTCTAAAAAGGCATTGCGTTGTTTAACGATTTACTTTGATTTATGCACCGGCAATCCATTGGAGTAAACCCGTTCCGCGTTAGCAGCGTGGTCCTTGGATTTGCCTTATTACTATTAGTTAGATTAGTTTAGAATTCTCACACCAGTCCCATGACTGACCCGTTGTTTGTTTCCACCTTTACAAACTCGGATGCCCTCTTCTCCCCACGGGCAGTCGAGTTGTTTGTCTACAGGTTCTTATCTCCAGCAGGATTCTGGATTGAAGCCTAAAGCTGTGTCCAGAGCATCGTAGTCTTCCGCTGTGTATTGTATTTAATTTATTGTAATTTATCTTCCGCTATAATTTTATTCAGTATACTCTGATATGTTATGTACTCTGATGTAACATTATTGTAATGTTTATAAAAGTCTACTGTTATTGTTCTGATGTGTTGTAGCCCAAAGTAAGCGTATCCGACGATTTCCCGCAAGGGCGATTTTCAGGTCGTTTCATTTGGTATCAAAGCTCTGGTTAGCTCAAATCTTTGGGGCACAACTCGTTAGAACTGAACAAAAGACTCATCAGAGGTTGGATTAGTAATATCCAATAAGAATACTCATTAGAGATAGGATCAGCAGTATCCTAGCATGAGAAAACTCATTAGAGATGGGGTTAGTAATGCCCTAGAATGAGTTGAGAGTAACAAGTTTATAATTAGCGTATTTTTGATTATATATATGATCCAATTTTTGAAAATATGATTTTTAATATATAAAAGTTATATATATTTGAAAAGTTAATCAACTAATAAAATTATTGAAACCTATAACAATAAAAAAAATTAATTTAGTTGGTTAATTAAACAATTTTAGCTTCGTTCCTTTTCGAGGACGAAAAGATTTAAAGTGGGGGAGATTGTAATAACCCGGAATTTTGGAGCCAATTTAAAATTTTTATTTTAAAAAATTTTGTTAGAAAATGCGCCAGAATTTAAAAATTCCATTTTAAACTAAATTATTGAATTTAAAAAGAGCTCTAAATAAAATTATGAAAGTTAGGTATGTACCTATTTACTTCTTGTTTGAATCACATAATAATCCAAATTCAAAATTTAAGACAATTGCGGTTATAGAAACCAATAGTAATAAGATATACATTTTATTGGAAAGTGCGCAATACGGCTAAATCCCTATTTAATACTAGTCCATGCATTTATTTCTTTTTATGCTTGCGATTGTGCGTTCCGTTTTTTTTTCTCACAAAGCAAACTATGAAAATATATTTCTCTTTTCCTAAATAACCTAACTAGGCTATTCCTACCTTCTAATTTTTATAGGCATCTACAAATTCTTATTTCTTCCTTTTATTCCCCAAAATTTGATATATTTCCTATAAGTTTGAATGCAATTAGTATTTCCCCTTATTTCCATTCAATACATTTTGACATATATTCAAATGGATATTAAAAAAATATGGTGACAACGACTAAAAGAAGCTTATGAAACAAAAGTTTACTTGCATGTGTTGAAAACATTGCACCTTTATTCATAATTAAGTATGTAAATTTTCAATCAATAATTTCATTTATTAAGTATGTCAATTTTCAATCAGTAATTTTATTTGTGCCAATATGTACTTATGAGTTTATGGTTTGACTTGATTGGGATACCATAAATTCTAAAAAGATTTAAGTAGTAAAAATGCAATATATGGTTTATAGAATACAACAAGCTAAGGCATGCCAACTTTAACAGAGGGATGATTGCCAAAATAAATCTGATATTATTGACACTTAATTAATTTTATTTTACCAATTTTGGTACAACCTCAAACTTTATGGTTCATAGAACAATTATTTCAGTGGACGTTATTTAAGAAAATATGTGACTATATATAGTAAATGAATAAAAATCATGCATACCTATAACCGTTTTCTCTCTTTTACTCTTGGTAGTCCAATTTAATATATTCCCTTAATTATGATATTGGATATTTATGTTTGAAATTTAGAAAGACACACACAAACATTCTAACCATTAGCGCTAAACAATTAATGACGCATTCATTTCTTTCTGCCATTTGTTTTTGAAATTTAAATGAGTAATAAGATGCCACCTCAGCCTAGTCAACAATTTAATTTCTTTATAACATCCACATAAGGATAAACAGTCCTTTTCTTTTTTCCTTTTTTTAAATAAAAGAATTTAAAAAATATATTATATTATAAATAACACATTTACAAAACCCTACTATTTTATTATATAATCGGCACTGTACATCATCGTTCCCAATTGTTTTCAGCCGCCTCCACCTTCCATTCTTCCTCCATGAAATTCTCCTTCTACACAAAACATTAACCCATGCCCTTTTGGAGTTTTCTCTAGAGTTTTTCTTCCTCTCCATTTCTAGACTTGAAACAGCCCCTCTCGTACCCTATATCTAAAAACCGCGCCTTCAAAGGCACGGCCTTTGAACCCCCGCCGGCCCCACCACACGCAGCCGCACCCTCCACCACTCTAGGCGCACGAGCACCTCTCTAACGCTGACCACCTCTAACCAACGACACCTCAAACCGTTCACCCGATCTCCTGAAAACTTAATTCAAAGTTTTGAACAATAGCAAAACCCAACGACCGATTTTTAATTGGAAGAAGATGAAGGTTTATGCTTAATAAATTTAATTAATTTAAAATTTAAATTAATTATTAACCTTGTTTAATCCATAACTTGGTCATATTAACTCAGAATAACGCGATTTCAGAAGTGTTGTGTTAGTACGAAGAAGGCCTACAATCCTAGACTGAAACGGGACAATTCAAAGCAGTTTGAAATTTTGACAAACCGCGACATGACTGTGAGATTTCTAAATTTTTTTAATTTAATTATTTATTATTCTCGCTGGTAAATAATTGTATGTATGTTGGTGAATCTGTTTAGTGATGTGATGAAATTCTGGATGATTGATTTGTTTTGTATTTTATGTAGATCTGATCTGTTCGAATCTGATAAATATGGTTGTGTTGTGTAAATTGGATTAAACTGTAAATATTAATCCTAATAAAGATATGATCTTGTTTTCGTGAATCGGATTAGATTATAATTTGTACCAATTGGAAATATTCTATCTGTTGTGTTTAATTTACTTGACATTAAATTGCCAAAATATCATTTTGGTTACGGTTTTGAATTGGATAAATTTGTCAAACAAACAAATTACCTTGTTATTTATTTATTTAAGTTGTAGATCTAGATTAAAATATTACGTTGTTTCTTTTTATTGAATTAGAATATTTTGCCAATTCAATATAATTACCATGTGGACATGATTGTTAAAATGAAACAAATTTGTCAAAAAGGATTTGTCGTATTTAAACAAATTTAAAAGACATGTTTTATTTACATTCCTTTTGTAAATAAAAGAACAAATTTAGAAACATATTTTTATTTACATTTTATATGTAAATAAAAAAAACTTATTTAGAATTTACATTGTTATTTACATATTATTTGTAAATAAAAAGAAATAACTGGAAACCACCTTTTGTTTACACTTCATCTGTACACTAAAAGCCCATTTTTGTGTTATTTTCTTTTTAAATAAAAAGATCAAATTTTTATTGTAAATATAGTACGATAAAAGGAATGGTATGAAATGTTCATGTTTTTATTGTTATCTATTACAAATAAAAGAGTAGACATGTAAGACGGCAATTTTGATTTTATTTTTGATTTTACATCAAAGGTAAGGTTTTTATGAAATATTGTTTTTTCAAGTAGAAGGTTATGATAAAGGAATTTATTTTGTTGTAACTTTGTTGAATTAAACAATATATTTTTATTGCCATTATAAATTACCATAAAAAGGGTTAAAGCTTAAAAGGCATATTTTTAATGTCAAATTTAAAAAGGGATTTTCTTTTATTGTCAAAAAGTTACAATTAAAAGGTTAGACTATAAGGATTATCCTTTAGTGCCAAATGGATACGATGTCAAGGCTTGATTCAACAAATTATATTTTATTCTTAAGTGGTTACAAAAAAAAAAAAATTAACATTTTTATTGTTAAATTGTTCAATAAAGGACAAGGCATGAAGATTACATATTTTTTTAATACATTGTTACTGAAAAGATTTTATTTATATTTTTATTTTGAAAAAAATAGCGGAATAGAAACATAGGATTACATATATGTTGTAATTTCCCTTGATTCAAAAGACTGGATATAAAGGACAACAATAAAAAAGTATAACATTGGAAATTATGTTTATTTTCCAAATTTACTGCAATATAAAGAATAGATTTCAAATTCACCTTTTTATTATCATTTTATTTTGAATAAAAGGTGCAGATTTAAAAAGTAATATTTTTATTGTAAATTAGTTTACAATAAAAAGGATAGATTAAAATATAACATTTTTATTGTCATTACGTATACAATGAAAGTGTAAGTAAAAAGGTATCATCTTTATTGTTATTTTCTATGTAATTTTAAGAATGGATTTGAAGTTAATATTTTTATTGTAAAATTAGTTTACAATAAAAAGGATAGGTTAAAGAATAGCATTTTTATTGCCATTTTATTTACAATAATGATGTGGAAAATTAAAAGAATTACTTTTATTGATATTTATATGCAATGAAAATAGAAAGTTTAGAGATATCACTTTTATTGACATTATATATGTAATGAAAGTAGAAGAGTTAAAATTATCACTTTGATCCATTTTGTTAAATTAGAACGGTCACAATATGAATCGATGTTTGCTATTTATTTTGTTGAACTGAAATTAATGACAAAATGAAATTACTACCTTTATCATTTTGTGGAAATAGAATTGTTAACAAAATGAGTATATCACTTTTACACATCTTTGTTGAAACAGAATTTATGTGCAAATATAAGAATCACTTTTATTGGCATAATACACAGTAGAATTTATATGCAAATATAAAACCAAATTTTTTATTTGCAAACTTGCATTAGAGTTTATATTCTAATATACAAATTGTATTGTTGGCCAAAATATACATTGAAATGTATTGCTAAGAAATTTCATACAAGTAAATATAATGAAATTTATATTTTATTTGTCATCCGCAATAAAGCTATATAAATAAATTACTGTTTGTGTAATTTTGGCAATATATAGAGAAATCATACGAGTAAAGTACATTTTTTACTCGATATAAGTGACATTTTTGATTTATTTCATCAACTTGTTAGTGAAATTGATATTGGTTAAATCTATTAACCAATTATTTATTTATTTATTTATACGAACTGCTGTTGGCTGAAAACCCCACACGGGTATTGGGATGATACTTGATTGACACAAATCCCAATCTTTAATTGTATGTCTATCGATTGATCGACAGGCTGCGATGAGCGTTATTGTTTCATTTTAATGCTCACACAGTCGAAATTGTCACTTTGGATGTTAATAGGTGGTTTGATGATTATTGTCTGTTTATTATCCTGTACATGAAATGTATGAAATCCATATGACCCAAATTATATGGTACATGGTTGAGTCGCACTCCAATTCAGTTTCTTTCTAAATTAACAATTTTTGTATAATAAAGAATCTTTGTTAAATATAGGATTTTTAATATAATGGATATTTTATATTAAAAATATTTTACAAATGGATTTAAGGAAGTTTTCAATTAATTATTATTTAATTGGAATTTAGTTCAAGCATTGGATTTTTGGGTTGTCGTGGATGGTGTCTTAAATAATATTGTCCTTAAACCCCGTTGAAAGAGTTAACCTTTTCATTAAGATTATTTACAATTATATTTTTGAAATTAATTGATATGTGGATTGGATTTATCGTGAACGGTGTTTTTAAATGACATTTGTTCGTTAATCCAATTTACATTGAAATTATTATTTGGAATATATAAATCTATTTTATGGATTTAAAAGAAGATTTTATAAAAATCGGATTTTTCAATTTAATATATTAAATTGGAATTAAGTGGAAATTCAATTGGTAATAATCGAGATGGGCTTCTATAAAAGAAGACCGATAATATATATGGAATTTAAGAGGTTTTGCCGTTATTCCATTTATATTATTAGTCTGATACAGAAATTTATATCGGTTATATATTGATTTAATTTCTGTGGAAATTCCATATTTTTGGAAATTGATTTCTGGTTTATTGTGAACTGTGTTTTAGATGACACTAGTTCTTTAACCCAATTTAAGACAAGATTTACTTATTAAATTAATAATCTTATAATAATGATTTTTGATAATAAAATCAAAATTAGATTTATTAAATCTTTTTAGAAAAGATTTAAGATTTAATTTATTGATTTTAACTTTGATAAAATTAATGAGAACATTTTAATATAAATATTTTATTTAAAGAATATTCAGAGTTGGAATGTGGCGTATGGTTGATTTTAATTACAAATACGCAAGTTATTCGGGAAGATCGGGTTTATCCCATTCTGAATAATCATCACGACGATCAAGGGTCGAAGATGAAGACGGTGGTTAAAGACCGGGGAGCTTCACATCGTTTGGTTGATGATGACTGATGTCTTGAATTGGGACTAATCCCTCAAGGCAAGGTAATAAGTGATGATCGTCCAGACTTCTGGAGATCGACGGATACGTTGTTTCGTTCAGACCCAGAATGGACTTGTAAATGGATTGTGTGTCTGACATTGTATTCCTTTTATACTGTATTTATTGAATGCTACTAATTATATATTTCTGTTGGTGGCGAAGGATTTATTCTTTGCTTTACACCCTTATCTAAGACGTATGAGCTTAGAGGTTATATATATATTGGTAGATGATCAATGGATATGGTATGGTCTGACAATGTGGCATGCTAAGATGCATATGAACAAGGCTTATTGTTGAAAAGCAGAGTCTTGTGGTTGATGATCAAAGCACAGCTAAAATAAGCATAGCTTTGTGTATAACGTAGCTTCACGAGCCTCACAACCTGGTTGAGTCTAAAACGGGAGAAGGGAACGCAGGGAGAGCAGCATGTTTCTTTCTAGCTAGGGGTAGTGTCAGTGCTTAAACCGGCTGATATTTTACTTATGTGGATGATGGAATGAGGTGCCTCGGATGATAGGTCCTATAGGATCGGGAAACGTGTGTTCAGGAATAACTAATCCACGAAGTTGTATGTGTGGACCGGCCCTGCAGCTTTCCAAGGGTTCACTGCGGGGGATCCTGAGACATTAGCTAGAGTGTCTCGAATCGGTAAGGAGCTCCTCCCTAGCCTTGACTCATGATGGAAACCCAACTTCCAATACGATCTCATACGGTTTTGATTGTATTACTAGTATGGAGGCATAGTATATGGTAGCTATGCTTCCTAGGATTGATACATTTACTTTGAAATGTTTTTGAACTTAAATACACTAATAATAATATCAAATTCATTTTTATCGTATCAAGCATTTTTGACCATTATAAGGTAACACTCTATCCTCCGGTTTGCGTTGCACTGTGTGATGGGACTTGAGTCTTATGATGGTTTCATTTTTCTAAAAAGGCAATGCGTTGTTTAACGATTTACTTTAATTTATGCACCGGCAATCCATTGGAGTAAACCCGTTCCGCGTTAGCAGCATGGTACTTGGATTTGCCTTATTACTATTAGTTAAATTAGTTTAGAATTCTCACACCAGTCCCATGACTGACCCGTTGTTTGTTTCCACCTTTACAAACTCGGGTGCCCTCTTCTCCACACGGGAAGTCGAGTAGTTTGTCTACAGGTTCTTATCTCCTGCAGGATTCTTGATTGAAGCCTAAAGCTGTGTCCAGAGCATCGTAGTCTTCCGCTGTGTATTGTATTTAAATTATTGTAATTTATCTTCCGCTGTAATTTTATTCAATATACTCTGATATGTTCTGTACTCTGATGTAACATTATTGTAATGTTTATAAAAGTTTGTTGTTATTGTTCTGATGTGTTGTAGCCCAAAGTAAGCGTATCCGGCGATTTCCCACAAAGGCGATTTTCGGGTCGTTTCAATTGTCATTTTAGAGACAATAAAAAGAACAGAATTGGAAGTTACATTTTTATTGTCATTTTAAAGACAATAAAAGGAATAGAACTAGAAGTTGCATTTTTACTGTCATGTGAGATGAAATAAAAAGAAAAGAAATAAAAAATTATATTTTTATTGCCACTTTAGAGACAATAAAAGGAGTAGAATAAAATGTCACTATTTTGATGTCATTTTAGTTGAAATAAAAAGAATAAAATCAAAGGTTACATTTTATATGCAATAAATAGACATTTTTATTGTCATTTAAATGAAATAAAAATATATTTTCAATGTCACATTTTTATTATCATTTAGTTTCAACAAAAAGAGTGAACATTAGAAAAATATATTTTCAATGTAACATGGTTTCCAATGAAAAGAATTAGACATTAAAACAGTTTCAAAATGTCACTTTTATCATGTTAGTGAGGATTATAAAAATCATTTGTAAAATCTCTAACACGAATATAGACGGTACTTAGCTTGCATGTGATTGATTGAAAGTAGTTGAAATCGCCAAACGATATATATATATATATATATATATATATATATGTGTGTGTGTGTGTGTGTGTGTGTGTGTGTGTGTATATATATATAAAGTGAAATTAAAGGAATCGCGCGCGGTTGTTCGCATTTTGCAATCGTAACTTTAAACGATTATACTGAAAGATCCAACCGTCTATTTTCCCAAAACTGGAACCGTTAGGACCACTTTGGGAAGATCTTTTCATCGATATGAATTTTGTTAAAATCCAACTGTTAGATTTCAAGATAAGTATAAATCAAATTTTGGTAAAAACAGTGCCAGATCCAACCGTTTATTTTCCCAAAACTGGAACCGTTAGGACTGCTTTGAGAAGATCTTTCCATCGATATGAATTTTGTTAAAATCCAACGATTATATTTCAAGATAAGTGTAAATCAAATTTTGGTAAAAACAGTGCCAGGGCCACCCATCGACCCGAAGCGTCATTAAATAAATTTGGCTATTTTTATATAAATAAAAATAGCGATTAACCGTTATTAAATACCGTTAACGATATGAAATGATTTTAAACTATATATATGCGAGGATCATTTGAAAAGACCGAGTTAAATCTCATTTCAAATGGCATACGACAATCTAAATTGAAGATCTCAAAGACGACGATTGAAGACCAGCGATCTTCACATCGAAAGGATAACTGCTGATGGTTGGAATTGGCTAGCTACCAATAAAGGGTTACAGTGGTAGTTGTCTGGACGTACTTCTTGATTATCCGGATACACGAGCACCTCACTTCCGTATTGGACAAACGGGACGAGGAATAAGATGATTCAGGTTTCGTTCAGACCCAGAACGGATTTGTAAATGGATGTGTGTCCGACATTGAATTTCATTTTGTGTAATTAAATTGATATCTATTAATATATCTCTGTGGTGGCGGAGAATTTATTCTCTTGCTTAACACCCTTCTTTGAGACGCATGAGCTTGAAGGTTATATATTGGTAGTTATCGATCGCATGGTGTGAACTGTCAATGTGACAAGCCAAGATGCAATTGATTGAGACTTTTGTTGAAAAGCAGAGCCTTGTAGATGATGATCAAAGCATAGCCTATTTTGGCATAGCTTTGTGTATTACGTTACCTCGCGAGCCTCACACCCCGATTGAGTTAAAAACGGGACAAGGGAACGCAGGGAGTGCACACGTTTCTTTCTAGATAGAAGTGGTGTTTAGGTTTTTACAAGGCCTGACATTTTTACTTATGTGGTTGATGGAATAAGGCGCCTCGGATTTTTTTATTGGTCGCCAATGGCCAATTTATAGGTCCAATAGGATCGGGGAGCGTGTGTTTAGGCATAACTAATCCACTAACGATATTTGTGGACCGGCCCTGTAGGATCCAAGGGTTCACTGCGGGGAATCCTGAGACATTGCTAGAGTGTCTCGGATCGGTTAGGAGATCGTCCCTAGCCTTGACTCATGATGGAAATCCATTCTCCAATACGACATCACGGTTTTGATTGTAAACCTATATACGACAACATAGTATATGTTAGCTATGCCGTCTAGGATTGATACATTTACTTTGAAGTATTTTTGAAACATATTAGACACCAGTTACAATATTAAAAATATTATTTTCTACGTATCAAGAATTGTTGATCATTATAAGGTAAAACTCTATCCTCCGGTTTGTGTTGCATTGTGCGATGGGACATGAGTCTTATAATGATTTCATTTTCTAAAAAGCATTGTGTTATGTCTGACTTAAAATTTATAAAACTTGTGCATTATCCAATGGATTAAACCCATTCCACGTTAGCAGCATGGTCCAGTGATTAGCCATATTGTTAGTTATGTAAGATTTCTCATACCAGTCCCATGACTGACTCGTAGTTTGTTTCACTTTGCAAACTCGGGTGCCCTCTTTCCACACGGGCAGCCAAATGACAGGCGTTAGGTATGGATATTTTCTGGACTGGAGCTTGTTGGTGAAGAGGATGAAGAATCTTTTCTTTTTATCTTTTTATTTACTTCTTGAGACAGTATTGAGCATTGATGTATTTTGGGAGATTGAGACTTTATTTCTTTCCTTGTTTTAGACATCTATTTTGCTAAGTGTATCTGGTACTGCGTACTCTGATATCTGTGATATTATGTTGTGATGAAATTTCCATTTCCACTGCAATGATTTATATGTTATGCTATTATCTGAGGTCTGTTATTGCTTTAATTATGTTATGCTCCTATGACTATCCTTATTTCGTTTCAGGAAAGTTGGGGTTGTCACAATAACAAACCTCGTGACAAGAGGAAGTGTAATTTTTGTGGCATACCTAGACATCTGGTTAAAGACTGCAAGAAGAAGAAGAGGAAGATGGGTGGTTGTTTTCAATGCGACGAGACATGACATATGGCTAAGGACTGCCCAAGAAGGCAAGGGCAAGGGCAGAGGACTGGATCTACTTCTGGAGGGCAGATTCACGCTCTCACAACACGTATGCAAGAAAGAGGTAGAAACATTTTTGTTGAGAGTTTAGTTTATCTTTCTGGTCATCCTGTTCATACTCTTTTTGATTCTGGCGCTTCACACTCTTTTATATCTACTTCTTTAGTTGAATCTCTGCACCTACGTACCAGTATAGTAGAGGATCCCATGGTTGTTTCAAATCCATTTGGGGGTTCGGCTTATTTATCGATGATTTGTTTGGATTTGGAAATTTCTATACTATGCGTTGGATTTAGATGTAATGCTTATGTTTTGGGTTTCACGGGCTATGGGTTGATTCCAGGCATGGATTGGTTATCCAGTAATGGTGCCATCCTTGATTATGAAAAGAGAGTGGTTAGACTTATAACTTGCCTCGGTAATGCTCTCGAAATCTCTTGTAATCCTATGAATTCTATTATGCTTAGCTACCTAGAATCTCTTGATGCGTCTGTTGAAAATTTGCAATCTGTTAGAGCAGTCCGTGAGTACTCGGATGTCTTTGAAGAAGTGAAGGGTTTACCTCTAAAGCGAGAGATATATTTCCGCATATACCTAGTTGATAATGAAAAACCAGTTGCTTTACCTATTAGACACATGGCTCCAAGGGAAAGGAAGGAGCTTAGCAAGCAAGTTAAAGAGTTGCTCGAAAAGGGGTTCATAAGGTGGAGTATTTCTGAATGGGGTGCTCCCGTAGTGTTCGCAACCAAAGCAGATGGTTCACTTCGCCTATGCATGGATTATAGGGAGCTAAACAAGCTTACCAAGAAGAACAGGCTCCCACTTCCAAGAATAAATGACTTGTTCGACTAGCTCGTAGGTGCATCAGTTTTCTCCCAACTAGATCTAGCCACCGGATTTCATCAGCTAACAGTGGCTGAAGACAACATAGATAAGACCGCGTTCAGGACCCTGGATGGTTTCTTCGAATGGCTTGTCATGCCTTTCGGCTTGATAAATGCACCAACTATTTCGTAGACTTGATGAGTAGGGTGTTTAGGGAGTTCTTTAAGAAGTTTGTAGTGGTCTTCGAGGACGACATTTTGATTTTATTAAAAGTGAGGAAGAACATGCTTTGCATTTAAGGGAAGTTATGGATACTTTTCGAGCATAACGGCCGAAAGCAAAATTCTCCAAATGCCATTTTTGGAGAGAAGAAGTAAGGTTTCTTGGACATGTGGTGTCCAAAGAGGGAATAGCTGTGGATCCCGCAAAAGTAGTTGCGGTGCAAGATTGGAAGATTCCACGGAATGCAACCGAAGTACGAAGTTTTCTCGGACTAGCGGGGTATTATAGAAAGTTCATTAAAGACTTTGTGAAGATCTCAGCCTCACTTACAAGATTGACGAAGAAGAACCTAACCTTCGCGTGAGATTTGGATTGTGATGTTTCTTTCTAACGATTGAAAAGGGCTCTAACAACAACCTCATTCCTGACATTGCTTGATGGAAGTAAGATGTTTACAGTATGCACAGGCGCATACAGTACAGGATTAGGCGTTGCCTTGATGCAAGAAGGCAAGGTAGTTTGTTATAGGGGAAGGCAGTTGAAGGTACATGAGAAGAACTACCCAACTTATGATTTAGAACTAGCTGCCATTGTATTTTCTCTTAAGTCATGGCGTCATTACCTACTAGGAGAAATGTAACACCCCGTAATTCTGTTACACTAAGATTCACAAATCAAGGCAGAATTAAAAAGTTAAAATCAAAATCAAGGAAAACGGGCTGCATCATTGCGTTCGTCTCGGAATTCTGCATGAAAACAAGTCCGAGTTTGCGTAAATCGGAGTCCGTATGAGGAAGATATGGCCTCCGGAAGTTTCAGCAAAGTTCAAATTTCAAAACAGACTCAGAAGCGGGCTGGGCAGGAAATTTCCCGCCCAGGACCCAGGTCGACTGGGTAGTCGACCCCCCCAGGTCGACTGGGGAGTTGACTGGGTAGTCGACCCCCTCTCCAGGTCGACTGGGGAGTCTACTGGGTAGTCGACCCCCCCCCCCCCCGCTTTTTCCAGCTTTCTTAACTTGAATTATTTCTTTGTATCCGGACGCCATTCTGACAAGATTCGTTGACTTCTACACTATATAAATAGCCCTAGTCTCCTTTTCTATTCACAATTATTTTCTATCCTTATGCTGCCTCTGAGAAAATATATAAATAAGTAATATATAAAATAAATCAAGACGAGGAAGTGCTGCTCAAATTGTCAAGAGGAGGTTCGAATCAAGATTAAGGCTAACTCAAACGATTTCGAGCAACATCGCACGAATCATAGCATCGACATCTTTCAATTCTAATCTAATCTCTGTAAGTCAGTTATTTCTAGATTTGAACGTTTCTCTTTTCGTGACATGAAATTAAAGGAATAAAAGAATACGCCAAATCTCTCTCTCTATTCGAATCAGTGCCTATACTCTTGAACCTAATTAAGAACTGTTATGATTCGAGGACAAATAAGACCGTGACTATGAAACTATGGACCTTAAAACCATATGCCTATGACTATGAACATTTGCCTATGACTATTAACATTGCTTATGACTATGGACATTGCCTATGACTATGAACATTGCCTATGACTGTGACTGTGGCTATGAGGATTATTTCCTTGACTAAGCCTATGCCTTTGATTAGGAAATATAAACTATTGCCTATGACATAACAAGGACATCTGTGATTAAACACCTGTGATTCATGACTAGGAAAGTGTTGCTTAAGATTTGTGACTATGAAATTGGGTCTAAACCGGATTATCTATTCTGTCTATTCTTGGTTATCTTTGGTTTTAGACCTTGGGAATTTACCTATTAAGTTAGGTCTACCCATATTCTTGAACCTACGTCTCTATTCTGTCTATTCTTGGTTTTCTTTGGTTTTAGACTTTGGGAATTCACCTATTAAGTTAGGTCTACCCATGTTCTTGAACCGACGTCGTTATTCAACCCTTTTTATGCTAGTTAGTATGTCTATCTTTTGCATAACATCTTTGGTTCATTCCCTATTTTCTACGAACCTAGCTTTATTTATAATCTAGACTGAATCACGATTATACGAACGGTTGGAATGCGGTTTGGGCAAAATATGAAATTTACTAAAAACGTAGTTTTTAACTGGGAAATTGGCATGAATTGGGAACATGCATTACGGCATACAAACTGGATAAATTTGACATGAATTATAGGATGTGTAATTTGAATCTAGTATTGACATGTAAATCTAGCATTTACATGAATTGTGAACTAGAGTAATAAGCCTAGTTTGACGTGAATTAGAATGTTGAATCAGAATTGGATTAGCTAATTTGGCACGGTAAGTATATTGGCATAAATGTGAAATTGGCCATAATTGGGAATAACTGTCAGGTTTGGCAAAATCATGGTTAGTGACACTTAATTTGGTATAGTTTACATACCAAAAGGGCATAAATATGATATAGAGGGGAGAATGGGCCATAAGAATAAATGTTGACAATTCACATTAAAAGAGTAATTAGGAAATAAGTAAATTAGGAATAATTTACTTATAGAATTTGGCCTGAATGAGGAAATGCAAATTTAGACAAATTAAAGGTTTATTAACGACATCTCTTTTAATGACACACCAGAAAGTTCTAGGGTGACAGAGAGGATAGTGTCTAGGCTTGGGTTTGGAAAATACAAGTTTCCTGCTCTCCCTGGCTATCCCTAACTGATCCGACGAACGGGATGGTCACTTTCAAAACTTGATTTGAAAATAAATCGAAACCCTTTGAACTTAGAAAACACGAATGTGCCTAACCCAAGGTTAGACTGATTTGCGATGTAAACCTGCCCGAAACCAACCGACACATCCAGTATTCGCAACAATATCTGTCTAATGTGAGTGGTCGCGGCTTTAATCTATTTAAGTAAAGCTAGAAAAAGAATGGTAGGGTTAAGTTAATTAAGACACTTAACCAGTTCAACATGATAACTACACTGATGGGTGAGGTTAGGTTCAGACTGACACTTAACATAGTTAAGCTAGAATGGGAGGGTTAAGTCCACAGGAACACTTAACCAACTTAACACAGTTAAGCTAGAATGGGAGGGCTAAGTCCATAGGGACACTTAACCAAACTTATGGTAACAAGACAAGATTTGTAGGGGTTAAGTAAAATCTAATACACTTAGCCAAATTAACATGTTAGCTATACTAGAAGGTGGGGTTAAGTAAAGTTAACACACTTAGCCAAATTAACATGTTAACTAGACTAGAGGTTGGGGTTAAGTAAATATACTTAGCCAATTTGATACGTTAGTTGGGCTAGAACATAGGGTTAAGTAAACTTGAACACTTAACCATCAGATTGTGATAAAGGAATAGGGTTAAGTCTAAAACATGAAGGGATAATACTTAACCATTAATAATAACATGACAGATAAAACAGACGGGCAAGGAACACTTAACCAATACAGGATGAATGGGTAGGGTTAAGTAATAAGAAATACTTAACCAATATAACTTGGTTTGTGGTAGGGTTAAGTCATCATAAATTACTGATAACACTTAACCAGATTAACAGGATGAATGAAGAGGGTTAAGTTGGCTTGAATGGACTAATGACACTTAACCAATCCAAATTGAAGGGAAAGGGAACTAAGTAGTAAACCTTAGTCAAGAAAACAACGATTCTGGAAACTAAGTGGTAAATCTTAGTTAGTAAAACTAAGTAGTAATTCTTAGTATAACACGGGAAGGAGCGAATGTCCGTCTGAGCAAAAAGGAGGCTCTAACGGATTGTGTTACGAAGCCCGAGGCTTCGAAGGGACGTGAGGGTGCTCTTGGTATCCCTCTGTGAGGATGCAGATGATCCTCCTGGGCTCACAGAGGTTAAGGTCTGCGTAGAAGAACCAAGGGTATGCCTTGGTTGCAATATATGGCAACCTAAAGACTAGGATGGACCGGCGTGATTCGGCGAGCAAACGGTAGCCCTGTGATAACAACTCGTCGTCTACCATCCTTCTTGAGTAAATCAAGATACGTGAAGCGGAAAGGCGGAGAACTCCAAAAGACCATATACTTGCTATCTAGTTATGGGTGAGGATGGCCAAAGGATAGTAGGGCACCATGGGCCTGCGTATAGTTCTCATTTTTCAAGGTGTGCCTTTCATTAGTTGAGGGAGGGGTCAAGTGGGACCATAGCCACTGGAACAAAAACAGGCCTTAGCATCTGCATTGGCAGATATCTGAAAGCTCCCGACCGAGTTCTGTATTCCTTGATTTGCCCTGACACAGGACTCGGGCCGCACATTACAGGACATGTGCATCTAGACAAGCGATAACGATTCGCGATACATGCGTGGGGAAGTATAGGAACATATACCACTCTAGGTAGTGTGTCCTAGACTTGGGGGCATCGTTCGACAGGTAGCATAATTCCTAGTTGAACTAGGTGGCATAAATCCTGAATCCGAGAAGCATTCAGCAGACAGTGTAAACTCTAGTTGAATCTAGAAGGCACTTGGTAGAAAACCCTAGATTAAATCTAGGTAACAAATAAATAAATTGATGCCTGAAGGCGATGGAAAATACAGGGATTGGGATCACGTTAGCGTTACTAGTTGGGACATTAGTTAGCTGGTGCAGAGATATAGAAACCAGTATAATAAGGAAATAGCGAAGCGGCGAAAGTATTAGAGCATATTCAGTTCATCTTATCTTAGTATATCTTGTGTCAATCTTGTCTAATCTTGCTGACCCTATCATCATGGTGTTATCTTGTATTCAGTTAATTCATGTCGTTTTGTTTTCCATGTTCACATGCTAGAAGTTACTGAACTTACTCAGGCTTTATGTCTGACTCTGTTTTTCTTTCGTCTTCTTTTCTTTCGTCCCCCCCAAGGTAGTAAAGGAGGGAATAGTTTAGCTCAGGTTAAATTGGACTGCCACTCTTTCCAGCTTGAAGAATTGTCAAAGTTTGCTTGGATTCTCTTTTCGGATGCTATGGCTGGCTTTTGCTAAAATCGGGGAATATAAATGTTGTTTTTATGCTTCTTTATTTTGTAAGACAGAAGATACTCTGATATTGTAAAGAAACCATTGTACAAATCATTTTATCAATAAAGCAAAGTTTTATTTTCCGCTGTTTAATTTTTTTTGTCTGTCTCGTAAATTATCTGCATCTTTTACCTTAAAATGCTCCACAGAACTTAGTGCATTCCCTTTGTGAGTGACACTAACGGATGTGGGGTGTTACACTTGGTATTAGAGCTGAAGGTTACTGGATCAGATAAAAGATTTGAAAAAAATTATTATTTTCAAACAGTTTTAAAAGAAGCATTTTCAAAAGAAAAGTTTTGTTTTAAAGGCATATTCCCCAAAAGCCATACGCACTATCTTCTGATTCTCTGTTTGAATTCTTGTACCCTTCTTTCTTGAGTCTCTGGGGCTCCTGGCTTTCTGGGAGGTAACGTCATCGAAGGGCGAAGTAGTGCCCGACTTCCATCTATAACCGTAGTAGTTTCACCTGCGGCTGGTTTTCTTTCAAGCTTAGTAGGGTTTTCTGTATGATGGAGGTAGCTTTCGAGAGATTTGTCAACATACGAAAGAGGATGAGGAGTTTGGCTAAGGAGCATAACCTTAGTATGAGGAATTCATGGATGTAGGTTTAGCTCACAAAGGAGGAAGAAATTATAAAACCTAAGACAAGAGGAAGTATTTTTACTAGGGTAGGATAGGGCATATAAATAAAAGGACAAGGGCAAGAACGAGGAACAAGATTTTCAGAAGGGCGAGTATATACTTTCACCACCAAGCGTACTTAGGAGAAAGGTAGTAAAGTTCTGTTGGAAGGGTCTAGTTTTGCTGTTCGTACTCTTCCCTTTTGGTTTTAGCGCTTCACATTTGTTCATATCCACTTCCATAGTTGAGTCTCTGCACCATAGTACTTGTATAGTAGAAAGATCCCACTAGAGTCTCAAATCCAATTGGTGGTCGGACCAGTTTATTTTGGGTTAGTAGGGATTTGAGGATAGCTATCGAGTTTGCTTATATCATCTCACGAGGATCGTCTAAATTCGGTGGATATATTCCTTGGGTGTTTGTCTGATATTGGTTTAGGCCTTTGGGGCTTGTACTTGAGGAATGTCGAGTTCGACTAGGATGGCTTGCGTGAGAGATAAATAGTTGTGGCAGGTACTCTAAAAAGCACGTAGTAACCTTTCGACCCCTATAGTTATGGCATGACGGATAAGAGGGAGACCTCTAATCATCTTAGTACATATACTTGGTACCGTGATTGACATCTGTTTATTTTGGAATTGGAGGTCAGAAACTTCACAATCGTGAAGTTAAATTAGTTAAGATACAGTGGAGTAAAGCTCAAGAAGGCTAGATACTAGCGTCATACCCTTTTTCTTAAGGGTGCATCCTTGATTTCTTTGTGTAGGAGCTATACACATAATTGTTTCTCTCTTTCCGAAGTATATCACCTAGGTCGTATCTTCGATCCTTAAGTAGAAGCCAATGGATGTAAACATGTGTTTGAAACATGTTACGGTTGGTGGTTGCAAGTGGTTGCTAATGGTTGCTCGTGGATGCATATGCATACGTATTACGTGCTAGATCAGTTCGGACGCTTTCATATTGCATTTACAGATATGTATTTGTTTGTAAGTTGAGTCTGATATGTTATCATATGGATGTTGCATATGGATGAATGGCCGTGCACGCATGTAGTATTTACATAATTAGGAATGCTTGCATACATGATTGGACGCATGGCACTGACATGATTCACATTAAGGAGGTCAACTGAATCAGTAGAACGCCTGATTTTGCATTAGATAAAGACATATACACACACTATGCATATGAACATGAAGGCATTAGAAATCTTTTAAGGACAATGAATGGCTGTGATTGAATGGTTGAGTAGATGGGTGATTGGATGGTAGGACACATTCTTCCTAACTTGGAGATTTCGGGGACGAAATCCTTTTAAGTAGGGGAGAATGTAACACCCCGTAATTCTGTTACACTAAGATTCACAAATCAAGGAAGAATTATAAAGTTAAAATCAAAATCAAGGGAAACGGGCTGCGCCATTGCGTTCGTCTCGGAATTCTGCATGAAAACGAGTCCGAGTTTGCGTAAATCGGAGTCCGTATGAGGAAGATATGGCCTCCGGAAGTTTCAGCAAGTTCAAATTTCAAAACAGACTTAGAAGCGGGCTGGGCGGGAAATTTCCCGCCCAGGACCCAGGTCGACTGGGGAGTCGACTGGGTAGTCGACCCCCCCAGGTCGACTGGGTAGTCGACCCCCCCAGGTCGACTGGGGAGTCGACCACCCCCCCCCCCCCCCCCGCTTTTTCCAGCTTTCTGAACCTGATTCGTTTCTCTGTATCCGGACGCCATTCTGACCAGATTCGTTGACTTCTACACTATATAAACAGCCCTAGTCTCCTTCTCTATTCACATTTCTTTTCTATCCTTATGCTGCCTCTGAGAAAATATATAAATAAGTAATATATAAAATAAATCAAGACGAGGAAGTGCTGTTCAAATTGTCAAGAGGAGGTTCGAATCAAGATTAAGGCTAACTCAAACGATTTCGAGCAACGTCGCATGAATCATAGCATCGACATCTTTCTGTTCTAATCTAATCTCTGTAAGTCAGTTATTCCTAGATTTGAATGTTACTCTTTCCGTGACATGAAATTAAAGGAATAAAAGAATATGCCAAATCACTCTCTCTATTCGAATCAGTGCCTATACTCTTGACCTAATTAAGAACTGTTATGATTCGAGGACAAATAAGACCGTGACTATGAAACTATGGACCTTAAAACCATATGCCTATGACTATGAACATTTGCCTATGACTATGAACATTCCCTATGACTATGGACATTGCCTATGACTTTGAACATTGCCTATGACTGTGACTGTGACTATGAGGATTATTTCCTTGACTAAGCCTATGCCTTTGATTAGGAAATATAAACTATTGCCTATGACATAACAAGGACATCTGTGATTAAACACCTGTGATTCATGACTAGGAAAGTGTTGCTTAAGATTTGTGACTATGAAATTGGGTCTAAACCGGATTATCTATTCTGTCTATTCTTGGTTATCTTTTGTTTTAGACCTTGGGAATTTACCTATTAAGTTAGGTCTACCCATAATCTTGAACCAACGTCTCTATTCTGTCTATTCTTGGTTTTCTTTGGTTTTAGACCTTAGGAATTTACCTATTAAGTTAGGTCTACCCATGTTCTTGAACCGATGTCATTATTCAACCCTTTTTATGCCAGTTAGTATGTCTATCTTTTGCATAGCATCTTTGGTTCATTCCCTATTTTCTATGAACCTAGCTTTATTTATAATCTAGATTGAATCACGATTATACGAACGGTTGGAATGCGGTTTGGGAAAAATATGAAATTTACTAAAAACGTAGTTTTTAACTGGGAAATTGGCATAAATTGGGAACATGCACTATGGCATGCAAACTGGATAAATTTGACATGAATTATAGGATGTGTAATTTGAATCTAGTATTGACATGTAAATCTAGCATTTACATGAATTGTGAACTAGAGTAATAAGTCTAGTTTGACGTGAATTAGAATGTTGAATCGGAATTGGATTAGCTAATTGGGCACGGTAAGCATATTGGCATAAATGTGAAATTGGCCATAATTGGGAATAACTGTCAGGTTTGGCAAAATCATGGTTAGTGACACTTAATTTGGTATAGTTTACATACCAAAAGGGCATAAATGTGATATAGAGGGGAGAATGGGCCATAAGAACAAATGTTGACAATTCACATTAAAAGAGTAATTAGGAAATAAGTAAATTAGGAATAATTTACTTATAGAATTTGGCCTGAATGAGGAAATGCAAATTTAGACAAATTAAAGGTTTATTAACGACATCTCTTTTAATGACACACCAGAAAGTTCTAGGGTGACGGAGAGGATAATGTCTAGGCTTGGGTTTGGAAAATACAAGTTTCCTGCTCTCCCTGGCTATCCCTAACTGATCCGACGAACGGGATGGTCACTTTCAAAACTTGATTTGAAAATAAATTGAAACCCTTTGAATTTAGAAAACACGAATGTGCCTAACCCGAGGTTAGACTGAGTTGCGATGTAAACCTGCCCGGAACCAACCGGCACATCTAGTATTCGCAACAATATCTGTCTAATGTGAGTGGTTGCGGCTTTAATCTATTTAAGTAAAGCTAGAACAAGAATGGTAGGGTTAAGTTAACTAAGACACTTAACCAGTTCACCATGATAACTACACTGATGGGTGGGGTTAGGTTCAGACTGACACTTGACACAGTTAAGCTAGAATGGGAGGGTTAAGTCCACAGGAACACTTAACCAACTTAACACAGTTAAGCTAAAATGGGAGGGCTAAGTCCATAGGGACACTTAACCAAACTTATGGTAACAAGACAAGATTTGTAGGAGTTAAGTAAAATCTAATACACTTAGCCAAATTAACATGTTAGCTAGACTAGAAGGTAGGGTTAATTATAGTTAATACACTTAGCCAAATTAACATGTTAACTAGATTAGTGGCTGGGGTTAAGTAAATATACTTAGCCAATTTGATACGTTAGTTGGGCTACACCGTAGGGTTAAGTAAACTTGAACACTTAACCATCAGATTGTGATAAAGGAATAGGGTTAAGTCTAAAACATGAAGGGATAATACTTAACCATTAATAATAACATGACAGTTAAAACAAACTGGCAAGGAACACTTAACCAATATAGGATGAATGGGTAGGGTTAAGTAATAAGAAATACTTAACCAATATAACTTGGTTTGTGGTAGGGTTAAGTCATCATAAATTACTGATAACACTTAACCAGATTAACAGGATGAATGAAGAGGGTTAAGTTGGCTTGAATGGACTAATGACACTTAACCAATCCAAATTGACGGGAAAGGGAACTAAGTAGTAAACCTTAGTCAAGAAAACAACGATTCTGGAAACTAAGTGGTAAATCTTAGTTAGTAAAACTAAGTAGTAATTCTTAGTATAACACGGGAAGGAGCGAATGTCCGTCTGAGCAAACAGGAGGCTCTAACGGATTGGATTACGAAGCCCGAGGCTTCGAAGGGACGTGAGGGTACTCTTGGTATCCCTCTGTGAGGATGCAGATGATCCTCCTGGGCTCACAGAGGTTAAGGTCTGCGTAGAAGAACCAGGGGTATGCCTTGGTTGCAATATATGGCAACCTAAAGACTAGGATGGACCGGCGTGATTCGGCGAGCAAACGGTAGCCCTGTGATAACAACTCGTCGTCTACCATCCTTCTTGAGTAAATCAAGATACGTGAAGCGGAAAGGCGGAGAACTCCAAAAGACCATATACTTGCTATCTAGTTACGGGCGAGGATGGCCAAAGGATAGTAGGGCACCATGGGCCTGCGTATAGTTCTCATTTTTCAAGGTGTGCCTTTCATTAGTTGAGGGAGGGGTCAAGTGGGACCATAGCCACTGGAACAAAAACAGGCCTTAGCATCTGCATCGGCAGATATCTGAAAGCTCCCGACCGAGTTCTGTATTCCTTGATTTGCCATGACACAGGACTCGGGCCGCACATTACAGGACATGTGCATCTAGACAAGCGATAACGATTCGCGATACATGCGTGGGGAAGTATAGGAACATATACCACTCTAGGTAGTGTGTCCTAGACTTGGGGGCATCGTTCGACAGGTAGCATAATTCCTAGTTGAACTAGGTGGCATAAATCCTGAATCCGAGAAGCATTCAGCAGACAGTGTAAACTCTAGTTGAATCTAGAAGGCACTTGGTAGAAAACCCTAGATTAAATCTAGGTAACAAATAAATAAATTGATGCCTGAAGGCGATGGAAAATAAAGGGATTGGGATCACGTTAGTGTTACTAGTTGGGACATTAGTTAGCTGGTGCAGAGATATAGAAACTAGTATAATAAGGAAATAGCGAAGCGGCAAAAGTATTAGAGCATATTCAGTTCATCTTATCTTAGTATATCTTGTGTCAATCTTGTCTAATCTTGCTGACCCTATCATCATGGTGTTATCTTGTATTCAGTTAATTCATGTCGTTTTGTTTTCCATGTTCATATGCTAGAAGTTACTGAACTTACTCAGGCTTTATGTCTGACTCTGTTTTTCTTTCGTCTTCTTTTCTTTCGTCCCCCCCAAGGTAGTAAAGGAGGGAATAGTTTAGCTCAGGTTAAATTGGACTGCCACTCTTTCCAGCTTGAAGAATTGTCAAAGTTTGCTTGGATTCTCTTTTCGGATGCTATGGCTGGCTTTTGCTAAAATCGGGGAATATAAATGTTGTTTTTATGCTTCTTTATTTTGTAAGACAGAAGATACTCTGATATTGTAAAGAAACCATTGTACAAATCATTTTATCAATAAAGCAAAGTTTTATTTTCCGCTGTTTAATTTTTTTTGTCTGTCTCGTAAATTATCTGCATCTTTTACCTTAAAATGCTCCACAGAACTTAGTGCATTCCCTTTTTGAGTGACACTAACGGATGTGGGGTGTTACACTTGGTATTAGAGCTGAAGGTTACTGGATCAGATAAAAGATTTGAAAAAAATTATTATTTTCAAACAGTTTTAAAAGAAGCATTTTCAAAAGAAAAGTTTTGTTTTAAAGGCATATTCCCCAAAAGCCATACGCACTATCTTCTGATTCTCTGTTTGAATTCTTGTACCCTTCTTTCTTGAGTCTCTGGGGCTCCTGGCTTTCTGGGAGGTAACGTCATCGAAGGGCGAAGTAGTGCCCGACTTCCATCTATAACCGTAGTAGTTTCACCTGCGGCTGGTTTTCTTTCAAGCTTAGTAGGGTTTTCTGTATGATGGAGGTAGCTTTCGAGAGATTTGTCAACATACGAAAGAGGATGAGGAGTTTGGCTAAGGAGCATAACCTTAGTATGAGGAATTCATGGATGTAGGTTTAGCTCACAAAGGAGGAAGAAATTATAAAACCTAAGACAAGAGGAAGTATTTTTACTAGGGTAGGATAGGGCATATAAATAAAAGGACAAGGGCAAGAACGAGGAACAAGATTTTCAGAAGGGCGAGTATATACTTTCACCACCAAGCGTACTTAGGAGAAAGGTAGTAAAGTTCTGTTGGAAGGGTCTAGTTTTGCTGTTCGTACTCTTCCCTTTTGGTTTTAGCGCTTCACATTTGTTCATATCCACTTCCATAGTTGAGTCTCTGCACCATAGTACTTGTATAGTAGAAAGATCCCACTAGAGTCTCAAATCCAATTGGTGGTCGGACCAGTTTATTTTGGGTTAGTAGGGATTTGAGGATAGCTATCGAGTTTGCTTATATCATCTCACGAGGATCGTCTAAATTCGGAGGATATATTCCTTGGGTGTTTGTTTGATATTGGTTTAGGCCTTTGGGGCTTGTACTTGAGGAATGTCGAGTTCGACTAGGATGGTTTGCGTGAGAGATGAATAGTTGTGGCAGGTACTCTAAAAAGCACGTAGTAACCTTTCGACCCCTATAGTTATGGCATGACGGATAAGAGGGAGACCTCTAATCATCTTAGTACATATACTTGGTACCGTGATTGACATCTGTTTATTTTGGAATTGGAGGTTAGAAACTTCACAATCGTGAAGTTAAATTAGTTAAGATACAGTGGAGTAAAGCTCAAGAAGGCTAGATACTAGCGTCATACCCTTTTTCTTAAGGGTGCATCCTTGATTTCTTTGTGTAGGAGCTATACGCATAATTGTTTCTCTCTTTCCGAAGTATATCACCTAGGTCGTATCTTCGATCCTTAAGTAGAAGCCAATGGATGTAAACATGTGTTTGAAACATTTTATGGTTAGTGGTTGCAAGTGGTTGCTAATGGTTGCTCGTGGATGCATATGCATACGTATTACGCGCTAGATCAGTTCGGACGCTTTCATATTGCATTTACAGATATGTATTTGTTTGTAAGTTGAGTCTGATATGTTATCATATGGATGTTGCATATGGATGAATGGCCGTGCACGCATGTAGTATTTACATAACTAGGAATGCTTGCATACATGATTGGACGCATGGCACTGACATGATTCACATTATGGAGGTCAACTGAATCAGTAGAACGCCTGATTTTGCATTAGATAAAGACATATACACAGACTATGCATATGAACATGAAGGCATTAGAAATATTTTAAGGACAATGAATGGCTGTGATTGAATGGTTGAGTAGACGGGTGATTAGATGGTAGGACACATTCTTCCTAACTTGGAGATTTCGGGGACGAAATCCTTTTAAGTGGGGGAGAATGTAACACCACATAATTCTGTTACACTAAGATTCACAAATCAAGGAAGAATTAAAAAGTTAAAATCAAAATCAAGGGAAACAGGCTGCGCCATTGCGTTCGTCTCGGAATTCTGCATGAAAACGAGTCCGAGTTTGCGTAAATCGGAGTCCGTATGAGGAAGATATGGCCTCCGGAAGTTTCAGCAAGTTCAAATTTCAAAACAGACTCAGAAGCGGGCTGGGCGGGAAATCTCCCGCCCAGGACCCAGGTCGACTGGGGAGTCGACTGGGTAGTCGCCCCCCCCAGGTCGACTGGGTAGTCGACCCCCCCAGGTCGACTGGGGAGTCGACCACCACCCCCCCCCGCTTTTTCCAGCTTTCTGAACCTGATTCGTTTCTCCGTATCCGGACGCCATTCTGACCAGATTCGTTGACTTCTACACTATATAAATAGCCCTAGTCTCCTTCTCTATTCACATTTCTTTTCTATCCTTATGCTGCCTCTGAGAAAATATATAAATAAGTAATATATAAAATAAATCAAGACGAGGAAGTGCTGTTCAAATTGTCAAGAGGAGGTTCGAATCAAGATTAAGGCTAACTCAAACGATTTCGAGCAACGTCGCATGAATCATAGCATCGACATCTTTCTGTTCTAATCTAATCTCTATAAGTCAGTTATTCCTAGATTTGAATGTTACTCTTTCCGTGACATGAAATTAAAGGAATAAAAGAATATGCCAAATCACTCTCTCTATTCGAATCAGTGCCTATACTCTTGACCTAATTAAGAACTGTTATGATTCGAGGACAAATAAGACCGTGACTATGAAACTATGGACCTTAAAACCATATGCCTATGACTATGAACATTTGCCTATGAATATGAACATTCCCTATGACTATGGACATTGCCTATGACTTTGAACATTGCCTATGACTGTGACTGTGACTATGAGGATTATTTCCTTGACTAAGCCTATGCCTTTGATTAGGAAATATAAACAATTGCCTATGACATAACAAGGACATCTGTGATTAAACACCTGTGATTCATGACTAGGAAAGTGTTGCTTAAGATTTGTGACTATGAAATTGGGTCTAAACCGGATTATCTATTCTGTCTATTCTTGGTTATCTTTGTTTTTAGACCTTGGGAATTTACCTATTACGTTAGGTCTACCCATAATCTTGAACCAACGTCTCTATTCTATCTATTCTTGGTTTTCTTTGGTTTTAGACCTTAGGAATTTACCTATTAAGTTAGGTCTACCCATGTTCTTGAACCGACGTCATTATTCAACCCTTTTTATGCCAGTTAGTATGTCTATCTTTCTCATAGCATCTTTGGTTCATTCCCTATTTTCTATGAACCTAGCTTTATTTATAATCTAGACTGAATCACGATTATACGAACGGTTGGAATGCGGTTTGGGAAAAATACGAAATTTACTAAAAACGTAGTTTTTAACTGGGAAATTGGCATAAATTGGGAACATGCACTATGGCATGCAAACTGGATAAATTTGACATGAATTATAGGATGTGTAATTTGAATCTAGTATTGACATGTAAATCTAGCATTTACATGAATTGTGAACTAGAGTAATAAGTCTACTTTGACGTGAATTAGAATGTTGAATCGGAATTGGATTAGTTAATTTGGCACGGTAAGCATATTGGCATAAATGTGAAATTGGCCATAATTGGGAATAACTGTCAGGTTTGGCAAAATCATGGTTAGTGACACTTAATTTGGTATAGTTTACATACCAAAAGGGCATAAATGTGATATAGAGGGGAGAATGGGCCATAAGAATAAATGTTGACAATTCACATTAAAAGAGTAATTAGGAAATAAGTAAATTAGGAATAATTTACTTATAGAATTTGGCCTGAATGAGGAAATGCAAATTTAGACAAATTAAAGGTTTATTAACGACATCTCTTTTAATGACACACCAAAAAGTTCTAGGGTGACGGAGAGGATAATGTCTAGGCTTGGGTTTGGAAAATACAAGTTTCCTGCTCTCCCTGGCTATCCCTAACTGATCCGACGAACGGGATGGTCACTTTCAAAACTTGATTTGAAAATAAATTGAAACCCTTTGAATTTAGAAAACATGAATGTGCCTAACCCAAGGTTAGACCAAGTTGCGATGTAAACCTGCCCGGAACCAACCGGCACATCTAGTATTCGCAACAATATCTGTCTAACGTGAGTGGTTGCGGCTTTAATCTATTTAAGTAAAGCTAGAACAAGAATGGTAGGGTTAAGTTAACTAAGACACTTAACCAGTTCACCATGATAACTACACTGATGGGTGGGGTTAGGTTCAGACTGACACTTGACACAGTTAAGCTAGAATGGGAGGGTTAAGTCCACAGGAACACTTAACCAACTTAACACAGTTAAGCTAAAATGGGAGGGCTAAGTCCATAGGGATACTTAACCAAACTTATGGTAACAAGACAAGATTTGTAGGAGTTAAGTAAAATCTAATACACTTAGCCAAATTAACATGTTAGCTAGACTAGAAGGTAGGGTTAAGTATAGTTAATACACTTAGCCAAATTAACATGTTAACTAGATTAGTGGTTGGGGTTAAGTAAATATACTTAGCCAATTTGATACGTTAGTTGGGCTACACCGTAGGGTTAAGTAAACTTGAACACTTAACCATCAGATTGTGATAAAGGAATAGGGTTAAGTCTAAAACATGAAGGGATAATACTTAACCATTAATAATAACATGACAGTTAAAACAGACGGGCAAGGAACACTTAACCAATATAGGATGAATGGGTAGGGTTAAGTAATAAGAAATACTTAACCAATATAACTTAGTTTGTGGTAGGGTTAAGTCATCATAAATTACTGATAACACTTAACCAGATTAACAGGATGAATGAAGAGGGTTAAGTTAGCTTGAATGGACTAATGACACTTAACCAATCCAAATTGACGGGAAAGGGAACTAAGTAGTAAACCTTAGTCAAGAAAACAACGATTCTGGAAACTAAGTGGTAAATCTTAGTTAGTAAAACTAAGTAGTAATTCTTAGTATAACACGGGAAGGAGCGAATGTCCGTCTGAGCAAACAGGAGGCTCTAACGGATTGGGTTACGAAGCCCGAGGCTTCGAAGGGATGTGAGGGTACTCTTGGTATCCCTCTGTGAGGATGCAGATGATCCTCCTGGGCTCACAGAGGTTAAGGTCTGCGTAGAAGAACCAGGGGTATGCCTTGGTTGCAATATATGGCAACCTAAAGACTAGGATGGACCGGCGTGATTCGGCGAGCAAACGGTAGCCCTGTGATAACAACTCGTCGTCTACCATCCTTCTTGAGTAAATCAAGATACGTGAAGCGGAAAGGCGGAGAACTCCAAAAGACCATATACTTGCTATCTAGTTATGGGTGAGGATGGCCAAAGGATAGTAGGGCACCATGGGCCTGCGTATAGTTCTCATTTTTCAAGGTGTGCCTTTCATTAGTTGAGGGAGGGGTCAAGTGGGACCATAGCCACTGGAACAAAAACAGGCCTTAGCATCTGCATCGGCAGATATCTGAAAGCTCCCGACCGAGTTCTGTATTCCTTGATTGCCACTCTTTCCAGGTTAAATTGGACTGCCACTCTTTCCAGCTTGAAGAATTGTCAAAGTTTGCTTGGATTCTCTTTTCAGATGCTATGGTTGGCTTTTGCTAAAATCGGGGAATATAAATGTTGTTTTTATGCTTCTTTATTTTGTAAGACAGAAGATATTCTGATATTGTAAAGAAACCATTGTACAAATCATTTTATCAATAAGCAAAGTTTTATTTTCCACTGTTTAATTTTTTTGTCTATCTTGTAATTTATCTACATCTTTTACCTTAAAATGTTCCACAGAACTTATTGCATTCCCTTTGTGAGTGACACTAACGGATGTGGGGTGTTACAAGAAAGGTTTGAATTGTTTGCTGACCATAAATCATTAAAGTACCTTTTCTCACAAAAAGATCTTAATGTAAGACAACAAAGGTGGATGGAATTTCTTGCCTCATATGATTTTGAGATTGCTTATACCCCCGGCAAGGGCAATGTGGTAGCAGATGCCTTAAGTAGGAAAAAGTTGACCCTAAGTCCTCTCTTTGTGGAAAGGCAAAACTGGAAGTACATAGCAACCTTTGACTTTAGACCCTCTTTTGAGTTTGTACCTGGTTTATTAGCAACACTAGAGGTGCGGCTTATGCTTTTGGACTCAATAGGAACCGCGCAACGTGATGACCCTCATATAGTTGATATGATGGATAAGTTAATTAGAGTTGAGACTTCTAGTCACCTCAATAGATACTCCATAGATGACAAGAGAAGGGATGGAAGACTATGTGTCCCACGAGCAAGGGATTTGATGAAGACAGTTCTTGAAGAAGCACACCATTCTTAGTTGACCATACACCCAGGTGGAGACAAGATGTATAAAGACAGAAAAAGGGATTTCTTTTGGAATGGCATGAAGAAGGATGTAGCTGAATTCGTCTCGAAATGCTTGATATGCCAGCAAGTCAAGGCGGAGCAGAAGAAGCTTAGTGGTCTGCTTCATCCTCTAGAGGTCCCACAGTGGAAATGGGATAGCATTTCGATGGACTTTATAGATGGGTTGCCTAGGTCAAGAAGGGGAAATACTAGTATTTGGGTAATAATTGACAGGCTCACTAAAAGCGCTCACTTTATACCTTTTAAGAGTAGGAGGACTGCCTCATCATTAACATCCATTTATCTTAAAGAGGTAGTTTGACTGCATGGGATACCCTATAGCATAGTAAGTGATCGAGATCCTATCTTTACGAGTGAGTTTTGGAAGAGTTTGCAAGAGGCTGTAGGCACACAGCTATGCTTAAGCACCGCCCATCACCCTCAAACCGATGGTCAGACTGAAAGGGTGAACAAAGTATTAGTAGTTCTTTTGAGATTGTGCATTCTTTATTTTGAAGGAACGTGGGAAGATCATCTTCCTTTGGTGGAGTTCACCTAAAACAATAGCTATCAAGCCACCATAGGCATGGCACCCTTTGTGGCTTTATATGGAAGACCATGCCGATCACCAACTTGTTGGTAGGAATCTACAGCCAAGCTCGTACTTGGGCCCGACATGATTAGAGAAATTTAAGAGAAGGTGGACTTGATACGAAGACGAATGAAGACTGCACAAGATAGATAGAAGTCCTACACGGATAAAAGAAGGACCGACCTTGAGTTTGAGGTTGGAGAGAGGGTTTTCCTTAAAGTATCCCCTTTGTGGAATGTCATTCACTTTGGATTCGTAGGAAAATTGGCACCAAAATTTGTAGAGCCATTCCCTATCATTGAAAGGATTAGGACGATGGCTTACAGATTAGAGCTGCCCGAAAGATTGGCTGGAGTTCATAAAGTTTTTCATGTTTCTCATCTACGAAAGTGCTTACATGAGTCTGCGGAAGTTGTGGAGCCGAGCATACTAGAGGAAGTGGAACGAGAAGCGGCGGTGAGAAGTGTTCCAACTCGTATCTTGGAAACAGAAGTTAAAAAGCTACGCAATTGTGAGGTCAAGCTAGCTAAAGTACGATGGAGTGACGCTAAAGGAGACGCGACTTGGGAGACTAAAGACAAGATACGCCAGCCTACCCTTTTCTTTTTGAGGGTACATCCTTGATCTCTTTTTCCATAAGATTATGCACGCTTGTGCCTATCTTTTAAGTATATCTCCTTGGTATTCTTGATCCTTAAGTAGAAGTCAATGAATGTAAACATGTATTTGAAACATGTTATGATTGGTGGTTGCAAATGGTTGCTCGTGGATGCATATACACACACGTTAGGTAATAGATCAACTCAGTCACTTTCATATTGCATATGCATGTATGTATTTGTATATGGATTGAAACTTGAAGTGTTATCATATGGATGTTGCATTTGTGTGAATAATTGTGCACTCGTGTAGAAGTTATAAAGTACGATTAGGAATAATTGCATACATGATGGACTCATGACACTGACATAATTCACATTAAGGAGGTCAACTGAATCAGTAGACCGCCTGATTTTGCAATAAATAAGGACATATATACACACTATGCAAATAATCATGAAAACATTAGAAATATTTTTAAGGACAATGGATGCCTGTGATTGATGGTTGAGTAGATGGATGTTGGATGTTAGGATACATTCTTCTTAACTCAGAGATTTCGGGAACGAAATCCTTTAAGGAGGGGAGAATGTGTTACAACCCGAACTTCCCGCGAAGGAAAGCACGGATTGTACTGAGGACAAGCCACATCGGAACACAAACAGAAGAACATTACATTGCTTATTACAACAATTCCATCATAATACAAGAATATTACAGAGTATGAATAAATATTACACAAAAAATATCAGAGATTTAAATTACATTTAAATACATCGCAGTGGAAAAACAATACAAAGCACAACTGAAAACAGATACAGAGCTTTTCAAATACTGCTTCAGCTGTAAATCAGGATCCCATTAATATAAATCAGCAAAACCAAAACTACTAGCTGCCCGTGCGGAAAATAGGGGCACCCAGAGTTAAGGTTAAAACAATAAACTCCAGGTCAGTCATGTGACTGGTGTGAGAACTAAAACAGTTATTTAAACTTTTCTTTAAATCAGATATATCAAGGGACCACGCCGTATAATACGGAACGGGTTTCCTCCCAAGAATATCAGTGCATATATCAAAACAGCGCAATGCTTTTGGAAAAATGAAGCTATTATAAGACCCAGGTCTTATCACACAATGCAAGGCAAGCCGAGGGATAGGGTTTTCCCTTATAATAGCCAAATATGCTTGGCACGTTAAAACAAATCATTTGATACTATTATAAGTGCATAGTGTACAAAACAACTTCAAATATAAATGTATCAATCCTTGATGGCATGGGTACCATATATCATGTCGCTAATACTAGGCTCTATAATAAAACTGCAAATATCACGTATTGGAAGTTGGATTTCCATCCGAGAACCGACGCCATGGATTGTTCTCACCACTTCAAGGCAATCTAGCCTACCATGTCTCAGGACCCAGACTCAGTTGGGCCATTGGATCGTCAGGGCCGGTCCACCGATGTGGATTAAAATGTCTGAGCACTGTGTTTCCCCGCCCTTTTGGGCGTAAATGAGACCTATGAGTCCATCGGCTCCACATAGTCACCGATATATCCGAGACGCCTCGCAATCCAACAACCACACAGGTGAAAATAATATAAATGTCAGGGCTGGTACGTCACCGACACCACCCTAGCTAGAAAGAAACGCATGCCCTCCCTGAGGTCCTCTCCCGTTTCTGGTTCACAACTGGGGTGTGAGGCTCGCGAATTAACGCTACACAAAGCTATGCCATACAGGCGGTGCTTTGATCATCAACCACAAGACTTTGCTTTTCAAAAAAAGCCTTGATCATTTGCATCTTAGCATGCCACACAGGCAAACCACTCCATGCAACTGATATCTATCAATCACACAGAATGATACAGACACACAATCCATTTATAAGTCCGTTCCGAGTCTGAACGAAACCGGAGGCACCTTGTACCTTGCATATCCATCGATCTCCAAGTGCGTCTGGACGATCACCAACTGATTCCCTCCACTTGGGTGTGCAGCCGAATCAAGATCATCAGTAATTATCCAAACGATGTGGAGACCTCCGATCTTCGACCACCGTCTTCATCCTCGTCACGTCATCGAATCGGTTAATCAAAATGGGATAAACCCGGTCTTTCTGAATAACTCGCGTATATAATCAACAAGTGTTACACAAACACAACATACGCCTCATTCCAATTTAGAATATTCTTTTATTCAAATATTCTTATACTTTGGGAAAGGTTCCCATTAATTTTATCAAAGATAAATTCTTTAAATTTATCCTTTAATCTTCTTTTGAATATCAACTAAAACTAAATTATGGTTTATCCAAACTAGTCGGGATTAACGAACCTTACCGAAGTAATCACTTGTTAAATTTCTCAACCCCAACCTATTCCTCCCATGAAGTAAAACTGGTCATACTTCATATCTAACACCACGGTGTTATCGGTAAATTCAATTACCATTTCACGTTCAAATCTAATTAAGATTTAACTATCGCCTGGAGCAAAACTGGTAATACTCCATTCTCGATCATTCCAATCTAATTAAAGATTCATTAAAATTCCATTTGGTTTTAATCTTCCCAAAAATCAATATTAATGATTGTTTAACTTGGGAAATCATATCCTGTCTTTAACTGGGTTAAAGAACCAATGTCATCTAAAACACGGTTCACGATAAACCCAAAATCACATTCCATTAACATTGGAATTTTCACGGAAAACAGATTAATGTATATAATCGATATGACCTTCCATATCTAACTAATAATATAAATGGAATAACGACAAAGCCTTTTAAATTCCATATATATTAGCATTCTTCCTCCACAGAAATTCACTTCGATTATCACCAAATCGAATTCCATTCCATTCCAATTTATTTTATTAAATTGGAAAACTTTGCTTTGGAAAATCTCCTTTGAATCTTAACAAAAGATTTACAAATTCCAAATCACATTTCACTGCAAATCGGGTTAAAGAACGAATGTCGTTAAAAACACAGTTCACAACAAATCCAATTCACATTTCATTAATTATCAGGTTAAAGAACGAGTGTTATTTAGAACACCGTTCACGATAAACCCAAAAATCAATTCCAATTCAGTTCCAATTAAATATCATTTAATTGGCACATTTCATTAAATCTAAATAAAAAGATTTAATCTTTTTCTCAACTGGGTTCAAGAACAGTGTTAATGAAGACACCATTCACGACAAACCCAAATCCCATTTGATATTGTATACAGGGCTCTTAATAGAAAATATATCGGCTTATATTCAATATCAAATTCTACGACCAACAAATATCGTATTGGAAATAACGATATAAATATATCTTTCAAATTTCCATAACAATATTTGTATAATCACGAAATCCAACATTGAAATATTCCAGAGACAATTTCGATTCAAATCCATTCCAATTCAACTATTGGAAATTCTGGTTACTTTTAAAACCCTTTCAAATCCAATTTATTAATTTCAAAAATAAATGGATTATAATTCTAGTTCAAAACTAGTTCATTTCGATAAAAATCTATTTTTATCTTTTCAAGTTTGGAGTTTTTCATCCCAATTCTTTCAAAATCATTTCTTATGATTTTACACTAATTAGTGATATTTTTAATAATTTTATCAAACCCCGTACAGTCGATTTCCATTAACGGCCGTCGATCTGCACTTACAGCGACCTTTTCCAAATTTGATTTGGACATAATTCCAAATCCAACCTTTAGATTTCAAATCTCTAATATTCGTTAGAAAGCTCTTTTCGATGCGAACCCAACAGTTCTGGTTTTAGGAGAATCCGAAAGTCGGATCTCCCGTAACGTCCATTCGAAGTCAATGGTCGAAATTCGCGAACTGCCGCAGCGCAGCGCGTTCTATTCAGGCCATTATATATATAATATATATTATATATTTCGTTGATTTCCTTTTAAAATTTATTTTATAAATCGTTTTAAATTCGTTTTCAAAACGATTTCAACTTCATATTCAATTTCAAATCAAAATTGAATATTCTGTATCATCGATATATAAATGATAGTATTTTCAAAATATTATATTTTGAAATCAACTCCTTTTCGATATTCATTATAAAAATGAATAAAATCGATATAGATATCGTTCACGTCAAAATGGCGCAAATCTAATCAACACGGCTTTGTATATTTCAATAACTTCGTTAGTCTATTCAACAAATGAATATTTTCTTCAACACATGAATTTTCTTTTATTCAACATATGAATATATATTTTATTCGACACATGAATTTTCTTTTATTCAAGACATGAATATATATTTTATTCAACACATGAATTTTCTTTTATTCAACACATGAATATATATTTTATTGAACACATGAATTTTCTTTTATTCAATACATGAATATATATTTTATTCAACACGTGAATTTTCTGTTATTCAACACATGAATATATATTTTATTCAACATATGAATTTTCTTTTATTCAACACATGAATATTCTTTATTTTCCAACTTGAAATGAGGCCATTTCAATTACCATATAATGTTAGTTATATGGATTCCTTACAACACATGTATATAATAGCAACGATAAATAATCAACCATCATCCAGAGTGCATTCTACACTGCATAAGCATCAAATATAAATATTTAGCGCTTATAACAGCCAGTGAATCAATTGATCGACATACAGCTAATTATTTGGGATTAGTGTAAGCCAAATATCATCCAACACCCGCGGTAGGAGGACCCGTCGCTCCTCTTTCTTGTTTATTTTATTTTTTAATTTGAGTTTGAATAGGGAGAGAGAAAGGTGAAGAGTTGACTTAGTTTATATAAATATTTGTTTAATTTAATTGTATTCCAAAAAGTAATTTTTTCTTTTGAACTCCGAATCGAACCCACCGACTGTCGTCCCTAGCTAGTTACCCCCATTCCGAACACAATGGGATATGCATTGTAAGCTGATTCGATCGTTTCGACCAGTTTCCATCAAAATCAAAATATAAATCTATACATTGAATTTTAACGCGCATTTCAATTTATCGGGGCCACGTACAAACTCTAAAAATTCCTAAAAAATATTTTCTAGCTTCGTATTGATGATACGGTTCTAACAAAATTAATTTTGTCAAATTCTGAGATCGTTTGAAAAATGGCCATTTTCTGGTCGATCGAAATTGACTAAAACTGTTAAAACACGTTTAACTTTGCCAAGCTCATATATTGATTAAAAAAATTATGAATTTTGGAACCCAACAATAATTTGACATCACGAATCCAACAAAAGTGGTTTCATCGAAAACCGAGGTCATTTGCAAAATTTCCATTTTTAAGGGCCAGAATTCCATAGCGACTATTCTGAATTTTCAACTGGACGTAACTTTTGATTCCCGCTATGAAATTTTGATTTTTCGGATTCGTTGGAAAGATATTTTCAAATAGGTTCTAATATTTTTAGATTCGCTAAAATCCGGTTTATTTTGAATCCTGTACGTTCATTTGAAATTTGAAATCGAATTTTCGAACTACCGCGCCATTTCAATTCCTTTTATAATATAAAATAAATATTTATATTCTAACCTCGATCTATATAAATATATACTTCTAATTCTATTAAAAATAAATTTCTCATCGTTTTTATTTAAAATAATTCATTTTAAATATTCAAAATTCATTAAAAATCGCCAAAATAAATTTTTTAAATTGGCTTAGATTGTCCGGGTTGTTACAGAATGTAACGCCCCGTGTTTTCTATGGATATTAAATTTAGAAAAATGAAGAATACTAGATTTTTAGAAGAAGAATTAAGTAAACAGACTATACCATTGCGTTCATCTCAAAATTCTGGTCAAGATGGGCCTAAAGTTTGCGTTAAACGGATAATGTACGAGAAAGTTATGGACCTTGGAAGTTTGTATACATATAAGAGAAATGTATGTGTGAAAACCCGTAACTTCCCCGTAAAGGAAAGCTTCGGATAGTTCGAGAACAAGCCACAACAGAACTCATATTAAAAGAACATTTCATTGTATATTACAACAATGCATCAGAATACAAGAATATACAGAGTATAAATGAATATTACACAGAAATATCAAAGATTTAAGTTATATTTAAATACATCGCAGCGGAAAATAATACAATACACAACTAGAAGAAGATATACGGATACAAAGATTTCCGGATATCGTTCCAGCTGTAAACCAGGATCCTGTGAATATAAATCTGCAAAACCAAAACTACTAGCTGCCCGTGTCAAAATAAGGGCACCCAGAGTTTAGGTTAAAACAATAAACTCCAGGTCAGTCATGTGACTGGTGTGAGAACTAAAATAGTTATTATTCTTTATTTTAAAAGTTAGGTAAATCAAGGGACCACGCCGTATAACACGGAACGGGTTTCCTCCCAAGAATACCAGTGCATAAAACCAACAGCGCAATGCTAAATAAAGAAAAATGAAGCTGTTATAAGACCCAGGTCCCATCACACAATGCAACGCAGCCGAGGATAGGGTTTTCCCTTATAACAGCCAAAGAATGCTTGATACGTTTTAAAACAAATCATTTGATACTACTATAAGTGCATAGTGTATAAAACAACTTCAAATCATAAGTATCAATCATAGGCGGCATGGGTACCATATATCATGTCGCCATACTAGTTCTACAATTAAAACCGCAATACACGTATTGGAAATTGGGTTATCATTTATGGTATGAACCGAGGCTAGGGGCAAGATCCTCTACCGATTCGAGACGCTCTAGTCCGTGTCTCAAGAACAGCCGCAACTGCCCCTGGATCGTCAGGGCCGGTCCACCGATGTGGATTATAATGCCTGAACAATACGTTTCTCCGCCCTTTGGGGCGTAAGCCTGGCCCGTCAGCCGACCAGAAGCATCGGCCGAAACCGATATCACGAGGCGCCTCGCTTTTCAGCAAGTAATAATAAGCAATATCCACATGAGTCAAACTCGTCAGCCAGTTCAAGCACTGACGCCACTCATAACTAGAAAGAAAACGCATGTCCCCCCTGAGGTCCGTCTCCCGTTTTTGGTTCATACCGGGTGTGAAACTCGCGAAGTAAACGTTACACAAAGCTACGCCACAAAGGCCTTGCTTCGATCATCAACCACAAGACTTTGCTTTTCAACAGAAGCCTTGATCATTTGCCACTTAGGCATGCCACACAGGCAATTCACTCCATGCGATTGATATCCATCAATATATAACCCCTGAGCTCGTACGTCTCAGAGAAGGGCGTTAAGCAAGAGAATAAATTCTCCGCCGCCAAACAGATATATATTTAATAGAGATCAATCACACGGACTAAAATCCAATGTCAGACACACAGTCCATTTACAAGTCCGTTCTGGGTCTGAACGAAACCGGAGGCACCTAGTACCCCGCATATCCATTGATCTCCAAGTACGTCTGGACGATCACCAACTGTTTCCATCTTCTTGGGTGTACAGCCCAATCAAGATCATCAGTAATTACCCAAACGACGTGAAGACTTCCGGTCTTCGACCATCGTCTTCATCTTCGACTTATCGTCGTATCAGTTATTCAGAATGGGATAAACCCGGTCTTTCCGAATAACTCGCGTATATTTTAACTAAGTGTTACACAAACACAACATACGCCTCATTCCAATTCATTAGTCACTAACCGTAAATTAATCAAGAGAATAATTCCCCAAATATTAACCCCGAAGGCCGAAACCAACATCAGATCAATATTCAGAAAACCATTCTGCTTGGCTAACCGACAGTTAGTTTCTAAATTTCACATTCATAGGGAAAGGTTCCCATTAATTTAATCCAAGATAAATTCCTTGAATTTATTCTTTATTCTATTTTTGAATCTCAATTCAAACTAGTCGGGATTAACGAACCTTACCGAAGTAATCATTTGTTTTAATTTCCCAATCCCAACCTATTCATCCCATGAAGTAAAACTGGTAATACTTCATATTTAACACCACAGTGTTATCGGTAAATTCAATTACCATTTCACGTTCAAATCTAATTAAAGATTTAACTATCGCCTGGAGCAAAACTGGTGATACTCCACTTTCGATCATTTCAATCTAATTAAAGATTCATTAAAACTCCACTTAGTTTTAATCTTCGACTGGGTTAAAGAATCAGTGTCATTTAAAACACGGTTCACGATAAACCCAAAATCACATTCCATTAATTATCGGGTTAAAGAACGAGGGTTATTTAAAACACTGTTCACGATAAACCCAAAAATCAATATCAATTCAATTTCAATTAAATATTATTTAATTGGTACACTTCATTAAATCTAAATAAAAAGATTTAATCTTTTCTCAACTGGGTTCAAGAACAGTGTTAGTGAAGACACCATTCACGACAAACCCAAATCACATTCGATATTCAATACAAGGCTCTGAATAGAAAATATATCGGCTTATATTCAATATCAAATTCTACGATTAACAAATGTCGTATTTGAAATAACGATATAAATATATATCTTTCAAATTTCCATAACAACATCTGTATAATCACGAATTCCAACATCGAAATATTCCGAAGACAATTTCGATTCAAATCCATTCCAATGCAATCATTGGAAATTTTGGTTATTTTTAAAACCCTTTTCGAATTCAATTTATTTATTTAAAAATAAATAGAATTATATTTCTAGTTCAAAACTAGTTCATTTCGATAAAAATCTATTTTTATCTTTTCAAATATGGAGTTTTTCATCCCAAATCTTCACAAATCATTTCTTATGATTTTACACAAATTATTACTATTTTTAATAATTTTATCAAGGCCCGTACAGTCGATTTCCATCAATGGCCATCGAACTGCACTTACAACGACCTTTTTCGAATTTGATTTGGACGTATCTCCAAATCCAACCGTTAGATTTCAAATTTCTAATATTCGTTAGAAAGCTCTTTTCGATACGAACCCAATGGTTCCGGTTTTAGGAGAATCCGACGGTCGGATCTCCCGTAATGTCCGTTTGAAATAAATGGTCGAAATTCACGAACTGCCGCGGCGCGTTCTATTCAGGCCATTATATTATATATATAATATATATAATATATACTTCGTCGATTTCTATTTAAAACGAATTATATAATTAGTTTTAAATTCGTTTCAAAAGCAGTTTCAACTTCCATTTCAATTCAAATCAAAATTGAATTCTTCTTTATAAATTCGTTTTAAAATTCCTTTCTATTCAATTCAAATTTCAATTCAATTTGAATTCATTTCAATTCACTTTCAATTCAATTCGAAATCGTTTTCAATTCAATTCACTTCGAAATCGTTTTCAATTCAATTCATTTCGAAATCGTTTTCAATTCAATTCATTTCGAAATCGTTTTCAATTCAATTCATTTCGAAATCGTTTTCAATTCAATTCATTTCGAAATCGTTTTCAATTCAATTCATTTCGAAATCGTTTTCAATTCAATTCATTTCGAAATCGTTTTCAATTCAATTCATTTCGAAATGAATAAAATCGATATAAATATCGTTTACGTCTAAATGGCGTCAATCTAATCAACACGGCTTCATAAATTTCTATTTCAAATATTTTATTTCAAATATTTCTTTTTCAAAATAGTTGTTATTATCAAAATATTTCGTTCAACACATGACCAATCTCAAAGGATGAGTACTGTCAACACATGAACCGTTATTTTATAATATTCTTTATTTTCTAAATTGGAATGAGGCCCAATCAATCACCATATAATGTTAATTATATGGATTTTCATACAACACATGTATATAATAGCATTGAAAAATAATCAACCATCAACCAAAGTGCACTACACTGTATAAGCATCAAATATAGATATCTAACGCTTATAACAGCCTGTCAATCAATCGATCGACATATTTAATCAATCAGGATGAGTGAACTTCAAATTTCATCCCAACACCCGTGTGGGGTTTCAAACAATCACACACATATTTTATTTGTGCAGTTGGGCGATGTGTAAAATTTATCGTCCCAATCAATGTTCTTCAAATAGGTGTACATAAACAAACCGTCCGGTTTGTAAATGAATATTTATTTATTCATATTCACTACATTCATATTCACGTTAAAAATTATATTTTTAACGATAAAACATTTTATTCCAACATATGAATTTCTATTCAGTTCATTCTTTAAATAAAATGATATTTTTATTTTTCTAACTTATTTTAGAAAATTTCGGCGGCATAACAGCACGATACTAGAACGGGACAAGGCCTAGCCTTATCCCCGGTCTAGTGAAGGCCCACGCCATTCACACATCAATCATATCAATTTCAATTTCACCAAAACAATCAAATCCAAATCAAATAATCTAACCAACTACACAACCAATCAAACAAGTCCATGGTCTGTGGACGGGTGTCGGGTGCTTCTAATAAGCACCGTCTGCATCCTAGTATATATATATATATAACTAGAAAAATAAATTGAAAGGTGAGAAATTCTCACAGATAGCTATCCTAGCTCCACGACTCTTCTAATGTAGAAGTCTTCGTTGTTCTCGTCTCTTCGTCATCTTCGTTGCCCGTATTCACTACATATGTAAAAATCGAATTTTTACTTTGCTATTCAATATATAAAAATCGAATTTTTACTTCGCTTCTCAATATATAAAAATCGAATTTTTACTTCGCTTCTCAATATATAAAAATTGAATTTTTACTTCGCTTCTCAATATATAAAAATTGAATTTTTACTTCGCTTCTCAATATATAAAAATCGAATTTTTACTTCGCTTCTCAATATATAAAAATCGAATTTTTACTTCGCTATTCAATATATAAAAATCGAATTTTTAGTTCGCTATTCAATATATAAAAATCGAATTTTTAGTTCGCTATTCAATATATAAAAATCGAATTTTTAGTTCGCTATTCAATATATAAAAATCGAATTTTTAGTTCGCTATTCAATATAAAAAAACCACATTTTTACTTCGCTATTTCTATTTTCAAAACAAAGTATGCTTTTCTCTATTTTCAAACAAAGTATGTTTTTTTCTATTTTCAAACAAAGTATGTTTTTTTTCTATTTTCAAACAAAGTATGTTTTTTTTCTATTTTCAAACAAAGTATGTTTTTTTTTCTATTTTCAAACAAAGTATGTTTTTTTCTATTTTCAAACAAAGTATGTTTTTTTTCTATTTTCAAACAAAGTATGTTTTTTTTTCTATTTTCAAACAAAGTATGTTTTTTTCTATTTTCAAACAAAGTATGTTTTTTTTTCTATCCTCAAACATTCTTTATTTTTCAAATTCTGAAAAATAAGTTACTGCTTATTTATTTAAAATCAGATTTTATCAATGTTATTTTATTTAATAAAAACTGATATTTTTATTACACAAGAAAGGATAAAAAAAAAAAAACAAGAAAAAAACCTTTTCTCCTTCTTCTCGGTTAAACACGGCCGCCCACATCGAACACCTGCTCAGAACTAGGGTTGCTCTTCGTCGCCTCCACGCACCACCGGACGTCAATCCACCTGAACCTCGTCGTCGGCCATCTCCGAAGCTCCACGCGCACCCCCCATTGGCCAACTCGAGCAGCCGCAAGTCCTCGAAATCCACACCAAACGCCGGACGTTCGAACCCAAAATTCCCCTCCACGACGAACTTCAACCACATCACGACCGTCAATTTAAGAGATCTCATCCCCCTCTTCATTTTTGCCTAAAGAACCATCGAATTCCATTGAACGGATTTGGAGTTTGAAGGGGCTTTACTTTCGAACGAGAATCGCCGTTCGTTCTGAGAGAGGCGGTCGATTTTTTTATAAACGATGAAACTAGGGTTTTTTTATTTATTTATTTATATATTTATTAAATTATTAATTTAATTCCATTAATACCCTTGCGTTGACAAGAATTCGAAATCCGACCCAATGACTTTTGCCCTTAGCTAAATACCCCCATTCCGAACACAATGGGATATGTTTCACAAGCTGATTCGACTGTTACGATAGGCTTTCATCAAAATTAAAATATAAATCTGTATATATTTAATTTGAACGCACATTTCAATTTACCGGGGCCACACACTAACTAGAAAAATTCCCGAAAAATATTTTCTAGCTTCGTATTGACGATACGGTCCTAACAAAACTAGTTTCGTCGAATTCTGAGACCGTTAGAAAAATGGCCATTTTCCAGTCGATTAAAATCAACTGAAACTGGTCAAACGCGTTTTCCTTTGCCACGCTCACATATTGATTCGAAAAATTATGAAATTTGAAACCTAGCAATAACTTGACACTGCGGATCCAACAAAACTGGTTTCGTCGAGATCCGAGGTCATTTGCAAAATGTCCATTTTTAAGGGCCTGAATTCCATAGCGACTATTCAGAATTTTCAACTGGACATATCTTTTGATTCCCGCTACGAACTTTTAATTTTTCGGATTCGTTGGAAAGATATTCACTATTAGATTCCATTATTTTTGGTTTCACTAAAATCCGGATTGTTTTGCACCCGGTACATTCAATTGAAGTTTGAAATCGAATTATCGAACTACCGCGCCATTTTCAATTCTATTTATAATTATATATAAATATTTATATTCTAACGGTGACGCGTATAATATATACGTTCGAATTATATTCAAAATAAATTTCTCGTCGATATTATTTAAAATAGTTTATTTTAAATAATCAAAATTCGCTAAAATTGCCAAAATAAAAATTTTAAACTGGCCCAAATTTTTCCGGGTTGTTACAGTATGTATGTATATATACATATACATATAAATAAAATAAATTCAACCTAAAATTCAAAACAGCGGAAGCGAGAAGGCAAAGCGCCGAACCGACCTATTTTTTGGGTCGACCCGAGCTCTGCTGGGTCGACCCGAGGTCCACTCAGGGTGTTTATAGTCAGTCCCATCGGCCTAGAATGGCCAGCGACGAATTCTTGTGTTTTAGGGCATATGTGGTGTTCGCTGATGGCCTGATGACGCATTTTCTTGGGCTAGATGGTTTGGATGGATCCTATGTTGATCTAAAGGTTCTAATTAATCCTACAAATCTATAAATACATATCTAAACTTAACCCTAACCTCATAACCCTATTCTATGATGCCACCATGCTGTCTATCTCTAAACTAGCGTAGCCTCCTTCTTCTTCTCCAAACTAGAAATCAAATTAGAGAGCTTCAAATTAAAGTAAAGGTTTTCCGCTTCAATTAAGAAAGGGAGATTAGAATTGCTACAACGTCAGATAATTCTCTTTTTCTAATCCTATCGCTGTAAGTTCAGTTATTATTCAGATTTGAACACATAATAGAAATCATGACTGTAATGAATCGAATCTAGAACTATGCCTAATTGTAATGATAACCAATTTTGATTCATTCTTATTCTTTTGTCAAATCTGAGATTACCTATGCCTGTGAGACTGTTACTAGTGATATAATTGAATCTATCTTGTTGTACATCAAATTGGTGATTCTTTTATGTTCAGTTCTATCGAATCTTTGTACCTATGATGTAACTTGCTCAGTTTACTCATATTTATTGTTAGTGTACAACAAATTTATTGGAACCATGATTCTTATGTTTGGTACACCTTTACATGGTTATTCTCTTTTGTCAATTCTTGCGTTTCATCTCTATTCCCCCTTTTGTTTTATTTTATGAATACTAGGTTCAATTGGAAACCTAGTTTGAATCTTGTTATACGTACGACTGTAACGCGGGGAATTGGGTATAACTTACTGGAGTAATTTCAGACATAACAATTAAATGATACATAATTCGAACTAACTACAATTGTGGATAATTGGAATACAAAAATCTAGACTTGGATATGTATGGTAAATATGTAAATTGGCTAAAAGATGAACATGCCTAACCCTAGGTTAGATTGAGTTGCGGTGTAAGGCTGCCCGAAACTGCCCAGCACATCCAGTGACCGCAACAATAGATCTAATGTGAGAGGCTAGCGCATTAAGCCCAAAACCCGAGGTTAGAATGAGTTTGCGATATAAGTCTGCCCGGAACCGCCCGACACATCCAGCAACCGCAAACAATAGTTTTAATGTGAGAGGTTGGTGCATTAATGAATGAATTAATGCTAATGAACAGACATGCTAAGAATGGTAAGGTTAAGTAACATATGAATAGGCAATACTTAACCAATACAACATGTTAATTAAACAAATGGGTGGGGTTAGGTTAAATTGAGAACACTTAACTGTTATAACATGTTGATTAGGAGACCCTAGTAACGAGGACCTATTTCGGCAGTAACACATATAGATATATCATGGTACCCTGAACTAGTCAGGGTGGGGCTTGATTACTGGGCTGATTATAAGCGGTCAAAATAGCGCAGGTTGTGCGTCAGTGCAGGTTCCGACGGAGTACCGACGTGCACGTACTCCAGAGTGGAAAAATCAGACACTGGGCATCAGTAGTTATACACTGTGCATTTTGAATTGTGTCGGGTTGCCATCATAGGTATTGATACACCCCATGGTGGGACCAACCCAGGTATCTACAAACAAGCAGGGCCGAATGACACAAGTAATAAATACATGCGAGTAGAAGCCAATCGATAAAGGGATCATTTTATTATGAACACATGAGGCTAGTTGAAACAATTGTTAGTAGGTACAGAGAAATAGATATGAGTGTGATAACATATTCAGTTTATCTTGCCTTACCTTGCCTTATGTTTGGTATTGTCTTATATTCAGTTTATTCATGTCATGATCCTTTTTCTTATTTACATGCTAAAAATCATTGGGCTTACCAGGCTTATGTCTGACTCGTTTTCTTTCGTCTTCTTTTCTTCCATTCCTCCCCCGCCCCCGGGTCCATAGGGAGGGAATACTTCAGCTTAGTTCAGACCTTTTCTAGCTTGAAGAGAGTAGATGTATTGCTTGGATTTTCTTTTCTTGGGCTATGGCCGTGGTTACACTTTTATTGGGGATTTATGCCGTTTACTACTGTTTTATGTTTCTTCATGTATTTGGAGTTTTTAATCAAGACAGAGGTTTTATTGTAATGACTTGGAAGTTGGGTTGTGAGACAATGGTTGTAATGTTTTGACTAAACCACGCTGCTTATGAAATAATTCCAGTTTTTCCCATTGTTTGTATGTCTATCTTGAAAATTATCCGTATCTTTTACCTATAATGCTTCACCGAAGTTAATGCATTCCCTTTGTAAGTGACCTTAGCGGAGGTGGGATGTTTCAACTGCCAAAATTATCAAGAGAACAGTTACCTATGACTATCGATTCAACAATTTTTAATTCGAATTTAAAATTCACATTGGCTTAGGTAAGGCAAGTTAACCGTATACATAAGCAGACAAATTTTAATTTGCTCTACAGTCCAAACAAAATGCCCAAATTCATATAATAAAAATTTATTTTAGTATACCGATACGAACAAAATAGCACATTTATAACTAAAAAACCATTGTTAGTTGAAATTTCATTATTTACGTTATATATGTGACCAATAACAATTAACCAATTTTATGAATTGATTTAAACAAAGAAAGCAAAATCAAATTTGAAGAAACAAACTTTGATGTTTTAATCGTAAAGTTTTATAGAACAATTTCATGCAAAATATTTATACTTCCAAAATCAATATTTTAATATTATATTATCGACTGGTTTCACATTAACATTTTAAAATCGAATAAATTATGTTTGTAGATGTTTGATTTGATTTCTTTAATTAAAAGTAAATGTCATACATAATCGTTTTTAAATTCAAATTTGAATATCTAAGCTTCTTTATCTCCAATAGTAAAAGCGTCACTATTCAAACAGTAAATTTATAGGTCGATACACAGCCTCTCTCCTTGGTCCTCGGATCAGTCGTTCAATTTCGACAAAATCAAATAACTAAATATAGATTATATACCCTCTTTCGCTTTATTGCGTGCATTTCAAACTACCAACTTCTAAATGCACTAGGATGTAATTATATATATATATATATATAGAAAGTCCATTTGGACACGATATTTAGACAAAATTAGTGACACAGTGAATTTACACGATTGGATCAAATCCATGAATTATACTCCTCCACGTGAAGACAAAATGATCTAATGGTTAAGATCATGTGTCCTCTAATTTATATCTAATTTTGTGTCTAAATCACAACACCAAAACCATGTACTTGTAACGAACATAGTCGTTACAAAGTAAATTTATAACAAACATAGTCGTGAGCCGTATAGGCATGGGGAATGTCGTTACGAATATTTGTAACGGCTTGTACCCATTATTAATGTTATAACCTACCAACGGACATCTTCGTTGCAAAGATGAAATTTTATAACGAAACAGTTCATTATTAATTTCACCGTTTTGTAACTGCTATTTACCGTTACTAAATTTCCTCTATCGTGGTTGGGGTAGGCTTTGCCGATACAGGTTATAACGACTATATCCATTATAAATATCTTCACTTCCAACGAATGTGTTCGTTATAAATATACTCGTTTGCAGCGAATATGTTCGTTATAAATATATTTGTTTGCAACGAATATGTTCGTTACAATTACTAAACAATATATTACTAAATTTCTGCTAGCATTCACTGCATGTTTATCTACTATAATACAACAAGTATATATGTATATTAAAAATTACAGAATTTTGATAATAATAAACGATTACATATCTAAGCATGTACCTTAAATGGCACAAATATTTGATAACAAATTGAAAGAAGATTCGAAATTTCATAAGTTCATCATACATAACCAAAGAGTATGAAATCAAAATATTACAACTTCTAACATAACTTTGAAATAAATTCAAGATCCTACAAATAGCGAATACGACACTCAGGCCAAATAACAAAACCTTCATCAATTATATTAAATAGCTTGTAATTACCATTTTGTGGTGCTTCATAAATAGGTGCTTCTGGATCAAACACTTTCTCTACCCATGCAACTCTTTCCCCATGCATCACCTCTCTATGATGGCATGTTTTCTGTGTCCCAAGATGACCTTTAGCAACCTCTTTCAACTCTTCTGACAATAAGACTACAGACTGTCTATCTCTTGTGGAAGATCCAATAGCACCATTGGATTGAACACCCAAGCTAGCTCTAGGACTCTCATGCTGGTTGTTGGAAGCAACTTCATTTCTTGGTGCCACATTCCCTCCAAACTAATTCATAAATTGTAATAAAGTCTGTTGCATATTCATCATAGCCGAATGCATCGATGTAAATTGTTCAGTTAGTCTCTCTTGGTTGTTTTCCATCTTTGATTTCCCCTTTCTATCTTTATCTTCCTTAAAATTGGCTATTGCTTTTGATGCTTGCGTAAGCTTCACTTGCTTTATAGTCAATGAAGAGCTAACTGCACGACAATAGCTTTTCTTTTCTCATTTCCAAACACTTCGGCAATGGGATCATTCTCAAAATCTTCTAAACTTCTGCTTTCATTGTTATCACCGAGATTTTCCTTTTGTCTATCCTCAGCTGCTTCAACTAACACTTGCATAATACCCAATAACAAAAATTAAAGTGAGTTATCAAACAAGGGAACCCCATTTTACCCAGCTGACAATTATCAAACAAAGGAACGCAATACACATAGAATAAAGATGATAAAAATGATGCATACACTGTTGATAGAGTTTACTGTAAACATTGGAATAAAGATGATAAGGGAAGCCACAACGTCACACACTCATTCATACAAAAGAAACACACACCATACACAGCAACAAAATAAACAACATCTTTTTTCCCATTAAACAATTTACGTATTAGGTAGCAACACATTAACACAATATGAACAAAGCAGCTAACCCAAAACACACCTATAAACACAAAACATGCCTACAGTATTTACGACACACACACTCCATAAAATCTGTGCACTCACATATGCACCATCTTTTTTTCCCTTTAATAGTACTGATGCTATTAACAACTTTCCACTACAGTAGTAGTTACGCTCCTTAAACAATATTCCATTTGCAATTAAAACATGCATGCACTCAAGGAAATCTTAATGTTCACCTATCCTCTTAGAAAAATTAAAAAAAATCACAAACTGTCCCAAGAATTCAACAAATTAGGCTCCAAATTCGCATTTTTTATACACATATATACACAGCGGCATAGTTACACCCATAAACATAGTAGCTCATGATCTGGCTAACAAATGTTTTCAAACAGATTAATTTTTGGAAACATGGGTATGTCTAAAGGTTTCGCTTACCCGCAGATTTATAGAACATGCATAAATAGTGTACTTATTTGAAAGATGAGATGAGACCTTTTTTCTGAAATGAATGTATGTTTAAAGCTTTATCGGTCTTCATACTAAAAGTAAATATTGAATTAGCCTGATTGTGAAATGAAGGATTAAAAGTAAAAAAATTAATTATTTTATTTTATTTTTGAACGATGTCACTGAATTGTACTAAATTCAATGGTACATTACTACTGTACACATTTAGAACTGATGTGCACGAGGCTAGTCTAATCTTGAAATCATCAATATCAAACTCTCATTTGTTTAAAACTGAAATGCATTTAGAATGTGTATTAGAACAGCTATATTTTGGAAATCCACATACCTAAGTTTCTAGGAAATATGTCAAATAAAAAGATTTTACTACATATATGCATAAAATTTCACATATTGGGAACGAATTTATGATGCTAAAGTTCCCTGAAATTTTGTATTTGAGAGAGTTTACTTTAAAATTTGAAATCTTTCAAAAATAAAGCATTGACAAGACTTTTCAAAATTCATTTAAATCTTCCTCGATATTCGATTCATGAAACTGATTATGCATGCATGGAATAAACTTATGAAAATACATGCAAACAAATGAGCTTTGTATTCTAACAAAACATCGAATTGCTCCTACTTGATAACTCATACATGAATGCATTTGTTTGCATTTGTAACTGCAACCGCTCATATGCCAAATTCTTCACAAACATGCTTGAAGTCGGTGCTTTTCAGGAAATTTATTTATTTCAGGACTTTATAAGTTTTGAATATAGAATATCCCTTAAAGACCAATACTCCATTCATGAAAATTACATGCAGTTTTTATACTGTCGTTCTTTAGACCGGAGTTCGCAAATTCAATTAAAACTAATGATTTATGTTATCTTATCATTTCTGGAATTAACTAGCTCAAGGGCAATAAGTTTGGAAATCGACTGTACCAAATCTGGAAAGCATAAAGTCAAGGGGTTTCAAATCAAATTTAAAGCCAACCGTGGAAGCTACTTTCATAAGAGGAAAGGGTGCATGTTAGTGTAATTATGAATTAGCTAGTTTTCGGTGCAGTTTAATAAAGTTTCATAACAGGGTAATAACAGAATAAGACATGGAATATATTGAATTACTTACAAATTTCTCGGTAGCACATGCAATCACCTTCCCCGTTTTTCTACTAATATGAGCCACTTTCCATACCATTGTGCGCGTGACCTTCCGTCCTAGATTCTCCGCTGCCTACATTTGAAAATTTTCATGAAATATATTTTTTGTTATTGAAATATTAATATAGAAAACTCTTTTACATACCAATTATTCATATACTCTAAGATAAGGTTTTCTTCCCATTATATGGGTCAAAGTGCTTTTGCCTTTATTTCTAGAGTTTGTCTTACATTGTTTCTTTTTCTTATCACTATATTTGATATCAACAAACCTCTGCCACCATAATTTATCAATGTCATCAGGATGACTGTTAAGTGCAACTTGTTTGGGTATGAGAGCTCCATCTTTTTTGAGGAATCTATTACATAACGTTGACTTGAAAGTTCGATAACGTAGCGAAAATATCTTCTCCAATATTGGTCTAGCTACCATGGGGTCAATATTCAAGTCAAACTCTTTCTGCTAAAACAAAAACAAAATTTAAGCATATATAGCATAAAAGCATAACTAGAAGTGTGTAAATATCAAAACAATCAAAAAAAAAAAAAAACTCTACTCCCTTCACTGCCTATCCCAAAATAAATAGTAGTGAAATCATAAAGGAGATTTGTTGCGAAAATCCGTGTTTCTGAAGCTGACTTATCCTCCTAACCGATATCATGTCATATTTATATTTTACAGGTGCATCAAATTTTAACTACCGATAGTACACGTAGCAGCTTGATATATTAATTACATTTACTAAATGGTTAGGTAGAGTTGAGCTGAATCATTGTCAAGACACCTTGGATCTGAGGCAAGTATTCATTGACTTATGTTATGAATAAAAGAAATCAGCTCAGGTTTTCTAAAATGTAAGCGCAGGACAGAGACAATGAATCGGGATTTTAGCATAGAAGATGTCAAATTTTAGCAAAACACAGAAAATGAAAGCTATATCTTATGTTCCTAGCTTTCCGAAATGGGAAAGATCATCAAAATTGGATAAACCGTTTTGCCTATGAGAACACAACCTTATTTTTAGCTCTGTGAACATAAACAATGCCCACTAACTTGGAAATAGAATATTGAAACCCGAGATTCAAGTTTGAAATCTGAACATTGAATAACCCCATTTATTTCTTTGTTGCTTTTAACCTGTTAGTTGATTCCTCAGGTTTTTGATGTATTTGTACAACTTGCTTGAATATGTAACATTTCTAATATTGAAGGTACACAAAACTTGATATGCAGTCCATTTAATGTAGTACTATATTTCCTTAAGGCCTAGCAACTTAAAATAAGAAAACACATTAATTTCAAGCAAATTGTTTTCCATATTGTCAGATTTTGATGTATTATTAATCTAACTTGTCACAAAGCCATGAAATCTAGAAATTTGAAACCGATTACTGGTATAAATATCAAAGCCGTATTTGTTGATGCCTAAAATTTATATGAAATTTGTATAAAGAGAATTACAATTTTTTTTCAGTTGGGCATAGATATATATGTAATTATATTTTTATGCTCCGGAGGGGTTCAAAAACTTATGTACTATTATATACTTTGAAATTCTTGTATAGACTTTAAATAGTACATAAGAAGGCCACTTTATCTCAAGATTTATGATGTTAACTAATGGTTTTCAACACACATATAGGTATAGGAACATTCATACTAGAGGTTCAAAGCAGGTTTACTAAAATCATATTGCCGACAACAACTATATGCATTTGAAAAGAAAGTTAACTTATCTTGCCATGCAGCAGCAGCCAAGCTGCTGCTGCCTTCATTTTCCCTTCTTTTTTTTAAAGACGTGCACGAAAACAAAAGCTTGAATATACGAGCATACATAAAAACAAACATCAAGCAAAGTCAAAACAAGTGCGCATGGACAATTAGTAAGGAAATACAATGCATATCAAGTCCAGCCTAGAGGCACAAGACCGGTTTAGACTAAGGCAGAAATCAGAACACATTAACAAGGAGTACATGTAAAATACAAATGCCAAACACACAGTGCACAAGCAGCAAGCACACAGTGCATAAGAAATGCAAACCATGCAAATGTTTTCATCAACAATTGTACAGTACAAAAGAACAAACAACATTGATGAATACATTAGTGCAACAACCATAGACAAAAGCAAACCACGAAAGAAGCCAACTTAAAACAGCACAATCACATCAGGTATACATAGTTCATCATATCCTGCCACCTCTACCAACCAAGCAAACGTACCAAGGCAAAGCACATAAGTTCTGGAAGAAGCACACTTCAGCACAACCATTCAAACACACAGCTACAAGTTCAGGTAAACACATGAGCATCTCACTTGTTCTCATTTAGACATAGGAACTTTTTTTTAAAAAAAAGTTTGGTGCAGATCATGCTTTGCTAAACAAAAAAAACAAATAGGCCAGTCCTGAAGCAGTGACCTATGTTGACAATAAATTTAAACATGGCTCGAATTTTACATTTCAAAGGAACCCCTTTTAACATCTGATCACTACTTATAAGTATTCTTATCTTCTCTCAATTTGAATACATGCATTTGTTTTATAAGTAAAGAAACCTATTTTTCCTGCACCCTAGAAGGAAAGGCAGGATATGTATATGCTAAAATAATAAAAAACGTTTACAACCTTCTGTATAGTAAACAGAAGTCTTGATTTTTTTTTAATACCATCATGATGGTTGTGCCGCTGTGCGCTTGGTTGAATCTCGATGGTACTGATTTTCAAGCATTCAAAATAACCATTCAAAATAGGTGCAAGTGGAAATAGCAAATTAGATGCGTCTTCTAATGTTTCAGTTCCTGAATTTAGTTTCCAAAATAAGCATCGCTACGAATGCTGGTATATGAAGTTATTGCTTACTGTGAAAGGCTTGTGCGGATTTTGTACTAGCAAATCGGGCGATGACTATGACAGATGGAAAAAGGTTTCTCATTGTCATATTTGGTAAATAACTGTAACAGTGACCATGGCTCAGCATGAGATCGAACAAAGAAATCACAAATATATAGTAGTGAAACTGTAATTTAGAAAGCACAACTTCAGTATACTTCTACCGTTTAGAAAACTATGAGTCATAACCCTATTAGAAATGAATGTCCTATGCTCAAACCTAAACTAACACACGTATAATCGACACAATGCAAAAACAAACCAAGTCGAACATTAATTGTTGCTAGCATATCCACATATCAGTAAACATGAACTAAGTATAGACAGTTAAATATACTAGAAATAAAAAGCTATGTACCATTGGTGCCTTCCATAAGTTATCTTTGAAAACACTGTCTACATCGTTCCATCCTTCGTATCCAACAGGAATGAGAGAGCAAATCCAAATGCCAGAACGAGAGACCCACTTTTTCGCATCACTACCTTTTGCACCTTCCAAATCCACAAGTATTGAATAATTTCTATTTGAAGGAGGAGGAGGAACATCATCTTCCTCCGAGTCATTTGTATGTAATGATGTAGGATTACAACTGCCTGACATCTACAATGCAAATACTTAGAAACGGTGAATGTGTATTAAAAGATGGTATTAAAAGATGGTATATTTGAGGATAAAAGATGGTATTAAAAGAGTTTCGAATATGCAGATTTTTGGTATCATGAGATTAGCTAGCAGGCTACCTAAGTAAACAACATTATTGATTATGATGGTTCCTAACCTCCTAAAATAGAAGGCAGTGTGGGCATAGCTAGAAATTTGTGTATTACCCGACGGATTGAGTCAACCTCAAAATTAAATGGTAGCAAGCCCAGAAAAAAGAGTAGCAAAGTTCCCAAACAAGTGTTATTTTCCATTGTAGTAATTTTTCTCCAATGATTTCCACTTGTTTACAACAGTTAAACAAAGTTTCTTTTATTTTTTTACGTAGAAATAGAATATAATTATACTTTCCCTCCATTAGTAAAATGAAAAAATCTCATAGTATGCACATAGCACGCAAGCAATGACATTTTAGAATATGTATAAGGATGATAACAATTAACCTATATTAAGATTGATTACATATATCAGCAACATGGGTGTGACATCAGTTTAAACCTACTGCTTGCAAAAATGATAAAAATATCACTATATTGTATAATATTCTTAAAAACATTGTCAACTTAGTCCTTACCTGAAAATAATCATAACGTTTGAATTACACGTCTGAAGAAAATTATAATATAATGAGAAGAATTAACATCAGTCACACCCAAAGTTCAATAATGTTATTTACAATAAGATGCTGCCTGCTCACATCTGCATACTCTTTTAGATTTAGTTTCATGTAACAAGATGGATAATCCTCATGTAAAGGTAAAAAATTAAACATAATTAAAAGTATACAATAGAAATCCTTTTCCCATAACCCAATAACATACTACAGAATGAAAACAGACTGCACTGTTAACAGTCTCATGGTTTTCTAACTAAAAATGAGTAAACATATCAGGATCGGGATGGTCATCCATATGTGCATCCACTTAAATCAAATTATGAACAACATAGGATGTAAAAGCTAAAGCAAGAATAAGAGAAAACTGGTTTATCATTAGAGTGGAAACACGAACTATATGTGATCTTTAACGAACCCTAACTGATCTGAAATCGCATTAAACTATTAACACTACTTTAACGAACGATTAGAAATCACATCCATTAATCAACGATTAGAAATCGCAGTACCTTTGTTTGTGTAGTAACCCAGATTTTGAGCGACTTTGGTTATCGACATAAGCTCGATGTCGATAACCAAAACATCGAAAAATCCCGGTAATTAATGAAAGAAATTAGAAGGTGAGAATAGATAAGATAGAACTTATAGAATAGAAGAAGAAGAAGGACATCATCATCAGAGTAAACACGAATCTCACAGCGGAACGAATAAAATATAACATAACATATCTTTGAAATAACATCAGTATATGTATACAATAACACTTATCAGAGTACAATACTTACAACAACAGCGGAAATAATAATAGCTATAGAATCCTGAAGCCTCCTGCTCCAAGCTCTCTAAGTGTATCTGTAAAATCCCGACTACTTGACTGCCCGTACAAATTTAGGCACCCAAGAGTTTAGGGAAAACAACAAAATAAACTCTGGGTCTGTCATGGGACTGGTGTGAATAAACTCAAATCATTTAAACAGGTGTATGATATCTCATAAGACCACGCCGTGAATACGGAACGGGTTTTTCCCTTATGAGAATCCAAATAACTTTTCAAAGCAATATCATTCTGATATTATAATAATGTCTAAGTACAAATAAATATCAATCTAGCAGAAACGCTTGCATCTCACGTTACTACATATATAGTATACAATCAAAATCGCAAGCACGTATTGGATTATTGGATTTCCAACTATGACAAGGTATGGAACCACCTTCCGATCAGTGTACTCTAGGAACGATACACTGGAGTTCAACAAGAACATCTTGCAACTCAGCCACACATGACCGACCACTCATTTCGCTTGAGTGTATCGAATGTACATCACCAACGGTTGGGATCAGCAACCGTTCCCGTATATATATGGGACATCATTGATAGATTTAAGAAACAAATGAATATTCTTTAGATAGGTGATTATACACCCTACTTTGGTGCGACCGACTTAGCCATGCTGCCTGCCCGATTTCTGTCATTTACTGGTTGATGAGGCTAGAAGCTACGCTTTATCATTACATCAGATTCAATTCGAATGCTACATTCTCAAATCCATCGAAATCACTAATTGACGTTTACAACAGTACATTACGTGTTAGCTAAAGAAGTTTCCTTCTCCGCTTCCACTCTTGGTACGGTTGAAGAAATCAATGTACGTGACCTTTCTGGAAATACTCGGTCAGACATTCATTCATACAAATCATCATCATTCACTTAGAACATCACATCGTCATACCCGCCAAATCACAAATTGACTTATCCAAAAATAACACGGGTATACAACTAAGAGAAACGAATTCCTCCGCCACCAAACGTGAATACGTTTGAACAGATCAACTTACGCGATCCATTGGATATACTCTGTCAGACATTCATCCATACAAGTTGTTCTGGGACTGGACAAACCGAAGGCACTATTCTGTAAACAGGATAGCCCTTCCATTTTACTCCGTCTTCAATTATCTTTGGCATATATGATTCGCGACGCTTATGCCAATACAGAGTGGTTCTTTGGATAAAAATCCAACCGGTCTCTCCATATTAACAACGTTAAAATGGTCAAAACTTCGATAGTCTATGAGTTAACTATCAAAGAAAAAAAAGTGTGCAAACAACGATATTATTTCCAGATGGAAATTATATCGAACAAACATCATTTAACATAAATCTCTTTAGTTCATTTATTTACTTATCTCCTGTTTCCCTATATTCTAAATTCTTATTTTCTTTTATCAGAAAACATTTCTGATTCTCGTTTGGAAAACATTTCCAAAACTCCTTTACGATCAAACCTTACCATTTCTTAGTTAAGAAGGAAGTCACTCAAGTTGGGGTATAATTACCTCTCAGACCTTAACTGAACAACGTTATAACTTCGAAATGGTCAAAGTTTATCTTTTAATCTTTAACAACTTCTTTACGCCTTTCTCGGATCCAATTTTACTAATCCACTTCTATATTTAAAACATTGGTTATAACGATAACGTTATAATCCCTACTTTCGAATTTTCTAACTTTAATTATAACTTCTATTCTTATTAGTGAATAATTAACCTAACACTTATTTATTTATAAATAAATAAATCTCTATTTAAACACTGGAAAGTATAAGTACTTTCCCGAATTCGATATAATCGAATTTGCCGATTAACTCTATTCGAGAAATCTCTATTTGATTATCTCTTCTTCGAATAACCTATATTCGATTAACTCCTTCTCGAATAAACGATATTCGATAATCTCTCTTCGAATAACTAGTATTCGATAACTCTTCCTTTTCAAATATCTCATATTTGAAAATCTCACTTCGATTAAACTATAATCGATAACTCCCTTCGATGAAACTAACATCGATAACTCCTTTCGATGAAACTAACATCGATAACTCCTTTCGATGAATCTAACATCGATAACTCCTTTCGATGAAACTAACATCGGTAACTCCTTTCGATGAAACTAATATCGATTTATTTAACTCGACGAACTTAACTCGACTAACTTAACTTGACTCGACTAACTCGACTTACTTGGTTCGACCAATTCGATTTGATTAACTAGGCTCGACTAACTTGGTCGAACCACCCTATCAACTCAACTTATTTAACTTAACTTATTCCTCAACTCGATCGACTCGATTAACTCCTATCGAATAACTAATATTCGATTAAACTCCATTCGCTTGACTCTAGATCGCAGCGATCACAATGGTTACGCCTGATTCCCTCAGGAAACATCCGACCGCCGTAGACTATTTACAGCCCTGCGAATTTCGCTAGCAGTCGTACAAGATGGAAACTTACCCTAAATACTATGTTTGACTAACTCTGTCTCAAATAACTATATTTGATTAACTCTAGTTTCGTTTTAACTCTAATCGATTAACTCTTACTAATTACTCCAACTGGTTAACTCTAACTGATTAACTCTAACTCTAATTGATTAACTCTAACTGATTAACTCTGATTGGTTAACTCTAACTCTAATCGATTTACTCTAACTGGTTTACTCTGACTGGTTAACTTTAACTCTAATTGATTTACTCTCACTGGTTAACTCTGACTAGTTAACTCAACTCGATTAACCTAGTTTGATTTTACTTATCTCGATTAACTAAACAAATCACTTTGATTAACTTGACTAATTCACTTTGATTGACTCAACTAATTCACTTTGATTTACCCAACTAATTTACTTCGATTAACTCAACTAACTCACTTTGTTTTACCACTTAGTTTAACTTAACTAATTCACTTCGATTAACCGCTTAGTTTAACTTAACCAATTCCTTTAGACTAACTCGACCCATTCACTTAGACTAATCAACTTTGTTAAATCGACTAATCCACTTTGTTTAATCGACTAGTTCACTTTGATTAACTCATTCGACTAGTTCATTTTGATTTATTTATTCCCTAAATAAATATTTCTTTTTAATGATTCTATTTATTTTCTAATAACTATTTCCTCTTTATAAAATCCTATGATTTTATAAATACTTTATTTTCAAAATATTTCTTTTATAAAATCGGTTGATTTTATAAATATTACTTTATTTCCATTTTCATTGAAATATTCCTTTTCTACATTTCGGGGATTCTTTTGATATTTAACACACTATATAACATCGATAAATATCATCCCAGCATACATATTCAACATCAGAGTATATATCACATTATATATCACAATATATATAAATCACAGTAAAGTAACTGTTGAGGAATCCAGTTGGATTCCCCCAACCTGTTTCCCTGCATCACAGATGTTAGACAACACTAGTATAATATTCTGATAAGCAGAATCAGCATATAAATATTTAGCGGTTTATATATATATATATATATATATATATATTCCACTAACTGACTAGCAGTTCAATCAAACAGTCAACACACGGGCAACAGACAATAGTTAACAGTTCTAAGAATACACTGTAAAAATAGAACTATTTAGAGTTAGTGAGTTTTACTCACCTTTGGACGATCATCGTCAATGACGATAACCTTCGCTTGATTCAAACAATTTATTTTGCTATAAATTGTGATAGACTCTAATTGACTCGCGGTCAGTTCCATTGTGGAGTGCTCGTCCATACGATCCCAACGCAACTTACGCTTCTCTATTCTGACCTCGTATGACCAAGTTATACCTTTATAAAGTTGATACATTTAATTTGAATTTTAAATAAAACTAGACTAATATTTATTGGGCTTCACCCTTGAATGTCGGCCCACTTACTCTTGCCTAAGCCGATTACCGAACCCTTTCTTCCTCCAGGACTTTGCCGTGAGCTCCTTGTTCTTCCTCAAGCCATTCAGGCCACTTCCCATCCATGTTTCTCACTCGATACTCCACCGATCAGCACAAAACTACCACCAACGATCTTCTCTTCCCCTCCTCTCCATTCTCCATCCACTCATGTCCCACTCGCCCTCCAGCCTCAGATTCCGTCCTCCAGCCCTACACGACGCACACAGTAAACCGCACGACACATTTCTGCACCGATATTTCCCAAAACTCCTCGGCGAGTGCTAAATCACTCAACGAACACACTCCCGTCCTCGATTCAACCCAACTCGGCCTCTACCACTCGCAGTTCGAAGCCCTAGTCTACTGGTAAATTTCGAGCTCCACGGATAGTTGATCGAATTCAGTAAAACACCTAAGAAATCTGTAATGGCGCGTTTTGTAAGGTATAATAATTAAGTTATTTAATTATTTAAATAACGAATATATTAAATAAACGATAGTTGAACGCATAAATTACAATAATAATTATAATCGAGCCCGTAACGACGCGGCAGTTCGTTATTTGGCGAGTTGAACTTCAACTGAATATACAAGATTCGTTATAAGTCGGATTTCTGTGAAACAAGAAACGTTTCAATCTGTTAAGCTATATTTTTCTAATGGAAGAGAAAAATGAAGATTTCGTCGTGTAGATTTTGATGTACGTCCAAATCAAATTTCAGAAAAGTCGCTGTAGAATTCCTTTATAATTTGCGACGCTTTATATACGTTATAAATGGATTTTCAGTATAAACTGAACATCGAGATAATCTGGAATCTGAAATATCAAGCCGTAAATTCTGATATGATATTCTGGAGCTGTACGATATCATGTGTGAATATATACGATAATATTAATTTATTAATATTTAATTTAATTATATTTAAATATATTTATATATTTAAATAGGCTATTTAGAGCGTTAAAAATAGCCACTTTTACAAACGAAGTCGGAATTCGACGAAACCAGTTTTGTTGGATCCGCAATATCAAATAGTTGTTAGATTTCTAGTTCCATGATTTTTGAAGTCAGTGTGTGACCGCACGGATTTTTAGAGTGGAAAATAGTCAGTATTTTGATAGTTAAAAATACGCTGTGTGAGCATACGGAGTCGGAATTCGACGAAACCAGTTTCGTTGGGACCGTAATGTCGAACTCTAGCTACATGTCCAGTTTGGTGATTTTTAGGTATCGTATGTGGTCGCAGGGATTTTTAAGGACCGGAGACAAACAGAAAATAGAGAAAATAAAAATATAAAATCTTAATATAAAAATATCCTAATATTTTCTTGGCCAAACTGGAGGCCACGCACCATTTTATCTCAGCCACCAACCGTACCTACCAACACAGCTTATAAGTACCGCATAAAAAACCCAAAACCGCACACTTCAATAATCCATATAAAATGGAATCAAATACAATAAATCACCAAACTATTTTATTCGGATTCCTGGTGCGAAGTGTTTCGATCCAGTACCATTATTGTTGGGTTCGGTGAGTTTACTCATCGCTGGAAAATTGGTGTCAGCGTGGGTCGCGAGCTAGGGCTCCGACATTCGAGAACTGGTAGCATTAATTTGCGATTTCGAGGTTTGTTTCGATCTTGGGGTGGAGAACAGATCGTGTTTGCAAAGTTTTGAGAAATTCTGTGTAAAAGGATGTCGATTGGTTTTACTGTGCGAGCCAGAAACGCTCGAACTCGCGTTTGGGAGGGTAGCAGCGCAGTGAAGAAGATCGGATGGAAGTGGGCTGGCTCGCGAAGAGGAGTATGACGAGGGTGTCGGTTGGAAGTTTCGTGGTCTGTAGAGGGAGCGGTGGAGGAGTAAAGTAGCTGAAATGGTGAAACGTGGAGAGGAATTCACGACAGTTTTATTTTGGGGGAGAACGCGTTGTTCTTAGCGGGTCTTGGGTGGATGGACCAATATTTAAATGGTTAAGGCCCATATGCTTTATTTTATAACTTAAGTCTTATTTAAATAATGTACCAACTTATAAATTGTATAACTTGATCATACGATATCAGATTGACGAACCGTAAGTTGCGTTGGGATTGTATGGACGGTGGCTATGCACTGGAACTAATGAGGGATGGATTCGAGCAAGTTACAATTTACTGCAAAATAAACTGTCCGACTGAATCAAATAACGCAAACCGTTATTTAACGGATAACGCGCAAATGTGAGTAAATCTCACTAACTCTGAACAGTTTATAATTTCATGTTGTATTGTTAGAACTGTTAAAATATTGACTGTTTGTCTGTGTGTTGACTGTTTGATTGAACTGCTAGCCAGTTAGTAGAGATTTTATATATATATTTACGTATATATATAAACCGTTAAATAGTCATATGTTGATTCCGCTATCAGAATATTTCACAGTGAAGTAAAATCGATGTTGTTGTATTGTCTAACATCTGTGGTGCAGGGAAACAGGTTGGAGGAATCCAACTGGATTCCTCAACAGTTATTTTTACTGTAATTTATGTATTGTGATATATAAATGCGATACATATAATCTATTGTAATTATGTGTGGTTGGACGATATTCATCGTTGTTAGATGATGTGTTAAAAACCATAAGAAATACCAGGACATAGAAAGAGATTTTCAAACTATAATTTGAAAATAATTTATTTATATAAAATCGATGGATTTTATATTATAAAGAAAAGGGGATTTTGAGTATAAAGGAGAAATATTTGTTAATCGAGTATAAAGGATTAAACAAAGTAATTGGTTAGGTTGACCAAAGCAAGTTAGTCGAGTTAAACAAAGTAATTGGTTAGGTTAACCAAAGCGAGTTAGTCGAGTTAATCAAAGTAATTGGTTAAGTTAACCAAAGTAAATTAGTTAAGTTAAACTAAGCGGTGAATCAAAGTGAATTTGTTAAGTTAAACTAAATGATTAATCGATGTGAATTAGTTAAGTTAAACTAAAGGATTAATCGATGTGAATTAGTTAAGTTAAACTAAAGGATTAATCGATGTGAATTAGTTAAGTTAACTAAGTGGTTAATCGAAGTAAATTAGTTGAGTTAAACTAAGTGAACCGGCTAGAGTTAATCAACGTGAATTTACTAAGTTAAACTAAGTGGATTAGTTTAGTTAATCGAGACAAGTAAATCAAGTTAGGGTAAACCATTTGAGTTAACCAGTTAGAGTTAACCATTTGAGTTAACCAGTTAGAGTTGACCAGTTAGAGTTGACCAGTTAGAGTTGACTAATTAGAGGTGACCAGTTAGAGTTAACCAGTTAGGTTAAACCAGTTGAGTTGACCAGTTAGAGTTGACCAGTTAGAGCAGACCAGTTAGAATTATCCAAGTAGAGTTAATCGAGTAGAATTGCCGAATATCACCTATTCGAAGTAGAGTTATCGAATATAGTGTATTCGAGGGAAGAGTAATTGAATATAGTTTATTCGAGTGGAGAAATCAAATGTTATTCATTTGAGAAGAGTTACCGAATATTATTTATTCGAAGAATAGTTATCGAATATTGATTATTCGAAGTTAGTTAATCCAAAGGAGTTAGTCGAAGAGTTAATCGAATATAGTTATTCGAAAGAAGGTGTTAATCGAATATAGTTATTCGAGTAAAGTTAAAAGAGTTAATCGAATTTAGTTATTCGAAATGAGTTATTCGAATTAGATATTTGAATAAAGTTAAACACATTAGAGTGATTCGAATTACTTATTCAAATAGAGTTAAACACGTAAGAGTTAATTGAATATTAGTTATTCAATTAGAGTTAAATCGAATTTAGTTATTCGAAAGGAGTTAATCAATTTGAGTTAAGTTAATCAATTTGAATTAAGTTAAATCGAAATGGAGTAAATCGATTAGAATTAAGTTAATCGAGTTAGAGTAAATCGAATATTGGTTATTCGAAGGTAAGTTATTCGAATTTGTTATTCGAAGGAGTTAATCAAATGAGTCGATCCAAAGGAGTTAGTCGAATATTTGTTATTCGAATAGAGTTAAAGGAGTTATCGATTTTAGTTTGATCGAAAGGGGTTATCGATTAGTAAATCGAAAGGAGATTTTCGAATATAGCATATTCGAAAGAAAGAGATCGAATATTGTTTATTCGAAAGAGAGAGATTTCAAATATGAGTTATTCGAAGAGAGATAATCGAAAGAGAGTTATACGTCGAATTCGATTATAGCGAATTCGGGAAAGTACTATTTAATTTCCAGGGTTTAAATCAAGATTTAGTTATTGATTTAGAAATTAGGTGTCTGTATAAATTATTCGAGTTAGGAAATAAATTTATAATTTAGGAGATATTTTAGGGGTAGGAATTATAACGTTATAGTTATAATCAAACACTGTCATATAAGAAGTGGATTCGTAACCTGAATCCGAGAATTTGCGTAAACAGATGATTGTAAAAAGTGAGTGACGAGCTTCATCTATTTCACAGTAAAGGACGTTGTTCAATTAAGGTCTGAGAGGTAATTATACCCCAACTTGATTGACTTCAGAATTGACAAAGGAATAGTTGTGGTTCGATCTAAAAGGTTGATTAGGAATAAAGTTAAGGAATAAGCGATAAATGGATTAAGAAAAACGATGTTTTATACAACGTTCAGTGGAAATCCGTAAATGAGTTTTGGAAACGTTTTCCAAATATAGTCAGATATGTTTTCTAAACATAGAAAATGAAACGTTTTCATGATAAGAATTTAAGAAATAGAGTTAAGCAAATTCAGAAACTGACTGGAGAGGGTAAGTTGAACGGTTTTCTAAGTGACGATCTGATGTTGGTTTCGACCTTCCGAATTGATACTTAGAGAATTGTTCTCATACTAGTTACAGTTAGGGACTGATAGTTGCGAAATAATAGTGATGTGAAAATAAGCTATGGAAATGTTTTCCAATGATTAATAACATATATTTTCTAAATATATGAAATAAGGAAATATGAACATGTGATGATTGATCGATCGAATTTCCATTTGGAAATAAGATCGTTGTTTGTACACCGACATGTTTTCATTTGATAGTTGAATCACAGACTATCAAAGTTTTTACCATTTTAATGTTGTTAATATGGAGAGACCGGTTGGATTATTATCCAAAGAACCACTCTGTATTGGCATAAGCGTTGCGAGCAATATTTGCCAAAGATAAATTGAAGACGGAGTAAAGTGCAAGGGCTGTTGTATAAGTCTTAGATAACAGTGACTAAGATGGATATACTGAATAGTGCCTTCGGTTTGTCCAGTCCCAGGACAACGTATATGGAAGAAGGTCTGACAAAGCATATCCAATGGATCGCGTAAGTTGATCTGTTCAAACGTATTCACGTTTGGTGGCGGAGGAATTCGTTTCTCTTAGCTATATACCCGTGTTATTTTTGGATAAGTCAATTTGTGATTTGGCGGGTATGACGATGTGGCATTCAAAGTGAATGGTGATCAGATGTTCTGAAGATAGACGTAGCTTCTAGCCTCACACCGGGAAGTAACAAAAGTTGGGCTAGGCAGCATGGCTAGTTGGGTCATCCCCAAGCAGGGTGTATTGTCACCGATCTAGAGAATATTCATATTTATACTTCTTTTTGATTCTGTATCTTCGGATGACGGTTTGATGGCCTACAACCGTGGTGGCAATATATTCGCGACACTCAAGCTAAATGAGTGAGCGGTCATGTGTGGCCGGGTTGCAAGACGTTATTGTTGAACCCTGAGTGTATCACCTCTAGAGTACACTATTCAGAAGGTGCTCCCATACCTTGTCTGTTGGAATCCATTCTCCGATAAGAGCCCTGCGGTTTATGATTTTATACTATGTATGTAGAACGTGAGATGCAAGCGTTTCTGCTAGATTGATACCTATTTGTACTTAGACATTATTATAATATCACAATGATATTGCTTGTCAAAGTTGTTCAGATACTCATAAGGGAAAAACCCGTTCCGTATTCACGGCGTGGTCTTATGAGATATCCTATACCTGTTTTAAACTATTTTACTCATACCAGTCCCATGACTGACCCGGAGTTTACTTTGTTGTTTCCCTAAACTCTTGGGTGCCTAAATTTGTACGGGCAGTCAAGTTGTCGGGACTTACAGATATACTTGGAGAGCTTGGAGCAGGAGGCTGCAAGATTTTATAGCTATAGTTATTTCCGCTGTGTTGTAAGTGTTGTACTCTGATAAGTGCTATTGTATATATATAACTGTTTACTTCAAAGCTATGTTATATATTATATGTTATTCGTTCCGCTGTGAGATTCGTGTTACTCTGATGATTCTGATGTTCTTCTTCTTCTTCTATTCTATTAGTTCTATCTTTTCTTTCTCACCTTCTAAATTCTTTCACTAACGTCTCGGAATTTCCGACTCTCGAGGAGTCGGAAATTTCCAGCCGTTACAGTTGGTATCAGAGCTTAAGTTAAGTGATTACCTTGGCTCTGTGGCATAACTTGATAGAGATGGGATTAGTAATATCCTAGATTGAGTTTGAGTGTATATATATGAGCGCGTAATTGTTATTCAATATAAAATGGTTTTATATTGTGGAGACTCATTGGTTGAGTGGCTTATGAATTCTGGTCGATCAGTTGATCCACTGTATCGATAAGGGTTACTAAACACTCGAATACGATGAACCGTCATGGTATGTTTTGAAAGAGGGTAAATGAAATAATTTTTCCCAAAATATATTGTTTATAGAAGAAATATATATCTTGAAATTATTATAGTATATTGATTGTGTTGGTTGTTATTATAATCGAATAAGATTATAAAAGGGTGAAATGGTTATAAATGACCAATCAGAATTCATATGAATGTAATATATGAAATAGTTTGAATTAAATATGAATTTAAATCAGAATTTGGAATTTAAAATAAGGAAATTTTAAGTTCCTGGGAGATTTTGAAAATGTTTTTCAAATTGAAAATGATATAGTATTGAACTCACTTCGATAGCTGGAAAATAGATTCTGATGATGAATCTAGACATCATCAGTGTTCATTTTCGAGTTCTAAGTGACAGATTACTACCAAAGGTTTTGTTTCTGAATTGTTTTGAGAAAACAAGTTGTTTAGAAATTCAAAGGTTTTGAATTGGCATTATGATTTCAAATTGATTTGAAAGAAACCCAGGAACTTAAGTTCTGAAATTAAAATTTAACTAATGAAGTTAAATAAAATGAGATGGTAAAAATAAATTGAAATTTAACTTGAACCGAGTTAAATAAAATTGAATTGGATTAGAGATAATCTAGAATGGAACCAAATTGATAAGTCAATAATTTGGAATTTGATATTAGAGTTCGAATGAAATTCGATTTGGATTTGAGGATATGAACTGATTGGAGATCAATTGGAATGGATAACATTGGTATATGTTGAAGGGGTAGCAAATGCAAGGGATAGAGTTAAATGCCCGACAAAAAGGTACAAGTTTATATCATATATGAGTTTGGATTTTATGAGCCGAATTAGCAAGCCGCTTGGCTATTTTGATTTCCTTTTGGATTGGAGAACGCCTAGAGAGGCGAGGGGTGGTTTGTCATATTGACCGATACAAAGGAGGTTATGGCGAAATTTTTTCGAAAATTCCAGGCGTTAAAACATTCTCATGATTTATGGAAATTCTGTTAGCCAGAATGAATTAATAATTTAATTGAAAATTTAATGGTTCAGTTGAAACTGGAGTTGAGAAGTAAACTAAAAGATATTTGAATCTAGTTAGTAAAGTTGGTAGCATTTTCCTAGCTTAGCAATTTCGAGGACGAAATTATTTTAAGGGGGGAGTCTGTAATGGCGCGTTTTGTAAGGTATAATAATTAAGTTATTTAATTATTTAAATAACGAATATATTAAATAAACGATAGTTGAACGTATAAATTACAATAATAATTATAATCGAGCCCGTAACGACGCGGTAGTTCGTTATTTGGCGAGTTGAACTTCAACTGAATATACAAGATTCGTTATAAGTCGGATTTCTGTGAAACAAGAAACGTTTGAATCTGTTAAGCTATATTTTTCTAATGGAAGAGAAAAATGAAGATTTCGTCGTGTAGATTTTGATGTACGTCCAAATCAAATTTCAGAAAAGTCGCTGTAGAATTCCTTTATAATTTGCGACGCTTTATATACGTTATAAATGGATTTTTAGTATAAACTGAACATCGAGATAATCTGGAATCTGAAATATCAAGCCGTAAATTCTGATATGATATTCTGGAGCTGTACGATATCATGTGTGAATATATACGATAATATTAATTTATTAATATTTAATTTAATTATATTTAAATATATTTATATATTTAAATAGGCTATTTAGAGCATTAAAAATAGCCACTTTTACATACGAAGTCGGAATTCGACGAAACCAGTTTTGTTGGATCCGCAATATCAAATAGTTGTTAGATTTCCAGTTCCATGATTTTTGAAGTCAGTGTGTGACCACACGGATTTTTAGAGTGGAAAATAGTCAGTATTTTGACAGTTAAAAATACGCTGTGTGAGCATACGGAGTCGGAATTCGACGAAACCAGTTTCGTTGGGACCGTAATGTCGAACTCTAGCTACATGTCCAGTTTGGTGATTTTTAGGTATCGTATGTGGTCGCAGGGATTTTTAAGGACCGGAGACAAACAAAAAATAGAGAAAATTAAAATATAAAATCTTAATATAAAAATATCCTAATATTTTCTTGGCCAAACTGGAGGCCACGCACCATTTTATCTCAGCCACCAACCGTACCTACCAACACAGCTTATAAGTACCGCATAAAAAACCCAAAACCGCACACTTCAATAATCCATATAAAATGGAATCAAATACAATAAATCACCAAACTATTTTATTCGGATTCCTGGTGCGAAGTGTTTCGATCCAGTACCATTATTGTTGGGTTCGGTGAGTTTACTCATCGCTGGAAAATTGGTGTCAGCGTGGGTCGCGAGCTAGGGCTCCGACATTCGAGAACTGGTAGCATTAATTTGCGATTTCGAGGTTTGTTTCGATCTTGGGGTGGAGAACAGATCGTGTTTGTAAAGTTTTGAGAAATTTTGTGTAAAAGGATGTCGATTGGTTTTACTGTGCGAGCCAGAAACGCTCGAACTCGCGTTTGGGAGGGTAGCAGCGCAGTGAAGAAGATCGGATGGAAGTGGGCTGGCTCGCGAAGAGGAGTATGACGAGGGTGTCGGTTGGAAGTTTCGTGGTCTGTAGAGGGAGCGGTGGAGGAGTAAAGTAGCTGAAATGGTGAAACGTGGAGAGGAATTCACGGCAGTTTTATTTTGGGGGAGAACGCGTTGTTCATAGCGGGTCTTGGGTGGACGGACCAATATTTAAAAGGTTAAGACCCATATGCTTTATTTTATAACTTAAGTCTTATTTAAATAATGTACCAACTTATAAATTGTATAACTTGATCATACGATATCAGATTGACGAACCGTAAGTTGCGTTGGGATCGTATGGACGGTGGCTATGCACCGGAACTAATGGGGGATGGATTCGAGCACGTTACAATTTACTGCAAAATAAATTGTCCGACTGAATCAAATAACGCAAACCGTTATTTAACGGATAACGCGCAAATGTGAGTAAATCTCACTAACTCTGAACAGTTTATAATTTCATGTTGTATTGTTAGAACTATTAAAATATTGACTGTTTGACTGTGTGTTGACTGTTTGATTGAACTGCTAGCCAGTTAGTAGAGATTTTATATATATATTTACGTATATATATAAACCGTTAAATAGTCATATGTTGATTCCGCTATCAGAATATTTCACAGTGAAGTAAAATCGATGTTGTTGTATTGTCTAACATCTGTGGTGCAGGGAAACAGGTTGGAGGAATCCAACTGGATTCCTCAACAGTTATTTTTACTGTAATTTATGTATTGTGATATATAAATGCGATACATATAATCTATTGTGATTATGTGTGGTTGGACGATATTCATCGTTGTTAGATGATGTGTTAAAAACCATAAGAAATACCAGGATATAGAAAGAGATTTTCAAACTATAATTTGAAAATAATTTATTTATATAAAATCGATGGATTTTATATTATAAAGAAAAGGGGATTTTGAGTATAAAGGAGAAATATTTGTTAATCGAGTATAAAGGATTAAACAAAGTAATTGGTTAGGTTGACCAAAGCAAGTTAGTCGAGTTAAACAAAGTAATTGGTTAGGTTAACCAAAGCGAGTTAGTCGAGTTAATCAAAGTAATTGGTTAAGTTAACCAAAGTAAATTAGTTAAGTTAAACTAAGCGGTGAATCAAAGTGAATTTGTTAAGTTAAACTAAATGATTAATCGATGTGAATTAGTTAAGTTAAACTAAAGGATTAATCGATGTGAATTAGTTAAGTTAAACTAAAGGATTAATCGATGTGAATTAGTTAAGTTAACTAAGTGGTTAATCGAAGTAAATTAGTTGAGTTAAACTAAGTGAACCAGCTAGAGTTAATCAACGTGAATTTACTAAGTTAAACTAAGTGGATTAGTTCAGTTAATCGAGACAAGTAAATCAAGTTAGGGTAAACCATTTGAGTTAACCAGTTAGAGTTAACCATTTGAGTTAACCAGTTAGAGTTGACCAGTTAGAGTTGACCAGTTAGAGTTGACTAATTAGAGGTGACCAGTTAGAGTTAACCAGTTAGGTTAAACCAGTTGAGTTGACCAGTTAGAGTTGACCAGTTAGAATTATCCAAGTAGAATTAATCGAGTAGAATTGCCGAATATCACCTATTCGAAGTAGAGTTATCGAATATAGTGTATTCGAGGGAAGAGTAATTGAATATAGTTTATTCGAGTGGAGAAATCAAATGTTATTCATTTGAGAAGAGTTACCGAATATTATTTATTCGAAGAGTAGTTATCGAATATTGATTATTCGAAGTTAGTTAATCCAAAGGAGTTAGTCGAAGAGTTAATCGAATATAGTTATTCGAAAGAAGGTGTTAATCGAATATAGTTATTCGAGTAAAGTTAAAAGAGTTAATCGAATTTAGTTATTCGAAATGAGTTATTCGAATTAGATATTTGAATAGAGTTAAACACATTAGAGTGATTCGAATTACTTATTCAAATAGAGTTAAACACGTAAGAGTTAATTGAATATTAGTTATTCAATTAGAGTTAAATCGAATTTAGTTATTCGAAAGGAGTTAATCAATTTGAGTTAAGTTAATCGATTTGAATTAAGTTAAATCAAAATGGAGTAAATCGATTAGAATTAAGTTAATCGAGTTAGAGTAAATCGAATATTGGTTATTCGAAGGTAAGTTATTCGAATTTGTTATTCGAAGGAGTTAATCAAATGAGTCGATCCAAAGGAGTTAGTCGAATATTTGTTATTCGAATAGAGTTAAAGGAGTTATCGATTTTAGTTTGATCGAAAGGGGTTATCGATTAGTAAATCGAAAGGAGATTTTCGAATATAGCATATTCGAAAGAAAGAGATCGAATATTGTTTATTCGAAAGAGAGAGATTTAGAATATGAGTTATTCGAAGAGAGATAATCGAATATAGGTTATTCGAAGAAGAGTTAATCAAATAGAGATTACTCGAAAGAGAGTTATACGTCGAATTCGATTATAGCGAATTCGGGAAAGTACTATTTACTTTCCAGGGTTTAAATCAAGATTTAGTTATTGATTTAGAAATTAGGTGTCTGTATAAATTATTCGAGTTAGGAAATAAATTTATAATTTAGGAGATATTTTAGGGGTAGGAATTATAACGTTATAGTTATAATCAAACACTGTCATATAAGAAGTGGATTCGTAACCTGAATCCGAGAATTTGCGTAAACAGATGATTGTAAAAAGTGAGTGACGAGCTTCATCTATTTCACAGTAAAGGACGTTGTTCAATTAAGGTCTAAGAGGTAATTATACCCCAACTTGATTGACTTCAGAATTGACAAAGGAATAGTTGTGGTTCGATCTAAAAGGTTGATTAGGAATAAAGTTAAGGAATAAGCGATAAATGGATTAAGCAAAACGATGTTTTATACAACGTTCAGTGGAAATCCGTAAATGAGTTTTGGAAACGTTTTCCAAATATAGTCAGATATGTTTTCTAAACATAGAAAATGAAACGTTTTCATGATAAGAATTTAAGAAATAGAGTTAAGCAAATTCAGAAACTGACTGGAGAGGGTAAGTTGAACGGTTTTCTAAGTGACGATCTGATGTTGGTTTCGACCTTCCGAATTGATACTTAGAGAATTGTTCTCATACTAGTTACAGTTAGGGACTGATAGTTGCGAAATAATAGTGATGTGAAAATAAGCTATGGAAATGTTTTCCAATGATTAATAACATATATTTTCTAAATATATGAAATAAGGAAATATGAACATGTGATGATTGATCGATCGAATTTCCATTTGGAAATAAGATCGTTGTTTGTACACCGACATGTTTTCATTTGATAGTTGAATCACAGACTATCAAAGTTTTTACCATTTTAACATTGTTAATATGGAGAGACCAGTTGGATTATTATCCAAAGAACCACTCTGTATTGGCATAAGCGTTGCGAGCAATATCTGCCAAAGATAAATTGATGACGGAGTAAAGTGTAAGGGCTGTTGTATAAGTCTTAGATAACAGTGACTAAGATGGATATACTGAATAGTGCCTTCGGTTTGTCCAGTCCCAGGACAACGTCTATGGAAGAAGGTCTGACAGAGTATATCCAATGGATCGCGTAAGTTGATCTGTTCAAACGTATTCACGTTTGGTGGCGGAGGAATTCGTTTCTCTTAGCTATATACCCGTGTTATTTTTGGATAAGTCAATTTGTGATTTGGCGGGTATGACGATGTGGCATTCAAAGTGAATGGTGATCAGATGTTCTGAAGATAGACGTAGCTTCTAGCCTCACACCGGGAAGTAACAAAAGTTGGGCTAGGCAGCATGGCTAGTTGGGTCATCCCCAAGCAGGGTGTATTGTCACCGATCTAGAGAATATTCATATTTATACTTCTTTTTGATTCTGTATCTTCGGATGACGGTTTGATGGCCTACAACCGTGGTGGCAATATATTCGCGACACTCAAGCTAAATGAGTGAGCGGTCATGTGTGGCCGGGTTGCAAGACGTTCTTGTTGAACCCTGAGTGTATCACCTCTAGAGTACACTATTCAGAAGGTGCTCCCATACCTTGTCTGTTGGAATCCATTCTCCGATAAGAGCCCTGCGGTTTATGATTTTATACTATGTATGTAGAACGTGAGATGCAAGCGTTTCTGCTAGATTGATACCTATTTGTACTTAGACATTATTATAATATCACAATGATATTGCTTGTCAAAGTTGTTCAGATACTCATAAGGGAAAAACCCGTTCCGTATTCACGGCGTGGTCTTATGAGATATCCTATACCTGTTTTAAACTATTTTACTCATACCAGTCCCATGACTGACCCGGAGTTTACTTTGTTGTTTCCCTAAACTCTTGGGTGCCTAAATTTGTACGGGCAGTCAAGTTGTCGGGACTTACAGATATACTTGGAGAGCTTGGAGCAGGAGGCTGCAAGATTTTATAGCTATAGTTATTTCCGCTGTGTTGTAAGTGTTGTACTCTGATAAGTGCTATTGTATATATATAACTGTTTACTTCAAAGCTATGTTATATATTATATGTTATTCGTTCCGCTGTGAGATTCGTGTTACTCTGATGATTCTGATGTTCTTCTTCTTCTTCTATTCTATTAGTTCTATCTTTTCTTTCTCACCTTCTAAATTCTTTCACTAACGTCTCGGAATTTCCGACTCTCGAGGAGTCGGAAATTTCCAGCCGTTACAAAATCGAAGAGCAGGCTCCACTGATCACAACTATATTTATTTGGTGATTTTTAAGGATTTGATTCCATTCATTTTGATTTCAAAAAGAGACGTTTTTGCTGTGGAGAGAAAAGAAGAAGCGGCGGCGGTAATAGTTTGACCTGAGGATGAATTAGGTTTAGAGAGAATTTTGGTGGTGTACTTATAGTAAAATATATATATTTTTATATTCGATATTATATTAATTTGTATCGAACCGCTATTTGTATTTGGCTCTAAAAATCCCCTTGATCACATACGACACCCAAAAATCACCAAACTGGACATGCAACTAGAGTTTTACATTACGGTCCCAACGAAGCTGGTTTCGTCGAATTCCGACTCCGTATGCTCACACAACGTATTTTTAACTGTCCAAATACCGACTGTTTCTCACTCTAAAAATCCGTATGGTCACACGGTGACTCTAAAAATCACGAAACTTGGAATCTAACAATAATTTGACATTGCGGATCCAACAAAATTAGTTTCGTCGAAAACGGAGGTCGTATGCAAAACTGGCTATTTTTCAAGCGCTGAACAGACTGTTTAAATATATAAATATATTTAAATATTATTAAATTAAATATTAATAAATTAATATTATCGTATATCTTCACATATGATATCGTACAGCTCCAGAATATCATATTAGAATTTACATCTTGATATTTCAGATTTCAGATTTATCGATATTCAGTTTATATCGAAAATCCTTTTTATAACGTAAATAAAGTGTTACGAATTATAAAAGAAATGTTACAGCGACTTTTCTAAAATTTGATTTGGACATAAATCAAAATCTACACAACGAAATCCCGATTTTTCTGTTCCATTAGAAAAATATACTCCATCAGCTCCACGCGTTTCTTGTTTCACAGAAATCCAGTTTAAAACGAATCATGTACATCCAGTTGAAGTCTGAATCGCCAAATCGCGAACTGCCGCGTCGTTTCGAGCTCGATTATAATTATATTAAAATTCTACGTTCAAACTGGCGTCGATTGAATATATTCGTCAATATAATTCAACTCTGAGCTGAGTTAAATATTAGGGACGACCCAGTTCACATTATATTGTCAATTCACTATTTCTGATTATTTCTGAATTATATATATTATTTAATAATTAAATATTCATTAAATATTCATTATTATTTAATTCAAATCATCGATATCGCCAAATCTGTAACACCCCGAATTTTCTATTAACACTAAAGTTGCTAAAATATTAATAAGTGTGTAAGAGAGGGGATGTATCTAATATGAATATAAAAATATTAATAAGTGTGTAAGAGAGGGGATGTATCTAATATGAATATAAAAATATTAATAAGTATGTAAGAGAGGGGATGTATCTAATATGAATATAAAAATATATTAATAAGTGTGTAAGAGAGGGGATGTATCTAATATGTATATAAAAACAATAATAAGTAAAGGGGGATGTATCTAATATGTACATTGTAGAAAAAATATATATATATTTATGACATGAATAGAAGTTTATTAATATGCTGAGTGTTTGCTGAGTCACTTCTGACTCATTGCTGAGTCAACAAGATAAACCCCATCTTGTCTGAATGGCTGCGGTTATTTCTAGGTTAAATCTAATGGCCTAAATGAATTCTAAAATCTATAAATAAGTGGGTAGACCCTAGACCTAAATCACTTGTAAAATTAGAGAAGCTACCGTCATGCTACTGCCATGGAGTTCAGCGTAGCTGTCACAAACTAAGAAGAGGAAGCCTAATCATCTACAACTAAATCTACACAAATCAAATCAAAAGATCTCTCTTTCTCTAATTCTTTTCTTTTGTTGGTGAGTATGATGATTCTCACAAGACTATTACAAACTAATTTGACTCAGTTATGAATGGATGACAAGAAAGTGATGTGATTTGTAATTGTAAATTCTATATATTGTGGATCTCTTATTATGTTATTATGTTGTCGTATGAGGTAAATTATATACGCTATGTCATGCTATGTTGTAAATTCTCTTATGCTATGTCGTGCTATGTTGAGAATCATGTCAAGCTATGTTATACTATCATACTATGCCATGTTATAAATCATGCTATATAATGTTGAAAAATCATGTTGTTGGATCATGCTTAAAGTTATGTTTTTTTTCTTAATTTAAATGGATCTTGTTTATGGGAATTTGCCTATTAGGTTAGGTGTACCCATAAACTTGAAACTATAATTAAATAAAACTTGATTATGGGAATTTGCCTGTTGAGTTAGGTGTACCCATATAAAACCATGTTGTTATAAAATTAGATGATGTTGATTCACACATGTTCATATGTAAGTTTATGAGAATTGATTGAGATCATATTAGGTGAATTTTGAACAAGTTGACACCTTTAGATCCATGATATGTATAATCTATGCAAGTTGGACATATGCAAGTTTCACCCCTTATTATGATTCATTTGGTCACATATACATGTTGTTATTATGATAATCTCTTTTATGCTATAAGTTAGGCTATTCGAGTCTAACATATATTTTGCGAATAAACGTTCAAACGTGGGGTAGGGGTAATATTAGGAATTAATAAATTGGGTGCAATTTTGTAAGATTTTGCATACCATGAATGGATGTCCATAATTGAGTCAATTATGGACATTGTTAAAAATTGGAAGTAATTAATAATTCAAGTAGGGAATTATTAAAATTGGGGGAAAGTGGATTACTATTAATAATCAATGCTTAGGACACGAGGTTGGACCCGTTTGTGATGTAAACCTGCCCGGACCCGCCCGGCAAATCCAGTAGTCACAAATGTCGGCCCAATGTGAGAGGTCCTAGGCCCAAACTAAAGCATAACAGTTGTAAAGACACGAGGTTAGACTCTTTTATGGTGTAAGACTGCCCGGACCCGCCCGGCAAATCCAGCTGCCATAAATGCCAGTCTAATGTGAGAGGTCTTTATGAGGTTATGGCCTTAATGAACTAAGAAATACTTAACCAGATAATCATGTAAGGTGGGACATGGGGGTTAAGTAGGTGCCTTGGGTGGCATGAGGAATCTGGTGGTTGCCTTTAGAGGCATTTGAAATACGATTAGACTTAACTAAACACACATGTAAATGAACATGACTAAGTGGGTTAAGTGGGATGGACTAATGGGGACAAGCTTAGGTGGAATGCTTGTGGTAAATAGTGGGGGCCCATTTCAACCAGTATCCCAAAACGTATCTTTGTGGGCTCGACCCAAGTCGAGGACGGGACACACATACTGGGTTTGACTATAAGAGGCCAAAACAGGGAGCGGTGGCAACGCAAGTCCAACGGGTTTCATATGCGTGTGTGGACCCGGGCTGGTAGGTAAGACGTTGTTGCATCGTGTAGGTATAAGCCGTGCATGTCCGTTGTATCAGGTTGCCACTTTAGGGGAGTGATACACCCCACTGTGGGGCCAACACGGGTATCTACGAGTTAGGGAGCCGATCGAATAATGGGAAGTAGGGTACACCTAGTGGAGATAGGGGCAGGCGGCACCTATGTAGTCAGCTAGGGGTACGTAAAGCCATTGGGAAAGTTTCTAAGTGAAGCTAAGTGGGATGAATCTTTAGGGTGACTGGTGTGGTGCAGTATAGTGTTTATCCTTTAGTATTTAGGACCGCCTATAACGTTGCCTTTAGCGATTGTCTATGTCCTTAATCTGCTCTTCATAGACATTTTCTTGTTTTCCAGCTTATGCCTTAGTCCAGTTATTTTGGTAATAGTATTGTAGAATTATCATATTCACCAGACTTTATGTCTGACCCCCTCTTTTCCATCCTTTTTCTCCCTTCAGGTCCGCAGGTTGGGCCAAGTTCTAGTGGAGTCTAGTTGGATCGCTTATCTTCTGGAAAGCTTGGACTGCTGAAGTAAAGTCCAGCTTGTTATCTTTCTTTTTAATGGCTATTCATGTAATGGGATTATGTACTTGTTTTATCAAGATAGATATTGTACTTGACATTGAATATGGTGTTATGATGTAATCAAACATGTTTTGACTTCTGCTACAATGAAATAAAGTTTTTTGAATTTCCAAGTACTATTTTATATCTGTCTTGTTGTAATTTTACTGTTCTATATTCACTTAAAACCTCCACGGAAGTTAATGCATTCCCTTTGTGAGTGACATTAATGGACGTGGGGTGTTACACGTGGTATCAGAGCATAAGGTTACCAGAACAGATAAAATTTTTTTAGAATTTTTTTTTTCTAAAGTATTTTTGGAAGAAGTGCTTTCAAAAAAAAAAAAAAACATGTTATTTAAAGAGAGTTTTTATGAAAAACATAATCCCAAATAGCCACATCCTTATCTTTATCTTTCGAATTCTCCATTTTGAATCCTTCCTTTTTCGTTTCAGCATGGCTGAAGATCTTAATCTCCCAGAAGGTGTGACGATTCCAGGGTGGTTTAGGAGATACTTGGAGGCTAGGGCCACCACTGCAGGCCCAGCGGATACTCCTCCACCCCTAGTTGCACCCATTCCTCCTCCTCCTCCTCCTCGTGTTGACACTTTTGCAAAGACGTGCAAGGAATTCAAGGCTATGGGAGGAAAAACTTTTCAAGGGACTGAGACGTTTGTGGAGGCCAGAAATTGGCTTAAGGAGACTGAGGAATTGTTGGATATCTTTGAAGTGGAAGATGGGAGGAAAGTCCGTTTAGCTGCTTGGTTAATGAAGGGAGAGGCCTCGTTTTGGTGGGAGGTCACTAATGGGGAACGTCCAGTTGATTCATGGGCGGATTTCAGACGAAGGTTTGAGGCAAAGTTTCTTTCAAGGGCAGAGGAGAACTTAAATATGGAAAAATTCCTGGCACTAAAGCAAGGGAGCTCATCAGTAAAGGAATATGTCAATAAATTTAATCAGTTAGCAAGGTTTGGCTTGGAGTTGGTGAACACGCCAGAGAAGAAAGCTTTGAGGTTCGTTAGAGGCTTGAATGAACCGTTGCAAGGGTTGGCTATGACCCACATCCCTATGGGAGCCACCTTTGAAAAGCTAGTAGAAATGGCACTTATGCATGAGGATAAGGTAGTTGAAAAGAAAGGGGATCAGAAGAAACCCCAACAGCAAAATAAGAAGGGTGGTAAAAATAATAATGGCAAAGGGAAGAAGAAATGCTTCAATTGTGGGACGCCTGGCCATCTCAGCAAAGATTGTAGAAAGAAAAAGAAGACTGGTTGTTTTCATTATGGAGATGCGGGACATTTAGTGAAGGACTGTCCAAAGAAGGGGCAGAGGGCAGGGTCTACCTCGGGAGGACAGGTGCAGGCTCTTATGGCACCAGGGCAGGCAAGGGGGCAAGTTCAGGCTATTGCGGCCCCACCGCTGCAAGAAAGAGGTAGAACAATTTCTGTTGAAAGCTTAGTTTTTCTGTTTGATCATCCTGTCCGTACCTTATTCGATTCTGGCGCATCTCATTCGTTTATCTCTGCATCATTAGTTGAATCACTGCACTTGAACACCAGTTTAGTAGAGGATCCCTTGGTCGTTTCAAATCCAATTGGGGGTTCGGCTCATTTGACCATGATATGTTTGGATTTGAAAATCTCTATACTTAGCATTGAATTTAGATGTGATGCTTATGTATTGGGCTTCACGGGCTATGGGCTAATTTTAGGAATGGATTGGTTGTCTAGAAATAGGGCCATTCTTGATTGTGAAAGGAGAGTAGTTAGGCTTGTGACTCGCCTTGGTAATGCTCTCGACATCTTTTGTAATCCCATAAATTCCGTTATGCTAAGTTATCTTGAATCGCTTGACGCGTCTGTAGAGAACCTGCGATCGGTAGAAGTGGTCCGGGAATATCCGGTTGTGTTTGAGGAGGTGAAGGGCTTACCTCCAAAGCGGGAGATAGACTTTCGAATTTATCTTGTGGATAATGCTAAACCCGTATCTTTGCCAGTGCGCCACAGGGCTCCTCGTGAAAGGAGGGAACTCAATAAGCAAGTAAAGGAGTTGCTTGAGAAGGGTTTCATAAGATGTAGTATATCGGAGTGGGGTGCTCCAGTAGTTTTTGCCACAAAGGCGGATGGGTCTCTTAGACTTTGTATGGACTATAGAGAACTAAACAAGCTTACTAAAATGAACCGACACCCACTGCCGAGGATTGACGATCTCTTTGATCAGTTAGTTGGCGCCTCAGTGTTTTCGCAGTTGGACTTAGCCACTGGCTTTCATCAACTGAGAGTGGCTGAGGATAGTATAGATAAGACTGCTTTTAGGACTCCTGACGGATTCTATGAATGGCTAGTGATGCCCTTTGGTTTGACAAACGCCCCTGCATATTTTGTTGATTTGATGAGTAGGGTGTTTAGGGAATACCTTAACAAATTCGTGGTAGTCTTTGTGGATGACATCTTAGTCTTTTCTAAGAATAAAGAAGAGCACTCCCTACATCTTAGGGAAGTGTTGGAAACCCTTCGAGCGCATAACCTTAAGGCAAAATTTTCTAAGTGTCACTTCTGGAGGAAGGAAGTACGGTTCTTAGGGCACGTGGTTTCCAAAGAAGGGATAGCAGTGGATCCTGCAAAGGTGGTGGCCATCCAAGATTGGAAGGTCCCTAAAAATGCAACCGAAGTAAGAAGTTTCTTGGGGTTGGCTGGCTATTATAGGAAGTTTATCAAAGACTTCGCAAAAATATCAGCTCCATTAACAGGGTTAACGAAGAAGAACCTGGTTTTTACGTGGGACAAAGATTGCGATGATGCGTTCCAACGTTTAAAGAGAGCCTTAACTTCAGCCCCAGTCTTAGTGCTGCCAGACGGGAATAAACCATTTACCATCTATACTGATGCTTGTGGGACGGGACTTGGCGCGGTCCTCATGCAAGAGGGAAGAGTAATAGCCTATGGTGGAAGGCAGTTGAGGGTTCATGAAAAGAATTACCCCACGCATGACTTAGAGCTAGCCGCAATTGTTTTCGCGCTTAAGTCTTGGCGTCACTATCTTCTTGGTGAGCAATTCGAACTGTTCACTGACCACAAATCATTAAAATACTTATTCTCTCAGAAGGATTTGAATTTAAGGCAGCAACGGTGGATGGAATTCTTAGCCTCCTACGATTTTGAAATAGCATATACCCCGGGCAAGGGTAACGTGGTGGCAGACGCCTTAAGTAGGAAAAGGTTGTCCATGAGTCTGTTGTTTGTTGAACGACAAAGCTTAGAATTCATCTCTATATTTGACTTTAGACCCTCCGTTGACTTAGTACCCGGTCTGTTAGCATCCTTGGAGGTTAGACCTACACTTCTAGGACGGGTTGGTGAGGCACAGCGAGACGACCCACAGTTGGTTGAGATAGTAGAAAAGCTCAAAGGGGGGGGGGGGAGTCGTCAAGCCATCTTCGTAGGTATACCCTAGACGATAAGGGTTGGTTACGAAGGGATAATAGACTTTGTGTACCACAAGACGAAGACTTAAGGAAGGCCATTCTTGATGATGCTCATCGCTCAAAAATGACCATTCATCCCGGCGGGGATAAGATGTACAAAGATATGAAGCGGGTTTTCTTTTGGGCCGGTATGAAAAAGGATGTGGCCGAGTACGTTGCTAGATGCTTGGTGTGCCAACGAGTTAAAGCAGAACAAAAGAAACCCGGTGGGTTGCTTCATACATTAGAAGTTCCACTATGGAAATGGGAAAGCATCTCAATGGATTTTGTGGATGGATTACCAAGATCAAGGAAGGGTAACACGGGGATTTGGGTTATAGTAGATAGACTTACTAAAAGCGCCCATTTTATTCCCGTGAAAAGTAAGAGGACTGCTCCGTGGTTGGCTTCTGTATACATTAAGGAGATAGTTCGTTTGCACGGTATTCCTTCTAGTATAGTAAGCGACCGTGACCCCATCTTTACTAGCGAATTTTGGAAGAGTTTACAAGAGGTGGTAGGGACTCAGCTATGTTTGAGCACCGCATATCATCCTCAGACAGACGGCCAGACCGAGAGGGTGAATCGCATTCTAGAGGATCTTTTAAGGCTTTGTATCCTAGACTTTGGGGGTACATGGGAAGAGCACCTTCCGTTAGTAGAATTTGCATATAATAATAGCTTTCAGTCTAGTATTGGCATGGCACCTTTCGAAGCTCTTTATGGAAGGCCTTGCCGTTCGCCTACATGTTGGTAGGAATCTACCGATAAAATCCTACTTGGGCCCGATATGGTTAGGGAAACCTCGGAGAAGATTGAGTTGATTCGAAGGAGGATGAAAGCAGCACAAGATAGGCAAAAATCGTATGCTGATAAGAGGAGGACAGATCTTGAGTTTGACATTGGGGACATGGTTTTTATCAAAGTATCTCCGTTACAGAATGTTGTTCGCTTTGGGTCTGTGGGGAAATTAGCACCAAGGTTTGTAGGGCCGTTTCCTGTAAAAAAAACAGGATTGGGAAGATGGCATATAGGGTGGAGTTGCCTGAGAAACTTAGTGGAGTACATGACGTATTCCATGTATCACATTTGAGGAAGTGTTTGCACAAGACCGCGGAGGTGGTAGAGCCGAGCTTGCTTAAAGAGGTGGAAATAGAGCGTGATGCAACAATTAGACGAGCTCCTACATGCATTCATGGGTCGGAGATCAAAAAGTTGAGGAATCGAGAGGTCGGACTGGTTAAAGTGCAATAGGGAAATGATGAGAGCAACGCAACTTGGGAGACAGAAGAGAAGATGCGTTCGTTGTACCCTTTTCTTTTTGAGGGTATGTCTTTTAATTTCTCCTTTATCGCTTAGCTTATCTTATCTTATCTTTAGTATGTCCTCTCATTAGTATCTTTGACCTTTAGTTAGGATAATCCTATGGTTGAAACATGTGTTTGAGACATGTTATGTATGATGGATGCAAAATGGATGCAAGTGTTTGCTAGTGGTTGCTCGTGGATGCATATATACACACACTTTAGGCACTAGATCGGCTCAGTCACTTCATATTGCATATTGCATATATATGGATGTATTTAGTATAATGGATGTATAATGGTTGTACCATCATATGGATGTTGCATTCGGTTGAATGGGTGTGCACGCATATAGAAGTAGTATGTAAGCAATTAGGATCTTTTGCATACATAATGCATTCATGACACTTACATAATTTGCATTAAGGAGGTCAACTGAATCAGTAGACCGCCTGATTTCGCATTAGGTAAGGACATGTACACACACTTGCATATGATCATAAAGCATTAGAAGTCTTTTAAGGACAATGGATGCCTGTGTATGATGGATGAGTAGATGGACGTTTGGATGGTAGGATATACATTCTTCCAGACTTGAAGATTTCGGGGACGAAATCCTAAAAGGAGGGGAGAATGTAACACCCCGAATTTTCTATTAACACAAAAGTTGCTAAAATATTAATAAGTGTGTAAGAGAGGGGATGTATCTAATATGAATATAAAAATATTAATAAGTGTGTAAGAGAGGGGATGTATCTAATATGAATATAAAAATATTAATAAGTATGTAAGAGAGGGGATGTATCTAATATGAATATAAAAAATATATTAATAAGTGTGTAAGAGAGGGGATGTATCTAATATGTATATAAAAACAATAATAAGTAAAGGGGGATGTATCTAATATGTACATTGTAGAAAAAATATATATATTTATGACATGAATAGAAGTTTATTAATATGCTGAGTGTTTGCTGAGTCACTTCTGACTCATTGCTGAGTCAACAAGATAAACCCCATCTTGTCTGAACGGCTGCGGTTATTTCTAGGTTAAATCTAATGGCCTAAATGAATTCTAAAATCTATAAATAAGTGGGTAGACCCTAGACCTAAATCACTTGTAAAATTAGAGAAGCTACCGTCATGCTACTGCCATGGAGTTCAGCATAGCCATCACAAACTAAGAAGAGGAAGCCTAATCATCTACAACTAAATCTACACAAATCAAATCAAAAGATCTCTCTTTCTCTAATTCTTTTCTTTTGTTGGTGAGTATGATGATTCTCACAAGACTATTACAAACTAATTTGACTCAGTTATGAATGGATGACAAGAAAGTGATGTGATTTGTAATTGTAAATTCTATATATTGTGGATCTCTTATTATGTTATTATGTTGTCGTATGATGTAAATTATATATGCTATGTCATGCTATGTTGTAAATTCTCTTATGCTATGTCGTGCTATGTTGAGAATCATGTCAAGCTATGTTATACTATCATACTATGCCATGTTATAAATCATGCTATATTATGTTGAAAAATCATGTTGTTGGATCATGCTTAAAGTTATGTTTTTTTTTTCTTAATTTAAATGGATCTTGTTTATGGGAATTTGCCTATTAGGTTAGGTGTACCCATAAACTTGAAACTATAATTAAATAAAACTTGATTATGGGAATTTGCCTATTGAGTTAGGTGTACCCATATAAAACCATGTTGTTAAAAAATTAGATGATGTTGATTCACACATGTTCATATGTAAGTTTATGAAAATTGATTGAGATCATATTAGGTGAATTTTGAACAAGTTGACACCTTTAGATCCATGACATGTATAATCTATGCAAGTTGGACATATGCAAGTTTCACCCCTTATTATGATTCATTTGGTCACATATACATGTTGTTATTATGATAATCTCTTTTATGCTATGAGTTAGGCTATTCGAGTCTAACATATATTTTGCGAATAAACGTTCAAACGTGGGGTAGGGGTAATATTAGGAATTAATAAATTGGGTGCAATTTTGTAAGATTTTGCATACCATGAATGGATGTCCATAATTGAGTCAATTATGGACATTGTTAAAAATTGGAAGTAATTAATAATTCAAGTAGGGAATTATTAAAATTGGGGGAAAGTGGATTATTATTAATAATCAATGCTTAGGACACGAGGTTGGATCCATTTGTGATGTAAACCTGCCCGGACCCGCCTGGCAAATCCAGTAGTCACAAATGTCGGCCCAATGTGAGAGGTCCTAGGCCCAAACTAAAGCATAACAGTTGTAAAGACACGAGGTTAGACTCTTTTATGGTGTAAGACTGCCCGGACCCGCCCGGCAAATCCAGCTGCCATAAATGCCAGTCTAATGTGAGAGGTCTTTATGAGGTTATGGCCTTAATGAACTAAGAAATACTTAACCAGATAATCATGTAAGGTGGGACATGGGGGTTAAGTAGGTGCCTTGGGTGGCATGAGGAATCTGGTGGTTGCCTTTAGAGGCATTTGAAATACGATTAGACTTAACCAAACACACATGTAAATGAACATGACTAAGTGGGTTAAGTGGGATGGACTAATGGGGACAAGCTTAGGTGGAATGCTTGTGGTAAATAGTGGGGGCCCATTTCAACCAGTATCCCAAAACGTATCTTTGTGGGCTCGACCCAAGTCGAGGACGGGACACGCATACTGGGTTTGACTATAAGAGGCCAAAACAGGGAGCGGTGGCAACGCAAGTCCAACGGGTTTCATATGCGTGTGTGGACCCGGGCTGGTAGGTAAGACGTTGTTGCATCGTGTAGGTATAAGCCGTGCATGTCCGTTGTATCAGGTTGCCACTTTAGGGGAGTGATACACCCCACTGTGGGGCCAACACGGGTATCTACGAGTTAGGGAGCCGATCGAATAATGGGAAGTAGGGTACACCTAGTGGAGATAGGGGCAGGCGGCACCTATGTAGTCAGCTAGGGGTACGTAAAGCCATTGGGAAAGTTTCTAAGTGAAGCTAAGTGGGATGAATCTTTAGGGTGACTGGTGTGGTGCAGTATAGTGTTTATCCTTTAGTATTTAGGAGCGCCTATAACGTTGCCTTTAGAGATTGTCTATGTCCTTAATCTGCTCTTCATAGACATTTTCTTGTTTTCCAGCTTATGCCTTAGTCCAGTTATTTTGGTAATAGTATTGTAGAATTATCATATTCACCAGACTTTATGTCTGACCCCCTCTTTTCCATCCTTTTTCTCCCTTCAGGTCCGCAGGTTGGGCCAAGTTCTAGTGGAGTCTAGTTGGATCGCTTATCTTCTGGAAAGCTTGGACTGCTGAAGTAAAGTCCAGCTTGTTATCTTTCTTTTTAATGGCTATTCATGTAATGGGATTATGTACTTGTTTTATCAAGATAGATATTGTACTTGACATTGAATATGGTGTTATGATGTAATCAAACATGTTTTGACTTCTGCTACAATGAAATAAAGTTTTTTGAATTTCCAAGTACTATTTTATATCTGTCTTGTTGTAATTTTACTGTTCTATATTCACTTAAAACCTCCATGGAAGTTAATGCATTCCCTTTATGAGTGACATTAATGGACGTGGGGTGTTACAAAATCGATATTTAGTAATAAGATTAATTAATTATTTAACCGCTAAAAATGCGGGTCACTACAATCTTCCCCCCTTAATAAAATTTCGTCCTCGAAATTGCTAAGCTAGAGAAATGCTACCCACTTTACTGACTATATTCAAATATCTTCTTGTTTACTTATTAATTTCCATTTCAATTGAATCAATTCAATTTCAATTCAATTATTTATTTATTTCGTCTAACTAAAATTTTCAAAAATCATGAAAATTTTCTAACGCCTTAAATTTTCGGAAAATTTCGCCATAACCTCCTTTGTACCGGGAGCATCGGGAAAATCCCCAAACTGCCACACAGGCCTCTCCAATCCAAAAGAAAATCAAACAGCCAAGCGGCTTGCCAATTCGGCTCATAAAACTCCAAACTCATGTATAAATATAAACTTGTACCTTTTTGTCGGGCATAACATTATATCCCTTCCATCTGTTACCAATTCAATATATACCAATGTCATACCAATCCAATCAAACTCAATCGATTCATTCTCAAATCCAACTCATTTTCTTACTCAAGTCAAATTCCATTCAAACTCTAATGTCAAATTTCAAACTCTTAACTCATCAATGAAATTCCATTCCAGATTATTTTCCAACCAAATCTGTCTTATTTAACTTAGTTTAAGTTAAATTTAAATTTATTTATTCATTTATACCATCTCAATCTATTTAACTTCATTAGTTAAATTTTAAGTCCAAAATTTTAAATTCCTGAGTTCATTTCAAATCAATTTGAAATCATAACACCAATTCAAAACATTTGAATTTCTAAACCACTTGTTTTCTCAAAACAATTCAAAAACGAAGCCTTTGCTAGTAATCCGTCACTTACAAACTCGAAAATGAACACCGATGATGCACCATCGGAGTTTATTTTCCAGCGAACAAGTGAGTTCAATTCTATATCATTTTCAGATTGAAAAACATTTTCAAAATCTCCCAGGAACTTAAAATTTCCTTATTTTAATTCCAATTCTGATTTAAATTTCAGATTCATTTCATCTTATTTCATATATGTCCTTATATGAATTCTGATTAGTTATTTATAATCATTTCACCTTTTTATAATCTAATTCGATTATAATATCAACCAACATAACCAATATACTATATCAAAATATATTCGGGTAAAATTATTCCATTTACCCTCTTTCAAAACATACCGTGTCGGTTCATCGTATTCGAGTGTTTGGTAACCCCTATCGATACAGTGGATCAAACCGATCGACCAGAATTCACAAACAACTCAACCAATAAAACTCCACAATATAAAATCATTTTATATTAACTAACAAATACGTTCACTCGTATATATACATTCAAACTCAGTCTAGGATATTACTAATCCCATCTCTACTGAATCACGCCACAGAGCCAAGGTAATAACTAAACCAATGCTCTGATACCAACTGTAGTAACCCGGATTTTGAGCGACTTTGGTTATCGACATAAGCTCGATGTCGATAACCAAAACATCGAAAAATCCCAGTAATTAATGAAAGAAATTAGAAGGTGAGAATAGATAAGATAGAACTTATAGAATAGAAGAAGAAGAAGGACATCATCATCAGAGTAAACACGAATCTCACAGCGGAACGAATAAAATATAACATAACATTTCTTTGAAATAACATCATTATATGTATACAATAACACTTATCAGAGTACAATACTTACAACAATAGTGGAAATAATAATAGCTATAGAATCCTGAAGCCTCCTGCTCCAAGCTCTCCAAGTGTATCTATAAAATCCCGACTACTTGACTGCCCGTACAAATTTAGGCACCCAAGAGTTTAGGGAAAACAACAAAATAAACTCCGGGTCAGTCATGGGACTGGTGTGAATAAACTCAAATCATTTAAACAGGTGTATGATATCTCATAAGACCACGCCGTGAATACGGAACGGGTTTTTCCCTTATGAGAATCCAAATAACTTTTCAAAGCAATATCATTCTGATATTATAATAATGTCTAAGTACAAATAAATATCAATCTAGCAGAAACGCTTGCATCTCACGTTACTACATATATAGTATACAATCAAAATCGCAAGCACGTATTGGATTATTGGATTTCCAACTATGACAAGGTATGGAACCACCTTCCGATCAGTGTACTCTAGGAACGATACACTGGAGTTCAACAAGAACATCTTGCAACTCAGCCACACATGACCGACCACTCATTTCGCTTGAGTGTATCGAATGTACATCACCAACGGTTGGGATCAGCAACCGTTCCCGTATATATATATATGGGACATCATTGATTGATTTAAGAAACAAATGAATATTCTTTAGATAGGTGATTATACACCCTACTTCGGTGCGACCGACTTAGCCATGCTGCCTGCCCGATTTCTGTCATTTACCGGTTGATGAGGCTAGAAGCTACGCTTTATCATTACATCAGATTCAATTCGAATGCTACATTGTCAAATCTATCGAAATCACTAATTGACGTTTACAACAGTACATTACGTGTTAGCTAAAGAAGTTTCCTTCTCCGCTTCCACTCTTGGTACGGTTGAAGAAATCAATGTACGTGACCTTTCTGGAAATACTCGGTCAGACATTCATTCATACAAATCATCATCATTCACTTAGAACATCACATCGTCATACCCGCCAAATCACAAATTGACTTATCCAAAAATAACACGGATATACAGCTAAGAGAAACAAATTCCTCCGCCACCAAACGTGAATACGTTTGAACAGATCAGCTTACGCGATCCATTGGATATACTCTGTCAGACATTCATCCATACAAGTTGTCCTGGGACTGGACAAACCGAAGGCACTATTCTGTAAACAGGATAGCCCTTGCATTTTACTCCGTCTTCAATTATCTTTGGCATATATGATTCGCGACGCTTATGCCAATACAGAGTGGTTCTTTGGATAAAAATCCAATCGGTCTCTCCATATTAACAACGTTTAAATGGTCAAAACTTTGATAGTCTGTGAGTTAACTATCAAAGAAAAACAAGTGTGCAAACAACAATATTATTTCCAGATGGAAATTATATCGAACAAACATCATTTAACATAAATCTCTTTAGTTCATTTATTTACTTATCTCCTGTTTCCCTATATTCTAAATTCTTATTTTCTTTTATTAGAAAACATTTCTGATTCTCGTTTGGAAAACATTTCCAAAACTCCTTTACGATCAAACCTTACCATTTCTTAGTTAAGAAGGAAGTCACTCAAGTTGGGGTATAATTACCTCTCAGACCTTAACTGAACAACGTTATAACTTCGAAATGGTCAAAGTTTATCTTTTAATCTTTAACAACTTCTTTACGCCTTTCTCGGATCCAATTTTACTAATCCACTTCTATATTTAAAACATTGGTTATAACGATAACGTTATAATCCCTACTTTCGAATTTTCTAACTTTAATTATAACTTCTATTCTTATTAGTGAATAATTAACCTAACACTTATTTATTTATAAATAAATAAATCTCTATTTAAACACTGGAAAGTATAAGTACTTTCCCGAATTCGATATAATCGAATTTGCCGATTAACTCTATTCGAGAAATCTCTATTTGATTAACTCTTCTTCGAATAACCTATATTCGATTAACTCCTTCTCGAATAAACGATATTCGATAATCTCTCTTCGAATAACTAGTATTCGATAACTCTTCCTTTTCAAATATCTCATATTTGAAAATCTCACTTCGATTAAACTATAATCGATAACTCCCTTCGATGAAACTAACATCGATAACTCCTTTCGATGAAACTAACATCGATAACTCCTTTCGATGAATCTAACATCGATAACTCCTTTCGATGAAACTAACATCGGTAACTCCTTTCGATGAAACTAACATCGATTTATTTAACTCGACGAACTTTACTCGACTAACTTAACTTGACTCGACTAACTCGACTTACTTAGTTCGACCAATTCGATTTGATTAACTAGGCTCGACTAACTTGGTCGAACCACCCTATCAACTCAACTTATTTAACTTAACTTATTCCTCAACTCGATCGACTCGATTAACTCCTATCGAATAACTAATATTCGATTAAACTCCATTCGCTTGACTCTAGATTGCAGCGATCGCAATGGTTACGCCTGATTCCCTCAGGAAACATCCGACCGCCGTAGACTATTTACAACCCTGCGAATTTCGCTAGCAGTCGTACAAGATGGCAACTTACCCTGAATACTATGTTTGACTAACTCTGTCTCAAATAACTATATTTGATTGACTCTAGTTTCGTTTTAACTCTAATCGATTAACTCTTACTAATTACTCCAACTGGTTAACTCTAACTGATTAACTCTAACTCTAATCGATTTACTCTAACTGATTGACTCTGATTGGTTAACTCTAACTCTAATTGATTTACTCTAACTGGTTAACTCTGACTGGTTAACTTTAACTCTAATCGATTTACTCTCACTGGTTAACTCTGACTAGTTAACTCAACTCGATTAACCTAGTTTGATTTTACTTATCTCGATTAACTGAACAAATCACTTTGATTAACTTGACTAATTCACTTTGATTGACTCAACTAATTCACTTTGATTTACCCAACTAATTTACTTCGATTAACTCAACTAACTCACTTCATTTTACCACTTAGTTTAACTTAACTAATTCATTTCGATTAACCGCTTAGTTTAACTTAACCAATTCCTTTAGACTAACTCGACCCATTCACTTAGACTAATCAACTTTGTTAAATCGACTAATCCACTTTGTTTAATCGACTAGTTCACTTTGATTAACTCATTCGACTAGTTCATTTTGATTTATTTATTCCCTAAATAAATATTTCTTTTTAATGATTCTATTTATTTTCTAATAACTATTTCCTCTTTATAAAATCCTATGATTTTATTAATACTTTATTTTCAAAATATTTCTTTTATAAAAATGGTTGATTTTATAAATATTACTTTATTTCCATTTTCATTGAAATATTCCTTTTCTACATCTCGGGGATTCTTTTGATATTTAACACACTATATAACATCGATAAATATCATCCCAACATACGTATTCAATATCAGAGTATATATCACATTATATATCACAATATATATAAATCACAGTAAAGTAACTGTTGAGGAATCCAGTTGGATTCCCCCAACCTGTTTCCCTACATCACAGATGTTAGACAACACTAGTATAATATTCTGATAAGCAGAATCAGCATATAAATATTTAGCGGTTTATATATATATATATATATATTCCACTAACTGACTAGCAGTTCAATCAAACAGTCAACACACAGTCAAACAGACAATAGTTAACAGTTCTAAGAATACACTGTAAAAATAGAACTATTTAGAGTTGGTGAGTTTTACTCACCTTTGGACGATCATCGTCAATGACGATAACCTTCGCTTGATTCAAACAATTTATTTTGCTATAAATTGTGACAGACTCTAATTGACTCGCGGTCAGTTCCATTGTGGAGTGCTCGTCCATACGATCCCAATGCAACTTACGGTTCTCGATTCTGACCTCGTATGACCAAGTTATACCTTTATAAAGTTGATACATTTTAATTTGAATTTTAAATAAAACTAGACTAATATTTATTGGGCTTCACCCTTGAATGTCGGCCCACTTACTCTTGCCTAAGCCCATTACCAAACCCTTTCTTCCTCCAGGACTTTGCCGTGAGCTCCCTGTTCTTCCTCAAGCCATTCACGCCACTTCCCATCCATGTTTCTCACTCGATACTCCACCGATCAGCACAAAACTACCACCAACGATCTCCTCTTCCCCTCCTCTCCATTCTCCATCCACTCATGTCCCACTCGCCCTCCAGCCTCAGATTCCGTCCTCCAGCCCTACACGACGCATACAGTAAACCGCACGACACATTTCTGCACCGATATTTCCCAAAACTCCTTGGCGAGTGCTAAATCACTCAACGGACACACTCCCGTCCTCGATTCAACCCAATTCGGCCTCTACCACTCGCAGTTCCAAGCCCTAGTCTACTGGTAAATTTCGAGCTCCACGGATAGTTGATCGAATTCAGTAAAACACCTATGAAATCGAAGAGCAGGCTCCACTGATCACAACTATATTTATTTGGTGATTTTTAAGGATTTGATTCCATTCGTTTTGATTTTAAAAAGAGACGTTTTTGTCGTGGAGAGAAAAGAAGAAGCGGCGGCGGTAATAGTTTGACCTGAGGATGAATTAGGTTTAGAGAGAATTTTGGTAGTGTACTTATAGTAAATTATATATATTTTTATATTCGATATTATATTAATTTATATCGAACCGCTATTTGTATTTGGCTTTAAAAATCCCCTTGATCACATACGACACCCAAAAATCACCAAACTGGACATGCAGCTAGAGTTTTACATTACGGTCCCAACGAAGCTGGTTTCGTCGAATTCCGACTCCGTATGCTCATACAGCGTATTTTTAACTATCCAAATACTGACTGTTTCTCACTCTAAAAATCCGTATGGTCACACGGTGACTCTAAAAATCACGAAACTTGGAATCTAACAATAATTTGACATTGCGGATCCAACAAAATTAGTTTCGTCCAAAATGGAGGTCGTATGCAAAACTGGCTATTTTTCAAGCGCTGAACAGACTGTTTAAATATATAAATATATTTAAATATTATTAAATTAAATATTAATAAATTAATATTATCGTATATCTTCACATATGATATCGTACAGCTCCAGAATATCATATTAGAATTTACATCTTGATATTTCAGATTTCAGATTTATCGATATTCAGTTTATATCGAAAATCCTTTTTATAACGTAAATAAAGTGTTACGAATTATAAAAGAAATGTTACAGCGACTTTTCTAAAATTTGATTTGGACATAAATCAAAATCTACACAACGAAATCCCGATTTTTCTGTTCCATTAGAAAAATATACTCCATCAGCTCCACGCGTTTCTTGTTTCACAGAAATCCAGTTTAAAACGAATCCTGTACATCCAGTTGAAGTCTGAATCGCCAAATCGCGAACTGCTGCGTCGTTTCGAGCTCGATTATAATTATATTAAAATTCTACGTTCAAACTGGCGTCGATTGAATATATTCATTAATATAATTCAACTCTGAGCTGAGTTAAATATTAGGGACGACCCAGTTCACATTATATTGTCAATTCACTATTTCTGATTATTTCTGAATTATATATATTATTTAATAATTAAATATTCATTATTATTTAATTCAGGTCATCGATATTGCCAAATCGATATTTAGTAATTAGATTAATTAATTATTTAACCGCTAAAAATGCGGGTCACTACAGTTTGCCATTACCTCCTCCGTGATAATCTACAGGTAAAAATCTTTGAAGCAGAAGCTCTCCTTTCGATTCCTCTGATTTGAGAAGTTTTCCTTTCGATTCCCGCTTAATACCACGTACGATGATTTCCCGCTTCTATTTCATGAAAATTTTGGGAAGAGGCGGCTGTGTTGAGGTAACGGGAGCATAAGAAGGTTAATTTTCATTGCTTTCCATGTTTATCCCTCATTTCTTATTTTCAATGGATTTTGTAACGGTGCAAAATGGTTATAATATATGCTTGCTCGTTTTATAATGTTATTTTAAACGATTATAACGAACTTAAGCGTTGTTACGTTATAACGACAATTGAGTGTTAGTATTGAGAAAATACTTTTGTTAGAAATTTCATTTTTTGGTGTAGTGAATAGTCTCTCATATATATATATCCCTATTGTGGTACTTTGGTTTTTAGTTAGTTAAGTTGGAATTCTTATATAGTCTTGGGATTTAATTGTAGGAAAGAGGGGAATGTATAGTCACTTAAAATAATTAAAATGAGGTTTGGTGTTAATTAACTTGGGCTTGTGGTTAACTATTAATTGCTAATTTGTCTCGTGAATCTTGGTATAAAATGATGATGAAAAAAAATTTGATGCGTGGACGGATAATTGTTCAATTGGTGAAAGCCAATGTTTATTTCTAATACTACATATTAGGAATGGAATTTGATTTTACAAATGGGCATAATAATAATTGCAAATATATACTAAATGCTTAAAGTATATAATTCAGGCAAAGCTTTATTTATAAATTTATGTACGTATTATTTTGTTTAAATAAGTATGGCTTAAGGATTTTATGTAATAAATATTGTGTATTGTTGACATATAAGAGAATTTGTAACGACCCGGATTTTAAGCCATTTAATTTTGAACATTTAAATTGGTTTTAAATGTTGTATTGATAATTTAAATTTTTTTATAACGAATTTAATTATAAAACAAAGTTTTAACGTATAATTTATAACTAAATTTAAAACGAGCTCGTAACATCGTGATAGTTCGAAATTTAATGTTTTGAAGTTCAATTGAAAATACAGAATACAATATAAGTCGGATTTCTTCGAAACAAGAAACGTTTGAATCTAGTAAACTATATCTTTCTGTTGGAAATGAAAAATCGAGATTTTGTCTTATAAATAGTAAGTGATGTCCAAATCAAATTTTCAGAAAGTCGTTATGGAATCATTTATAAGTCATAACGATTAATTAATATATTAAACAATTGGTTTTAAATTTGGACATGATTTTTAAGATGTATCGGTAATTTAAATTATAGAATTTTTCCGTAATTTTTAATTTGGAAAATAAGCAACTTTTTGTTTAACGTAATTTTTGCCGTAGACCAACATTTTTGGAATTTCACAATAAAAACTAACTTGTCTATTTTATTATAGTTTTGTAATCCTGACACGTTGCTGGCCACAAGGCTATTTTTATTTTTGTCAAGAGGGGTGCGTAAAGGAATGAAGTTTTGATTATTTTAGGACACGTCTATCTCTTATCTCTACATTCCAATATTACTTCTTTCATTTACCAAATTTGGTATTTTATTATTTCTACAACGCATGTTGTATGAATCTATTAGAAAGAGGGAATCATTGTGATATTTGATTAATTATAGAAAAAGAAGAAAAAAACATGTTTCCTAAACATATACATGAGAAACCAGTGCCAACTGTGGGGACAGATCTCACTGAAGTGATATGAAATTAAAAACGAACATGAAAATTTCAGCTCCTAATTTCAAACATTCGGGTACGCTGAACTTAAGATTAATAAAATAATCATGTAGCTTCTCTGGAAAGCTAACTCGTTCCTTTCCACTGAAGTCATCCAAAATCTTCTATAGGAAGCCAATCTCTGTGTATATATATGTATTTCTAAATATTTTCTTTATTCACCTTGAAGCCAATCTCTGTTTATATATATCTGTATTTCTGATTATTTTCTTTGTTCAACTTGCAAGCCACACTTCTACAGAAATATATATATTATAAACTGTTATAAATACATACACTACTCCACTCTGATTCCCAATTCTCTACCGTTCCCGGTTTATTCCCATAAATAAATTTCACATGTAGAAGCGAGAGAGAGCTGCCACTTCAAAATAGGATTATAAATCCAAACAAATCAAAATCAAAACAAAACCATATAATTTTGATCCTGTGGCCTTGTATGATCGAGTTCTCCTCTCGTGTACCCTAAGTGATGGGTGCGATTTGTGTTCGATTTTGTTTGCAGCGAATTTCAAGGATAAATTTTGGGCAATTGGTCAGGCGTGTGGGTTTTTGAGTTCAATTTGGGGATCTAGGCAATGAGGTGCACCACCTGATGGAGTTTGGCGGATTTTCATGTGGAAAAGTGTCGTAAGTCTAGAGCTTAAATAGGAAATCATGGTCTGCATGGGGTTTCGAGTCCAGGTTCTAGGTGATTGGAAGTTGGGTCACTTGATCTGGTGGGCCCATAGTTGATGACCGTAGTTTGCCAGCAAAGTGCTGAAACAACATGGACTGGTTGTTGGTGGAATCAGTGTTGTTGACGATGGATTAAGTCAGTGGAGAACGGCGGTAATAGACAGCGTTGAAGTGCTGCAGGTGGGTTTAGCCTTAGTGAATTGAAATAGTGCTCAGCGGTTTTGAAATGGAGCAGTGAGGTGACGATGATGTGGGTCAGCCCGATGGTGTTGATGACAGTGGGACGGTGGTGAGTGAAGATTTATGAAGCGATTGTGTTCGAAGTCTGAAGACCATGATTTTTATTACTAGAAGAAGGTTGGGTAGGTTAATATGCTTATTAGATTAATCTAATTAAGAATTAAGTTTTATGATGGAGTAAAGAGTATGTGACTAGTTGATCACGTAGTTTGTTGGGTAATCACGATACTATCAACGTCGTTTTGCAGGGTATTGGATATCAAAATTTACATGGAAAGAGGAGCTGAGCTTGGTAAATTGGCAATGAAAGGAATGTGAAGTCCACGCTTTGTTAATGGGATGATATTGACTGACAGTGGGATTAAGATTGTGGGAAGAAGAAATAACAAGTCGGGCTCCATTAATTAAATCAAGTGATTATATAGGGTAATTAATACATCATTATAGAGTTAATAATTGATTAAGTGAGCTGTTAGTTTAATTAAATTGTATAAATTAATTGTTTATAACCGGTGCATACATTTTCAGAATTGAGCACCCTCGGTCACGTTGTAATCGTAGTGATATGGTCTACGTTTTGGAACAGATTCGGCTGAAACAACACCTATCAGAATTTCATGATAAAAATCAAATGCTTGTTTGGTTGTAAACGAAATAAAAGCAGAACCGCCAACTGCAAATCAATGTGAGTAAACTCACTAACTCTGCCTTATTTATATTTTTATATAAATGATTTTAAATTCATATACCACAATTTTATACTGTGTGATGGCCGTTTGGATGAATGGTTGATTAATTAGTTGAAATGCTTGATTAGTTATAAATATTTAATCGTTGATTCTCTTACCATATTATCTCGTATTGACGTGAAATTAATATTTTCGATGTTGATTAACATATGTGAATGCAGGAAAACAGATAGGAGGGATCCAACTGGATTCCACAACATTTATATTGTTGTGTTTGCATTGATTGTGACATATATTGTGATATATTAACTGTGATTGATCTTGTTGTGTTTAAAAATCACTGGCCTTAGAATTTTGGTGTTTAAATACCGAAAAATATTTTCGAATACAAAATGGAATTCAAGATTTCAAAAGGAAATTTATTTTTCCAATAAAATTGATGTGTAATTTTGAATGGGGTTAAAAAGTAAAAAACTTGTTTCATTAAAACAAGAAGTTTATTTTAAACGAGTTTATAAATTAAATAAATTATTTAACATTGGATAAAATGAAATATAAATTCAAATTTGAATTCGTATGGAAAAGCGGAACTTGGATTTGAAACCAATATTTGAAATGAGATTTGAACTTAGCAAATGATAAAGAAATTATAAATGAGATTTTAAATGATTGCAATAAAAGTGAGATTGTATGTAAAAATCTGAATAGAAGTTATAAATAGAATTTAGGTTTAAGATATTATTTATAAGTACGAAATCAAACTAATTTGATTGTATATAAAATAAATATATTCACGATTAAAGTGAATAATGTTTTAAGGAAATATTTCGCAAATGAAATATCTCTAAAGGAAATTTAGATTTGAAATATAAACTCAAATTGGGAATTGAATGAAAAGGGGAATGGGAAATTGTTTTAAAAGAAACGATGAATTTTAGTTCAAAATTTGGAATATAAAATAAAGTGTGATAATGTTTTGTAGACTAGAAAAGTTATAAAGAAATTGGATAATGATTTGGAAAAGATAAATTCGAAAGTGAATTGGAATCTAAATTAACCTGAAAGGGTAGATAAATTTCGAAGTTCGGAATATAAATCGAATATAGATTATTCGAGAGAGAGTTAATTATTGGAATTCATTATATCGAATTTAGGGAAGTAGTTACTTTTACTTTTCGTTTTGAATCAAATTTAATTAATTATTTACTTATTAATTTATTGAAATTAACAAGTGCAAGTTATATTTTTAGAAATCAAATATTTGGATACAACTATTTTAACGCTACTGTTATAATAAATGTCCTATAAATCTAAACAGCGATTTTAACGCTACCGTTTTCATAAATGTGTTATAAATATAAACAGTGATTGTAAAGCTATCGGTAAAATAAATGTTTTATAAATCAAACATTTGGAAACAGCGATTATAACGCTACCGTTATAATTAATGTTTTTTCGTAAAAGAAGTGTATTCTTAGATTGAATCTGAGAGTCGCGAAGCAATGTTTTTTTTGAAGTTGTGAGCTTTGACTATTTCAAAATTGATAATGTTGTTCAATTAAGGTCTGAGAGGTAATTATACCCCAACTCGTTGCTAGCTGTGTGAGCTGGGTACGCATGATAGAGGGTTCTCGCTTCGCGTTAGGTAACGGATGGGAGACTCTTACCTCTACATGTCCCTCGAAAGTAAGGGAGGGTTGTTTGTGAAGTCGAAAGGCTGGTCGTAAAATGAGTTGGTGGGGTACCAGTGTAAGCCACGGTGGGATGTTAGCCCGCTGACTTGGGGTTGAGGGATGGTTGAAAAGCCTACCAAAATCGCCAGTACATTACATTTGGTATCAGAGATGAAGGTTGAGTAGTAACCTTGGCTCTGTGGCGTGATTCAATAGAGATAGGGTTAGTAATACCCTAGATTAAATTTGAGTGTATATGTAGGAGCGCATATTTGTAGATTTGATACAAAACTGTTTTATATTTTATTGGCTGGTTTGTTGAATGGTTTATGAATTCTGGTCGATACAGGATGTACGACTGTATCGATAGGCGTTTCTAAGCTCTCGAACAAAGAAATTCGATATAGTATTGTTTTAAAAATGGGTAAATGAAATAATTTTGCCTAAAAATTATTTGATATAAAAGAAAAAAAATTCTGAAATACTATAATATATGGATGTATTGGTTGTTATTACAATCAAATGGAATTATGAAACATTGAAATGGTTATATAATTTGTATACGGATAATGCATACAAATGAGATAAACCAAGACTAAGTTCAAACCAAAATTAGAATTTAAATTCAGGGTGTTTAGGAATTATTTTTTGAAATATTATAAAGTAATATAACATTACTTTAAAGTATATTTGAATAAGAATGGTTTAAATGGATTTTTTAAAGGGAATAACACGGAAATCACTTCAGTGGCGAGAAAATAATTCTAATTATGGATCGCGATATTATCGGTATTCATTTTCGAGTTTCTAAGTGATTGATTGCTACCATAGTAGGTTTATTAATGGAAATTGTTAGAGGAAAATAGAGTTGTTTTAGAATTCAAATGTTTTGAATTGAGTTGATTATAAATATATGTGTATAACTATATATGATTTCAAACTTATTTGAAATAAAACCCGGGAATTTGAATTCTGAAATTAAAATTGAACTTGTATAAGTTGAATAGATTGAGATGGTAAAAATGTATCAAATGAATTACAATTTAACTGAAATTAAATTAGACTGGATTGGATTAGAGAAAATTCCGAATGAAATTAAATAAAGGGAAATGTTGAGATTCAAATTATCAATATGAATTCGACTTATAAATAAGCAAGTTGAATATATATTGGTTGCTGTTAACTGAAATTAAATTGTGATAAATTTGGATTCAAATATAATAAGTGGATTGACTTAAATAGAAATAAGACTTGAATTGATAAAATGGAGGTTGGATTGATTTGAAACTAACTGGAAATGGATATATGTATACTGAGCAGATATTGAATGGAAGCAAATGAAAGAGATAGGATTCTGCCCGACAAAAAGATACATGTTTACAATATTACTTGGGTTTGATGGTTTTATGAGCCTATGGGGCAAGCCGCTTGGTTTTTCTTATTTTCTTTTGGATTGGAGAAGGCCTATAAAGGCGAGTTGTGGTTGTACCGATTGAGCCATGTAAAGGAGATGCTAGCGAAATTTTTCAAAAATTTAAATAGTTAGAAAATTTTCAAGAAATTTTTGATAATTGAAAATCGAGTTATTAATTGTAACTAAAATAAGAAAAACAGAATTTGTAACACCCCGCCTCCACTAGGGTCACTCGCAAGGGAATGCACTAGCTTTAGAGGGGCATTAGTGGTAAACATGCACAGAAATATCACAAGACAGAACATATAAAATAGCGGAAGTAAAGTGGAACTTTCATAACATAAATAAATAAGGTCTAAAGCCTTTTACATCAGAGTACATCAAAACCTGTCTTGCAATAATAAAGAAGCATAAAGACTTTTCCATAAATTATTCCCCAAGTAAAAACAGTAAAGTAACCATAGCCAAGAAAAGTCCAAGCCATCCATGATGACCTTCAAGCAGAAGAAGTCCGAACTAAACAACAGTATTTCCTCCCTGTAACCTGGGGGGGGGGGGGAAACGGAAGAAAAGAGGTGAAACAAAACGGGTCAGTCAAAAAGACTGAGTAAGCCCTATCTACTATCAGCATAAAAACTAGTAAAGTTAACTGTCATGAGAAACTGAGATGAACATAAGCATGATGACATGATAGATAAGCTACATCAAAATAACAGGATGAACTACTGAACTCGGATAAACTAAGGTGTCATGATAAATTATGGTGTCAAGATAAAACAAGGTATAACATCGTCAGATTTCTATCAAGTATAATATCCCCAAGATATCTATCACGTATAACGTCCCATGGTATCTATCCTGTACATCTGCTCTGCACCTACCGTACTAGTATCCCCAACTGTATCATGTGTTATCCATGAATGACCCTTACTCAAAAGTCGTACAATGGTCCATGTCAACCTAATATGCCGCATATATAGGTTACTCAACTCGTATATTCCTTTCCGTGTATAATTTCAGTCCCATGCCGTAGACCATACGGGCTTTCCCATGAGATTCTATATTACTTTAACATAGTTCCATGATCCTTAAGATCGGTTTGGACTGTTACCCTAAACCTAGCTAGGGTCTTTTAACATGAATTGTCGTTTGTACAACTAGGACTTATGCTACCTAGGGCTACTAGTGATTATGCTTACCTATTGCACGTTTTCGTATCTCGGTTTGGGTTCAACCACCTAGGTCCACTAGGGATTACGCTAACCGTCAACCGCGCCATTTTTCCCACGCATATATCGTGAATCGTTTTTCCATGACTGTATGCACATGTATCACGTCGTGCCATCCGAGTCCTATCACAGGGCAGATCAGGAAATACAGGACTCAGTCGGGAGCCTTCGATTTATCCGCCGATGCAGATGCTTAGGTCTGTTTTTTTATACGTGGCTATGGTCCCACGTGACCACTCCCTCAACTAGTGAAAGACAAGACAGGATAAATCCTGTATGAGAACACAACACTGGCCAACCCACATCCAAGCCTTACCGCAACCATAATTAGATAGCAATTATGGTCTATTTGGTGTTCTCTGCCTTTCCGTACGTACACGCTTGACCAAAGATGGTAGGTAGCCTGACGAAAAATGCTATCTAGGGTACGACCGTGTATCGTCGACTATCCCCTATCCATCCCTGTCTTTAGGTCGCTCGCATAGCAACCAAGGCATACTCTTGGTTCTTCTAACGCAGACCTTAACCTCTCATGATCCTAGTATGATCACCTGGCAGCTCACAGAGGGATCCCAAGAATATCCCCGCGTTCCCCGAAGCCGCTGCTTCGCTACCCAGTTCGCTGGAGCCTTTATCTAAATCAGATACTTGCTCCTACTCGTATACTTAAACGATGACCTACCGTATCAGGTTACTCATCTATCTATGAACTGGTCTAAATTTCCTTGACTAAGAATCATTACTTAGTTATTCTTCAACTAAGGTTTACCACTTAGCCTCATTCCCGTTATCCTTGTTAACTACGGTTATCCACCTAATCCTCCGAACTAGGGTTTACATAATGGGTTAAGTGTCACTTAAGTTCATGACTTAACCCGTCTACAAATCATGTCAAAATTGGCTAAGTATCCAAGTTCAAGACTTAACCCTACAAACCATGCTCAAGTTGGTTAAGTATATATTAACTTGACCCTATCAAATTACTGAGTCAAATCGGTCAAGCGTATTTAAGCGATTCGTGACTTAGCCTTATCATGTTTTCACGCTAGATTGGTTAAGTATGGGTTAACTTAACCTCCATAAATTCACGAGTTAGATTGGTTAAGTATAGGTCACTTAATCACCTCAAATCATCATGTTAGATTAGTTAAGTGTTTAACTTAACTCCATTAAACTACCAAGTGGGATTGATTAAGTCTAGGCTAACTTAACCCCATCCGATTTCCATGCTTAGACTAGTTGAGTCCAATCTTAACCCCATCCGATTCCCATGTTTAGACTAGTTGAGTCTAATCTTAACCCCATCCATTAACTGTATTTTTTCGGTTAAGTGTCATTAAGAAAACTTACTTAACCTTCCCAAATTATCGTGTTGGATTGATTAAGTGTTGGTTAACTTAACCCCGTCCACTAGTCGTATAAAAATGGTTAAGTGTCATTAGGCAAATCAAGTTACTTAACCTACCCAACCTTGTCATGTTTTGTTAAGTATCATTAGCCTAATCAAATTACTTAACCCATTTGTCCATGTCATATTTGATTAAGAGTCATTAATCAAATTAACTTAACCCTATCATGTGGCATTAATTACTTAATGCACCTCAACCTCTCACATTAGACTTTGTTGTGGTTACTAGTTAAGCCGGTCGGTTCCAGGTAGCTTTATACCACAACTTGGTCTAACCTCGGGTTCAAGCACAACATGACCAACTTCTCACATTGGGTCCTATTGTTTGCAACTACTAGTTAGGCCGGTCGGTTCCGGGTAGTTTTACGTTGCAAACTCAACCCAACCTCGAGTTGGCCACACTTATATTATCTAAGTGTCATGTCCATCATGTTTCCAAAACATGTTACAAGTTTTCAAGCATTTGGGTAGACCTAACTTAATAGGTAAATTCCCAAAGGGTAGACCTAACTTAATAGGTAAATTCCCAAGCTTATGTTTTTATGCATACGTACATGTCAAATTCCATGTTATATTTCAAGTCATGTTTTCAAGTATAAACACATGTCATATTTAACGTTACATGTTGTCATGTTTATACCCATTTACCCAAATCGTGTTCATGTCATTATGTTTTTCCATAATGTGACCCCAACGCTTTTAAACTCGCATAATGGATTCAAAGAAGGAACTTGTCAAAGGCATGACAAAAATGGATATTAAGCCACATGTTAATCATGGTGGCAATTGAGGCACAAATGTGTTCATTAACTCGCATGTTGCATTCTTAAGCCTCAAAACATGCATAAACCCAAACTTGGCACATAAGCGAATCATGGTGACAAAAGACATGGAATGGTGACTAGTAACTCGCATATATCATCATATAAGGGTTATGACTTCATATGCAAGTTGACATCAAGGTTATGAGAGTTCTCATGTTGCATAATGCAACATTTCAACCCAAAGGTTGTAGCTTTTAGCTCACAAGATCAAGATAATGACTTCATAAACTTGCATGACATGATAGCATGTATCATTCTCAATGATCAAACCCAAACTTGCAACATGAACATTTAACTTCATAGTTAATATCTAAGAGTAGGAAAAGGGCTTACATTGCTATGAAGGCACAAAAGATATGACAAAGTCCTTATGCAATCAACTAGACCCAAAATGCAAGCTCTAACATAAAACCCTTGAGCCAAAATGATCAAAACCCTTGCTTTATGATGCAAAGATAGAAACTTGACTTGAATGCAAACTTATGACACTCATACAAGCTTGAAAACACTTGTATGCATGGAAAATCTCTCATAGAAACAATTTAGAAATTTTATGAAGAGAGTGGAGGCCATGAGAGGTAAAATTTTGCCATAGTTTAGTTGTATGAGTGAATAATGATGATTTAGGGTTAGGTTAGGGTCTTATTTATAGATTAGGCAAGTGTTTTAGGCCATTAGATTAACCCTAGGTTAGATTAGGACCATCAGATCTCGGAAGCTTCCAGAAAACAGCCCAAAACACAGCCAAACCCTAAAATGGTGCACCAGGCCAAACTGGCCGAGCACCCCCTGTCGACAGCCAAGTCGACAGGGCTGTCGACTTGGGTCCAACAAAGTCGACTCCCAAGTCGACAGGGCTGTCGACTTGGGTGCTCTGGCGGGAATTTTCCCGCCTGGCCCAAACTGGCCCAAATATCCAAATTCAAACTTGAATTTGAAATCTGTTTTTACTTAGTAATTTTCTGAAAACTTCGTTGGGCCTTAATCGGGTCATACGGACTCCGATTCTCGAAAACTCAGACTCTATTTCGCGTATTTTTCCGAGACGAACGCAATGGCATAGCCCGTTTCACTTGATTCAGAATTTATAATTAAATTCTGCCCTAATTCTCTTTTAACATGTTATCGGAATACGGGTTGTTACATTCTCCCCACCTTTTAGGATTTCGTCCCCGAAATCTCCAAGTTAGGAAGAACATATCCTATCATCCATCATCCATCTACTCAAAACATCATCCGCAAGCAACCATTGTCCTTAGATGATTTCTAATGCTGTATGAATACATGCAAAGGGTGTGTGTATATGCACTTATCTAATGTAAATGATCAGGCCTGAGTGATCTAATGCAAAATATGTATAGTGCCATGAATCCAACATGTATGCAAATAATCCTAGTCATATAGATACTATATGCGTGCACAATCATTCATTCATATGCAACAACCGCATGATAATACATTCGACTTCATCCATAAATAAGTATAAATACTTGTGCATATGCAATATGAAATGTGACCGAGTCGAGCTGATATCTAATGTGTATTCGCGCATCCACGAGCAACCACTTGCAACCACTTGCAACCATATCAATCATAACATGTTTCAAATACATGTTTACATCCATAGGGTTCTGCCTAGGATTCCCTGAAACAGGGTCGAGAAGATAAACAAGACAAACTCCTTACGGGGTTTGTAACAGAAAATAGGACCGAGAGGATGTCCACAAAAAATAGCCTACAAGTAAGCTCTACAGAAAACAGGGATCAAGGATATACTCCCAAAAAGAGATATCATGCGCATATCTAGTCTTTGACCATCAAAGTCGTATTTCCTTGAGCTTAATTCTATTGTGCCTTGACCGTCTTTTAACTTCGCGATTTCGTAGCTTCTTATTTCCTGTTTCCATAACATGAGCTGGAACTCATTTCTTCGTCGCCTCTCGTTCCACTTGCACTTATCCTTTTTCTAGAATACTTGACGCAAACATGACTGCATACTCATGATCTCATGCAAGCTTTCCAAAATTCACTAGTGAATCTCGGACCTCGTACCACAAGGTATTCCACGTAGAAGAACTTTCTCTTGAAAGTAAACAGATGCCAACCAGGTTATCAAGCGCACTTACTAGGGTGATCTCTATAACCCATGCATAAATGAAGTAAACCATCCGTCTTATCGGCGAACCCCACTCGATTGGGCTTCAAATTTCCAATAAAGGCATCAAGGGATTCTAAGTAACTAGTCATGACAGAACCTCAAAAGGTTACACGATACTTCGAGGGTATTACCAAGGCTAGTCAAAAGGTCTAACTACCCTCCTATCAAAACCGAGAGTGGCATCCCTTACTGGATAACCACTTCATCCCTAGAATCCATCCATAGCTTATAAACATAAGCATTATTTCCAAACTCAACACTTGGCATAGACATTCTCAAATCCAAACAAGTCATGTATAAATGGACTGATTCTCCAATAGGACTTTGAGACAAAAATGGGATTCTCTATTACGCTAGTACTTAAGGTGCAGAGACTCAACTATCGAAGCAGACTTAAATGATACGATGATCAAAACAAAGTCCTAACGGGATAATAGAGAAGAAGAGCTAAACCTTTAACAAGATCGTTACCCTCCTTCCGAGGTACCCTAGAAATGAGAGCATACTATTACCCTCCCGATGACCTTGTCCTTGTCCCGTAATACTTAACTATCCACCACGTTTTACCATGCCAAAGGTACTCTCTCGTCATGGGTTTCATTGTTCCTCTTTCTCCCTCCTTTGAGGACTAAGCCATACCAACAAGTTGCTCATCCTTAAGCTCGTATCCTTTATCCTTTTTCTCACTATCCTTCCTTATAACGCGACCACTGGTCTCTCGAGAACCACCTCCATCGTATGGAAAGCACTTTCGTAGATAGAAAAGACTAGTCGCAATTAAAACCACTGTGACTACAGATGGAGGAAAGAAAGGAAAAGAGATTCAATCAAGGAAACAAGGATAGTGCTAATGGCCTTTGGGGAATAGCCTTTTTCTTTTAAAAGAAAATTTTCTTGAAAAATGCTTCTTTGTAAACGATTTTCAAATAATTTTCAGGAGGTCTTTAAAAACTTTTGCCCAGTCTGGTAACCTTCTGCTCTGATACCAAATGTAACACCCCGCCTCTGCTAGGGTCACTCGCAAGGGAATGCACTAGCTTTAGAGGGGCATTAGTGGTAAACATGCACAGAAATATCACAAGACAGAACATATAAAATAGCGAAAGTAAAGTGGAACTTTCATAACATAAATAAATAAGGTCTAAAGCCTTTTACATCAGAGCACATCAAAACCTGTCTTGCAATAATAAAGAAGCATAAAGACTTTTCCATAAATTATTCCCCAAGTAAAAACAGTAAAGTAACCATAGCCAAGAAAAGTCCAAGCCATCCATGATGACCTTCAAGCAGAAGAAGTCCGAACTAAACAACAGTATTTCCTCCCTGTAACCTTGGGGGGGGAGGGACGGAAGAAAAGAGGCGAAACAAAACGGGTTAGTCAAAAAGACTGAGTAAGCCCTATCTACTATCAGCATAAAAACTAGTAAAGTTAACTGTCATGAGAAACTGAGATGAACATAAGCATGATGACATGATAGATAAGCTACATCAAAATAACAGGATGAACTACTGAACTCGGATAAACTAAGGTGTCATGATAAATTATGGTGTCAAGATAAAACAAGGTATAATATCGTCAGGTTTCTATCAAGTATAATATCCCCAAGATATCTATCACGTATAACGTCCCATGGTATCTATCCTGTACATCTGCTCTGCACCTACCGTACTAGTATCCCCAACTGTATCATGTGTTATCCATGAATGACCCTTACTCAAAAGTCGTACAATGGTCCATGTCAACCTAATATGCCGCATATATAGGTTACTCAACTCGTATATTCCTTTCCGTGTATAAGTTCAGTCCCTTGCCGTAGACCATACGGGCTTTCCCATGAGATTCTATATTACTTTAACATAGTTCCATGATCCTTAAGATCGGTTTGGACTGTTACCCTAAACCTAGCTAGGGTCTTTTAACATGAATTGTCGTTTGTACAACTAGGACTTATGCTACCTAGGGCTACTAGGGATTATGCTTACCTATTGCACGTTTTCGTATCTCGGTTTGGGTTCAACCACCTAGGGCCACTAGGGATTACGCTAACCGTCAACCGCGCCCTTTTTCCCACGCATATATCGTGAATCGTTTTTCCACGACTGTATGCACATGTATCACATCGTGCCATCCGAGTCCTATCACAGGGCAGATCAAGAAATACAGGACTCGGTCGGGAGCCTTCGATTTATCCGCCGATGCAGATGCTAAGGTCTGTTTTTCTATATGTGGCTATGGTCCCACGTGACCACTCCCTCAACTAGTGAAAGACAAGACAGGATAAATCCTATATGAGAACACAACACTGGCCAACCCACATCCAAGCCTTACCGCAACCATAATTAGATAGCAATTAGGGTCTATTGGGTGTTCTCTGCCTTTCCGTACGTACACGCTTGACCAAAGATGGTAGGTAGCCTGACGAAAAATGCTATCTAGGGTACGACCGTGTATCGTCGACTATCCCCTATCCATCCCTGTCTTTAGGTCGCTCGCATAGCAACCAAGGCATACTCTTGGTTCTTCTAACGCAGACCTTAACCTCTCATGAGCCTAGTATGATCACCTGGCAACTCACAGAGGGATCCCAAGAATATCCCAACGTTCCCCGAAGCCGCTGCTTCGCTACCCAGTTCGCTGGAGCCTTTATCTAAATCAGATACTTGCTCTTACTCGTATACTTAAACGATGACCTACCGTATCAGGTTACTCATCTATCTATGAACTGGTCTAAATTTCCTTGACTAAGAATCATTACTTAGTTATTCTTCAACTAAGGTTTACCACTTAGCCTCATTCCCGTTATCCTTGTTAACTACGGTTATCCACCTAATCCTCCGAACTAGGGTTTACATAATGGGTTAAGTGTCACTTAAGTTCATGACTTAACCCGTCTACAAATCATGTCAAAATTGGCTAAGTATCCAAGTTCAAGACTTAACCCTACAAACCATGCTCAAGTTGGTTAAGTATATATTAACTTGACCCTATCAAATTACTGAGTCAAATCGGTCAAGCGTATTTAAGCGATTCGTGACATAGCCTTATCATGTTTTCACGCTAGATTGGTTAAGTATGGGTTAACTTAACCTCCATAAATTCACGAGTTAGATTGGTTAAGTATAGGTCACTTAATCACCTCAAATCATCATGTTAGATTAGTTAAGTGTTTAACTTAACTCCATTAAACTACCAAGTGGGATTAATTAAGTCTAGGCTAACTTAACCCCATCCGATTTCCATGCTTAGACTAGTTGAGTCCAATCTTAACCCCATCTGATTCCCATGTTTAGACTAGTTGAGTCTAATCTTAACCCCATCCATTAACTGTATTTTTTTCGGTTAAGTGTCATTAAGAAAACTTACTTAACCTTCCCAAATTATCGTGTTGGATTGATTAAGTGTTGGTTAACTTAACCCCGTCCACTAGTCATATAAAAATGGTTAAGTGTCATTAGGCAAATCAAGTTACTTAACCTACCCAACCTTGTCATGTTTTGTTAAGTATCATTAGCCTAATCAAATTACTTAACCCATTTGTCCATGTCATATTTGATTAAGAGTCATTAATCAAATTAACTTAACCCTATCATGTGGCATTAATTACTTAATGCACCTCAACCTCTCACATTAGACTTTGTTGTGGTTACTAGTTAAGCCGGTCGGTTCCGGGTAGCTTTATACCACAACTTGGTCTAACCTCGGGTACAAGCACAACAAGACCAACTTCTCACATTGGGTCCTATTGTTTGCAACTACTAGTTAGGCCGGTCAGTTCCGGGTAGTTTTACGTTGCAAACTCAACCCAACCTCGAGTTGGCCACACTTATATTATCTAAGTGTCATGTCCATCATGTTTCCAAAACATGTTACAAGTTTTCAAGCATTTGGGTAGACCTAACTTAATAGGTAAATTCCCAAGCTTATGTTTTTATGCATACTTACATGTCAACTTCCATGTTATATTTCAAGTCATGTTTTCAAATATAAACACATGTCATATTTAACGTTACATGTTGTCATGTTTATACCCATTTACCCAAATCGTGTTCATGTCATTATGTTTTTCCATAATGTGACCCCAACGCTTTTAAACTCTCATAATGGATTCAAAGAAGGAACTCGTCAAAGGCATGACAAAAATGGATATTAAGCCACATGTTAATCATGGTGGCAATTGAGGCACAAATGTGTTCATTAACTCGCATGTTGCATTCTTAAGCCTCAAAACATGCATAAACCCAAACTTGGCACATAAGCGAATCATGGTGACAAAAGACATGGAATGGTGACTAGTAACTCGCATATATCATCATATAAGGGTTATGACTTCATATGCAAGTTGACATCAAGGTTATGAGAGTTCTCATGTTGCATAATGCAACATTTCAACCCAAAGGTTGTAGCTTTTAGCTCACAAGATCAAGATAATGACTTCATAAACTTGCATGACATGATAGCATGTATCATTCTCAATGATCAAACCCAAACTTGCAACATGAACATTTAACTTCATAGTTAATATCTAAGAGTAGGAAAAGGGCTTACATTGCTATGAAGGCACAAAAGATATGACAATGTCCTTATGCAATCAACTAGACCCAAAATGCAAGCTCTAACATAAAACCCTTGAGCCAAAATGATCAAAACCCTTGCTTTATGATGCAAAGATAGAAACTTGACTTGAATGCAAGCTTATGACACTCATACAAGCTTGAAAACACTTGTATGCATGGAAAATCTCTCATAGAAACAATTTAGAAATTTTATGAAGAGAGTGGAGGCCATGAGAGGTAAAATTTTGCCATAGTTTAGTTGTATGAGTGAATAATGATGATTTAGGGTTAGGTTAGGGTCTTATTTATAGATTAGGCAAGTGTTTTAGGCCATTAGATTAACCCTAGGTAAGATTAGGACCATAAGATCTCGGAAGCTTCCAGAAAACAGCCCAAAACACAGCCAAACCCTAAAATGGTGCACCAGGCCAAACTGGCCGAGCACCCCCTGTCGACAGCCAAGTCGACAGGGCTGTCGACTTGGGTCCAACCAAGTCGACTCCCAAGTCGACAGGGCTGTCGACTTGGGTGCTCTGGCGGGAATTTTCCCGCCTGGCCCAAACTGGCCCAAATATCCAAATTCAAACTTGAATTTGAAATCTGTTTTTACTTAGTAATTTTCTGAAAACTTCGTTGGGCCTTAATCGGGTCATACTGACTCCGATTCTCGAAAACTCAGATTCTATTTCGCGTATTTTTCCGAGACGAACGCAATGGCATAGCCCGTTTCACTTGATTCAGAATTTATAATTAAATTCTGCCTTGATTCTCGTTTTAACATGTTATCAAAATACGGGTTGTTACAGAATTGGTTAATAAAAATTTCAAGTGGAATAATGAAATTGATAAATGGATTTAAAATCAATTGGAATGGGTGTGGATATGCAGAAGAGCATATGGATTTAAGACAAGAAAGTGATGACGGATTGTACAAAAATGGTGGACAAATCATTTGGAAAGAATTATGAATGGTCGAGTATTGGTATGAGAATTTGAAGGTCAGGTAAGAACTGGGTTATGAAAATTTGGAGTATAAGATTTCAACCAAGTAGGTTGTGAGGAGTTAGAGTTATAGCATCTTTACCCATTAGCAATTTCGAGGACGAAATTATTTTAAGGGGGAAGGATTGTAACGACCCTGATTTTTAGCCATTTAATTTTGAACATTTAAATTCGTTTTAAATGTTGTATTGATAATTTAAAAAGAATTTCATAACAAATTTATTTATAAAACAAATTTTTAATGTATAATTTATAATTTGATTTAAAACGAGCTCGTAACATCGTAGTAGTTCGAAATTTAATGTTTTGAAGTTCAATTGAAATACAGAATCCAATATAAGTCAGATTTATTCGAAACAAGATACGTTTGAATCAAGTAAACAGTATCTTTCTGCTGGAAATGAAAAATCGAGATTTCGTCTTATAAATTGTAAGTGATGTCCACATCAAATTTTCAAAACGTCGCTATGGAATCATTTATAAGTGGTAACGATTTAATTAATATAATAAATCATTGGTTTCAAATTTGGACATGATTTTTAAGATGTATTGGTAATTTAAATTATAGAATTTTTCCGTAAATTTTAATTTGGAAAATAAGCAACTTTTTGTTTAACATAATTTATGCCCTAGACCAACGTTTTTGGAATTTCACAATAAAAACTAACTTGTCTATTTTATTATAGTTTTTTAATCCTGACATGTTGCTGGCACAAGGCTATTTTTATTTTTGTCGAGAGGGATCCGTAAAGGAATGGAGTTTTGTGTATTTTAGGACACATTTATCTCTTATCTCTCATTCCAATTTTACTTATTTCATTTACCAAATTTGGTATTTTATTATTTCTACAACGCATGTTGTATGAATCTATTACTAAGAGGCCATCATTGTGATATTTGATTAATTATAGAAAAAAAAGAAAAAAAACATATTTCCTAAATATATACATGAGTAACCAGTGCCAACTGTGTGGACAGATCTCATTGAAGTGACATGAAATTAAAAACGAACATGAACATTTCAGCTCCTAATTTCAAACATTCGGGTACGCTAAACTTACAATTAATAAAATAATCATGTAGCTTCTCTGGAAAGCTAACCCGTTCCTTTCCAATTAAGTCATCCAAAATCTTCTGTAGGAAGCCAATCTATGTTTATATATATGTATTTCTGATTATTTTCTTTATTCACCTTGCAAGCCCCACTTCTCCAGAAATATATATATATATTATAAACTATTATAAATACATACACTACTCCACTCTAATTCCCAATTCCTTACTATTCCCTGTTTATTTCCACAAATCCCTTCAACCCAACATAGGTCATCGAAAGGATCTCAGACGACTCACCAAAGCACGAAAGCTAGGATTTTCCAGAAAATGGATTCCTATTAATTTCCCAAATGGAAATGAGAGAGATCCGCCACTTCAAAATAGGATTAGAAATCCAAAGAAATCAAAATAAAAAAAAACCGTATAAATTTGATCCTGTGGCCTTGTATGGTCTATTTCTCCTCTCGTGTACCCTAAGTGATAGGAGCGATCTATGTTCGATTTTGTTTGCAGCGAATTTCGGGTAGAAATTTTAGGGAAATTGGTCAGGCGTGTGGGTTTTTGAGTTCAATTTGGGGATCTAGGCAATGAGGCGCACCGCCTAATGGAGTTTGGTGGATTTTCATGCGGAAAAGTGTCAGAAGTCTGGTGCTTGAAGGAGAAATCACGGTTTGGATGGGGTTTCGAGTCAAGGCACTAGGAGATGGGAAACTGGGTCATTTGATCTAGTGGGCGCCGTAGTTGATGGTCGTAGTCTTCCAGTGAAGTGCTGAAACAACAGGGATTGGTTGTTGGTGGAATCAGTGTTTTGACTGTGGATTAAGTCAGTGAAGAACGGAGGTAATAGACAGCGTTGAAGTGCTCCAGGTGGGTTTAACGTTAGTGAATTAAAATAGTGCTCAACGGTTTTGAAATGCGGTAGTGAGGTGATGATGATGTGGGTTAGCCAGATGATGTTGATGACAGTGTGACGGTGGTGGGTTAAGACTTAGGGATCGATGGTGTTCGAAGTTTGGAGACCGTGATTTTTATTACTGGAAGAAGGTTGGGTAGGTTAATATGGTTATTAGATTAAGCTAATTAAAAATTAAGTTTTATGATGGATCAAAGAGTATATGACTAGTTGACCATGTATTTTGTTGGGTAATCACGATACTATCAACGTGGTTTTGCAGGGTATTGGATGTCAAAATTTACATGGAAAGAGGAGCTGAGCTTGGTAAATTGGCAATGAAAGTGTAACGACCCGCAAATCCGTACCCTTTGAGTCGACTAATAACACCACACATCCAACCCAATGACATAGAAATTCGAATCATTATTAGAAAGAAGTTAGAGAATGAGAAATAGAAGGAAAGAAATATTAGAATAGAAGAAAACGAAGATCACAAACTCACAGTGGAACAAATAAATTATATTAAATAACATAAACTTTGAAATACAAACCAGTAACTTCATATACATACCATTATCAGAGCACAACTGTTATCCCTGGAACAATTATAAACACCTGTTTCCAGATACAACATAGTACATAGCAGAAAATATGATGGTCTGTAGCTAACTGGTGAAGCCTCCTGCTTCTAGCTCTTTCAAGTGAATCTAAAAAATCCCGACCACTTGACTGCCCGTACAAATTTGGGCACCCAAGATTTTAGGGAAAACAAAACAAAATAAACTCTAGGTCATTCATTGGACTGGTGTGAGTAAACTCCAACCATTGGTTTAACTTTTGAAAATCCTTTTGAAAGAAAAGATAGTCGTAAGACTGATCCATACATAAACATGGATGGTTTTTATCTTACGATAACCCAAAATATTTTTGATATCAAATCCAGTGATATTACAATAGTGTCTACCTCACATAATAGAATATAGCGGAATGATTGCATCTCACGCTCCATATAAAATATTAAATCAAAAACCGCAGGGCGCCTATTGGAGATTGGATTTCCAACAAGACAAGGTATGGGACCACCTGTCGATAGTGTATCTCTAGAGGCAAATACACTAGGTTCAACAAGAACGTCTTGCAACCCGGCCCACACATGACCGACCACTCATTTTGCTTGAGTGTATCTAATGTATATCACCAACGGTTGGGATCAGCAACCGCTTCCCGAAAGGACAACATCGATAGATTGAAGAAGTAAATGGAATTTCTCTAGATAGGTGATTATACATCCTAATGGGAGCGACCCACATAGCCATGCTGCCTGCCCGATTTTTGTCAATCCCCGGTTGTGAGGCTTGAGGTTTGAATTAACAGAACAGCCCTTGCATTTTTCTCCGTCTTCGTATCTCTTCAACATAAGTTGATTCATAATTCTTATGCCAATACAGAGTGGTTCTCAGATATTAAATCTGATTCCGATCTCTCCATATTGAAAATGGTGATATAAAATAAATCAAAACTTTGATAGTCGGTGATTTAACCATCAAAGAAACATCCATACAATCAACGACCCTATTTCCAATTGGAAATTCTACCGATCAAGCATCAAACAACACTGGGCCCCTGTAAATCAATTCCTGATTATATTATTATTTCAAATTCCTGTTTCCCTATCTTTCGTATCCTTTTGAAGCTCAATTTCCCTTTCCATTCTTTGAAAAACATTTCCAATAAGTAATTTCTTTATTCGGGAAAATATCTTTTTTCCCCATTTGGAAAACATATCTATATATATATTAGCGAATCCTAATTTTCTATATTCAGAAAATATGCCGCATTAATATTGGAAAGTATTTCCAAATTCTCTTTCTTAATTCCTCATTGACTAATTCATTTCATTTTCTATACGTCGAAAATATCTCTCATTTTATTGGAAAAAAAACATTTCAAATTCTTTTAAATTAACGCGATGTTATAAATATCGTTATTATAACTTAAAACATTAACCAGTTATTAACTAACCAGAATGTTAACCAATCTTCACTATCGAACCTTAACCATTTCTTCATCAATCACGAAGTCAATCAAGTTGGAGTATAATTACCTCTCAGACCTTAATTGAACAACATTTTTAACTTTGAAATAGTCAAAGATCACCATTTCAAACAAACCATCGCTTACGCGACTCTCATATTCAATCTAAGAACACACATCTTTTACTTTAAAACACTGATTATAATGGTAGCGTTATAATTGCTGTTTCCAAATATTTGATTTATAAACATCACTTTTAACAACAGTGTTACAATCGCTGTTTAGAATTATAGAACATTTATTATAACAATAACGTTAAGATCGCTGTTAAAACAGCTATTATAACAGCAGCGTTAAAATTTCTATTTAGATTTACCAAACATTTATTATAATGGCAGCGTTAAAATCTCTGTTTAGATATATAAACATTCATTATGATAGTAGTATTACAATCGCAGTATAGATTTTACAAACATTTTAAGAAAGTTTGACATTGTCGAATTCTAAGTATACGCCCTTGAATTTAGCTTAATTTATTTAGATTCCAATCTTTGGGATAAAACCCGTCGTGTCCCTTTTGAAACAATCTCCCACTTCCTTTCTCATTCAATTTCCTTTTTGAACTCATATTTCAAATTCTCCAATTTTTTCCATATAAATATACTCATTTACGAAATACTTGCTTTATATCCTTATTTACTTCAAACGTGAATATCATTTTATAAAATCAAATCAGCGGATGATATTACGATCAAATTTCCTTTCATACTTTATTTATTTAACATTTCATACACAATCTCTTTTTATTTCCAAATATTTAAAATCTCATTTTTATATTCCAGTCATTTAAAAACCTCCTTCAAAACTTCCTTTATAATTTTCTAAGTTCAAGTCTTCTTTCAAATGTTGGTTTCAAATCCCATTTCCACTTTCCCATATAAATTCATATTTGGATTTATATTTCAAATTATCCAAAGATAAATAATTTACTTAATTTATATACTCATTTAAAATCAACTTATTGTTTAATAAAACAAGTTTCTACCTTTTTACTATATTTGAAATAACACTTCAATTTTTGGAAAAATATATTTTCTTTTTAAATCTCAAATCTCATTTTCTATTCGAGAATATTTTACGGTATTTAAATACTAAAATTCCAGGGTCAGGGTAAATCAAACACAACAAAGTCAATCATTGACTATATATGTCACACCACACATCAAAATCAAGGAAAAACAATAATATAAATATTGAGGAACCCAGTTGGGTCCCTCCAACCTGTTTCCGTGCATCCACAGATGTTAATCCTCATCAATAATATTATTTCACATCAGTATGAAATATCAGAACAAATAATCGATCAACAATGTAATCATATCAACCAATTTCTCAACTATTCAACCAAGCAACCATCACGTAATATAAAATAATTATTTTAACAAAACGCATTTATATAAAAATATAAACAAAGCAGAGTTAGTGAGTTTACTCGCCTTCTCTTGCAGTTTTCGATTCTGCTTTCATTTCTGTTAAAATCAAACAGCATTTGATTCTATCATGAAATTTCAGTAGCTCTGTTCTGAGCGGAATCAATTCTACTGTTTACATTCTGTTGTTGTGATTTTCACGTGGTCGGTTTCGTCCAGTTCTATATACGGATGAGTGAGATATTAACATTATAATTTTATTTATAATTAACGATCTTTAACCATATATATATTAATTTACTTTTAATTAATTAACACCGTAAGCCATGTTTTAACCCTTAAATTGCGAATACCGTTGATGCTTTTCCTTCTCCCATGAACAAAGTGGATGCCAGTAGCTTTAATTCACTATGACCGAACTGTTCTTCCTTTCTACCATTTGATGGAAAATACTGGAGTTCAACACCTTCCTCATCTCGAAAAAAAACTGGACTCCATCGTTCAGGTCACGTCCGCCTATCCCTACCATATGCTGAAACAGTTATATGTAGTATAGCCCATCTAAACTGATTCCTTCATTTCACCATGAAACATCAAAGACTATCCTTTTGCTACTTGTGCCAACCTTCTCCCCAAATAACTAGAACTTCCTACAACATTTTATTCCAACTCGTCACTGTTCCAACATGCATTAGTAACTCACGCCATGTTCGAATTCCCCCTTAACAAAAGTACCCTACTCCAATACTGACCCACCTCCCATGTCTTCTTTCCTCCCACTCTTATTCTGCTCCCTCCATATTTTGATCGTTCTTCACGCAATTTTACTCCCCAGTTCAGAAATCTGATCTCTCCCTCACGTCCTTTCTACTTAACACCATTCAAACTGCTATAGCCCCATTTTCCTCCATCACGGTACAGTTGCGACATTAATTTGCACAGAACTCCACCACAATTTTCCTCAGTCCATCACCATCGAAATTCGTCTGTTGCCACCCATCTTCTCGACGCCATGACTCCAAGTTCAAAACTCCAACCCAATCGTTGTATACATCATTCCACTGCCCACTTTGCTAAACTCAACGCGTTGGCCTCCAACAGGTTCCCGGAATCTCAACCTTCTCGTACAGGTCACGACACAAAGCAATGTCGAATTTCGCAAAAAGTCTGCCATTGGCGCTCCTTGATGGCCTGAGCACCACCGTCCCCTCCGATCTGCAAAACAACAGCCCCAACTCCAAAGATTTCCATGCAAGCCCACCGGGGTTCCAGAAAAATGCAAATTTTATTGTGTTCGAACCCAGTAAATGGGATATTAACATGAGCCTCTCGCTTGCTTGAGCACAATGGATCCAAGATTTTCGAATTCCATGATGTGTTGGATTTTTAATTGCTTTTCAAAGCACACGATTTTTCTTATATGCTAAATCAGGGAATGAAAACGAACGAGAATAGAAAATTTGGGGCATAGGGATTTTTAGGATAGTGAACAAATGGGGTCAGCTGGGTTAATTTATAATGTCAAATGCCATGACAAGCACGGTTTGTATAAGCTTGGGGAACACGGATTTGAAAACGTAGAGAGCACGATGTTTGAAACTTTCACGGCAAGGTGTATTATTTATTTTATATCGTATGCATATATATAATATTCTCATTGGCTAGTCTGCTCATTGATTGTTAATGAACACATAAAGAAATGACTGCGTAATAATCAGCTTGATCAAGAATTACGAAGATGACCGTAAACTGTAGAATGTATATTTGCATCTAACCTTTCCAGGATCTTGAGAGTTGCTAATTTATTTGTGTAGAAGATTGATTTCTAAATTTTATTTCTTATGCTGGTTCGTCCATTTCTGCAAATGTAATATGGATTGGGTACGATAGAACTCACTAGTTCAATGTGTATATATATGTTGCTTTTAAATTTTGATGTAGTATTTTTATATTGAATGGTGCAACTTTTGTGTAATGCTCATGTAGAAATTATATAAATCTTTATTTGGTATCCTGCTATAAAGGTCTCGTCCACTTACAGACTGCTATAGACAAAAATAAAAATACTACCGTGTCGAGCGAGGTGCCATGATCCCAAAAATATAATAATATCGGTAGTTTAACTTATATTATGAAACCCCAAAATATTGATATAGGGTGCAAAATACTCCAAGTAAAAAGTCGCGTATTTAACTAATTAAAAATTATAGTAAAATTCTAAAAATTAATTTATAACTACGCCTCAAAAGAATCTTGTCCAAATTCGAATCCAATATTTAACTATATTAAATAAACCATTATGGCTTATACACGACTACACATCGACCTTCTAAAAATTTGATTTGGACATAACTCCCAATATATAAGACGAAATCTCGAAAATTTTCTTCCGTTAGAAAAATATAGTTAAACAGAACCGAACGTTTATTGTTTCAAAGAAATCCGACTTATAACGAATTCTGTATATTCTTTTAAAGTTCGAATCGCCAAATTATGAATTACCATGCCGTTACGAGCTCGTTTTAAATATTTTTATAAATTATAAGTTTAAATATCGTTTTATTAAATAAACTCCTTATAAATTCCTATAAAAATTCAAATAAAAAAGTTAAAACAAATTTAAATATTTAGAATTCAACGGCTGAAAATCCAGGTCGTTACATTCCTTCCCCCTTAAAATAATTTCGTCCTCGAAATTGCTCGTGTAGGAAAAGATGCTACATACCCTATTAACTAGGTCCAAAATTCCTTTTTGTTCAATTCTTAACTTTAGTTTAACCAGACCAATATATTTCAATTAAAATATTAAATCATTCTTACTAACGTAAATTTTCAAAAATTTCTAACACTTTGAATTCTGAAAAACTTCGGCAACATCTCCTTTGCACGACTCAATAGGTACAACTACAACTCGCTTTTCTAGGCCTTCTCCAATCCCAAAAGAAAATCAAGGGCCAAGCGGCTTGCCCCATAGGCTCATAAAACAATCAAACCCAAGTAATATTGTAAATATGTACCTTTTTGTCGGTATAATTCTATCTCTTGCATTTGCTTCCATTCATTATCTGCTCAGCATACATATGTACATTTCCAGTTGGTTCCAAATCAATCCAACTTCCAGTTCTTAAATCTCTAATCAACTTCTGATTAGTTCACTTCCATTCACTAATCCAAACCGAGTTCTGTTTTCAAAAATCAACCCCTTTATCTTGCTTGAGTTCATTTCCATCACAGTTTAATTCCAAACAACATCATCATATATATATATTCAACTTGTTTATACATACGTCGAATTCACTTTATTAATTCAAATTTCACGCATTTCTCTTTGTTTAATTTCACTCTGGATTTACTCTAATCCAGTCCAATTCCTTTTAACTTAAGTTAAATTTCAATCCATTTGATTTACTTCCACCATTTCAGTTTATTCAACTTATACAAGCTAAATTTTAATTTCAAAATTTAAATTCCCAGGTTTTATTTCAAATTAGTTTGAAATAATATAGATACATATATCCATAACCATTTACAAATCCAAAACCTTTGAATTTTAAAAATAACTTGTTTTTTCCAAACAAATTTTCCATTAACGAACTATTATGGTAGATATCCGTCACTCAGAAACTAGAAAATGAATACTGAAGATGTTGCGACCCATCATCTGAATTATTTTCTTGCCACTGAAGTGATTTCAGTGCTTAACCACTTTTAAAATCGATTTAAAAAACATTCTTATTCAAAAATACTTTAAAGTAATGTTATATTACTCTTAAAAATACTTCAGAAAATATTTCTAAACTTCCAGAATTTAAATTCCAATTCTGGTTTGAACTTAATTTCATTTCATCTTGTTTATGTATATCTTCCATATACAAGTCATATTAGGTTATATATAACCATTTCAGTATTTGATAATTTCATTTGATTGTAATAACAATCAACACATTCAATAATTTCAGAAAATTATCACTTTTATATCAAAAATATCTTTGGGCAAAATTATATCATTTACCCATCTTTAAAACAATACCGTGTCAAATTGTTCTGTTCGAGAGTTTAGAAACACCTATCGATACAGTTGTACATCTTGCATCGACCAGAATTCATAAACCACTTAACAAACCAGTCAACACAATATAAGACAATTTTATATAAATCTACAAGTACGCGCTCATATATATACACACTCAAACTCAAATCTAGGTTATTACTAACCCCATCTCTATTAAGTCACGCCACAGAGCCAAGGTTACTACTCAACCTTCAGCTCTGATACCAAATGTAACAACCCACAAATCCGTACCCTTTGAGCCGACTAATAACACCACACGTCCAACCCAAATGACATAGAAATACGAATCATTATCAGAAAGAAGTTAGAGGATGAGAAATAGAAGGAAAGAAATATTAGAATAAAAGAAAACGAAGATCACAAACTCACAGCGGAATGAATAAAATATATAGATAACATAAACTTTGAAATACAAATCAGTAACTTTATATACATACCATTATCAAAGCACAACGGTTATCCCTGGAACAGTTATAAACACCTGTTTTCAGATACAACATAGTACACAGTGGAAAATATGATGGTCTATAGCTAATTGGTGAAGCCTTTTACTTCTAGCTCTTCTAAGTGAATCTGAAAAATCCCGACCACTTGACTGCCAGTACAAATTTGGGCACCCAAGAGTTTAGCGAAAACAAAACAAAATAAACTCTGTGTCAGTCATGGGACTGGTGTGAGTAAACTCCAACCATTGGTTTAACTTTTAAAAATCCTTTCGAAAGAAAAGATAGTCGTAAGACCTATCCACACATAAACATGGATGGTTTTTATCTTACGATAACCCAAAATATTTTTGATATCAAATCCAGTGATATTACAATAATGTTTACCTCAAATAAATAGAATCTAGCGGAATGCTTGCATCTCACGCTCCATATAAAATATTAAATAAAAAACCGCAGGGCGCATATTGGTGATTGAATTTCCAACATAACAAGGTATAGGACCACCTGCCGATAGTGTATCTCTAGAGGCAAATACGCTGGGTTCAATAAGAATATCTTGCAATTCGGCCCACACATGACCGACCACTCATTTCGCTTGATTGTACCAAATGTATATCACAAACGGTTGGGATCAGCAACCGTTTCCCGAAAGGGACAACATCGATAGATCAAAGAAGTAAATGGAATTTCTTTAGATAGATGATTATACATCCTAATGGGAGCGACCCACATAGCCATGCTGCCTGCCCGATTTTTGTCAAACCCCGGTTGTGAGGCTTGAGGTTTGAATTAACAGAATAGCCCTTGCATTTTTCTCCGTCTTCATAATCTCTTCGACATAAGTTGATTCGTAATGCTTATGCCAATATGGAGTGGTTTTTAGATATTAAATCTGATTCCGGTCTCTCCATATTGACAACGGAGATATAAAATAAATCAAAACTTTGACAGTCGGTGATTTAACCATCAAAGAAACATCCATACAATCAACGACCCTATTTCCAATTGGAAATTCTACCGATCAAGCATCAAACCACACTGGGCCCTTTAAAACAATTCCTGATTATATTATTATTTCAAATTCCTGTTTCCCTATCTTTCATATCCTTTTGAAGCTCGATTTCCCTTTCAATTCTTTGAAAAACATTTCCAATAAGTAATTTCTTTATTCGGGAAAATATCTCTTTTCCCCATTTAGAAAACATTTCTATATATATATATTAGCGAATCCTTATTTTCTATATTCAAAAAATATGCCGCATTAATATTGGAAAGTATTTCCAAATTATCTTTCTTAATTCCTCATTGACCAATTCATTTCATTTTCTATACGACGAAAATATCATTTATTTTATTGAAAAGACATTTCAAATTCTTTTAAATTAACGTGATGTTATAAACATCATCATTATAACTTAAAACATTAACCAGTTATTAACTAACCAGAATGTTAACCAATCTTCACTATCGAACCTTAACCATTTCTCCATCAATCATGAAGTCAATCAAGTTGGGGTATAATTAACTCTCAGACCTTAATTGAACAACATTCTCAACTTTGAAATAGTTAAAGCTCACCATTTCAAACAAACCATCGCTTACGCGATTCTCGGATTCAATCTAAGAACACACTTCTTTTACTTTAAAACACTGATTATAATGGTAGCGTTATAATTGCTATTTCCAAATATTTGATTTATAAACATCACTTTTAACAACAGCGTTACAATCGCTATTTAGAATTATAGAACATTTATTATAACAATAGCGTTAAGATCACTGTTAAAACAGATATTATAATGGCAACGTTAAAATTTCTATTTAGATTTACCAAACATTTATTATAATGGCAGCGTTAAAATCGCTGTTTGGATATATAAACATTCATTATGATAGTAGCATTACAATCGCTGTATAGATTTTACAAACATTTTAAGAAAGTTCGACATTGTCGAATTCTAAGTATACGCCCTTGAATTTAGCTTAATTTATTTAGATTCCAATCTTTGGGATAAAACCCATCGTGTCCCTTTTGAAATAATCTCCCACTTCCTTTCTAATTCAATTTCCGTTTTGAATTCATATTTCAAATTCTCCAATTTTTTCCATATAAATATAATCATTTACAAAATACTTGCTTTATATCCTTATTTCCTAAAACGTGAATATCATTTTATAAAATCAAATCAGTGGATGATATTACGATCAAATTTCCTTTCTTACTTTATTTTTTTAACCTTTCATACACAATCTCTTTTTATTTCCAAATATTTAAAATCTCATTTTTATATTCCAGTCATTTAAAAACCTCCTTCAAAACTTCCTTTATAATTTTCTAAGTTCAAGTCTTCTTTCAAATGTTGGTTTCAAATCCCATTTCCACTTTCCCATATAAATTCATATTTGGATTTATATTTCAAATTATCCAACGATAAATAATTTACTTAATTTATATACTCGTTTAAAATCAACTTCTTGTTTTAATAAAACAAGTTTCTACTTTTTTACTATATTTGGAATAACACGTCAATTTTTGAAAAAATATATTTTCTTTTTAATTCTCAAATTTCATTTTCTATTCGATAATATTATACGGTATTTAAATACTAAAATTCTAGGGTCAGGGTAAATCAAACACAACAAAGTCAAACACTGACTATATATGTCACACCACACATCAAAATTAAGGAAAAACAATAATATAAATATTAAGGAACCCAGTTGAATCCCTCCAACCTGTTTCCCTGCATCCAAAGATGTTAATCCTCATCAATAACATTATTTCACATCAATATGAAATATCAGAACAAATAATCGATCAACGATGTAATCATATCAACCAATTTTATCAAATATTCAACCAAGCAACCATCACGCAGTATAAAATAATTTAAAAAAAAACTCGTTTATATAAAAATATAAACGAAGCAGAGTTAGTGAGTTTACTCACCTTGTCTTGCAGTTGTCGATTTTTCTTTCATTTATGTTAAAATCAAACATCGTTTGATTCTATCATGAAATTTCAGTAGCTCTGTTCTGAGCGGAATCAGTTCTACAGTTTAGATTCTGTTGTTGCGATTTTCACGTGGTCGGTTTTGTCCAGTTCTGTATATGAATGAGTGAGATATTAACATCATAAATTTATTTATAATTAACGATCTTTAACCATATATATATTAATTTACTTTTAATTAATTAACACCGTAAGCCATGTTTTAACCCTTAAATCACAATTACCATTGATGCTTTTCCTTCACCTATGAACAAAGTGGATGTCAGTAGCTTTAATTCACTATGACCGAACTGTTCTTCCCTTCTACCATTTGATGGAAAATACTGGAGTTCAACACCTTCCTCATCTCGAAAACAAACTGGACTCCATCGTTCAGGTCACGTCCTCCTATCCCCACCATATGCTGAAACAGTTATATGTAGCATAGCCCATCTAAACTGATTCCTCCATTTCACCATGAAACATCAAAGACTACCCTTTTGCTACTTGTGCCAACCTTCTCCCCAAATAAATAGAACTTGCTACAACATTTTATTCAAACTCGTCGCTGTTCTAACATGCATTAGTAACTCACGCCATGTTCGAATTCCACCTTAACAAACGTACCCAACTCCAATACTGACCCAACTCCCCTTTCTTCTTTCGTCTCACTCTTATTCTACTCCCTCCATATTTTGATCGTTCTTCACGCAATTTTACACCCCAGTTCAGAAATCTGAACTCTCCCTCACGTCCTTTCTACTTAACATCATTCAAACTGTTATAGCCCCATTTTCCTCCATCACAGTACAACTGCGACATTAATTTGCATAGAACCCCACCACAATTTTCCTAATTCCATCACCATCGAAATTCGTCTATTGCCACCCATCTTCTCGACGCCATGACTCCAAGTTCAAAACTCCAACCCAATCGCTGTATACATCATTCCACTGCACAATTTGCCAAACTCAACGCGTTGGCCTCCAACAGGTTCCCGGAATCTTGACCTTTTCGTACAGGTCGCGACACAAAACAGTGTCGAATTTCACAAAAAGTGCCACTGGCGTGTCTTGATGGCCTGAGCACCACCGTCCCCTCCGATTTGCAAAACAACAGCCCCAGCTCCAAAGATTTCCACGCAAGCCCACTGGGGTTCCAGAAAAATGCGAATTTTATTGTGTTCAAACCCAGTAAATGGGATATTAACATGAGCCTCTCGCTTGCTTGAGCATAATGGATCCAAGATTTTCGAATTCCATGATGTGTTGGATTTTTAATTGCTTTTCAAAAGCACACGATTTTTCTTATATGCTGAAACAGGGAATGAAAATAACGGGAATAGAAAATTTTGGGCATAGGGATTTTTAGGATAGTGAACAAATGGGGTCAGCTTGGTTAATTTATAATGTAAAATGCCGTGACAAGCACGGTTTGTATAAGCTTAGGGAACAGGGATCTGAAAACGTGGAGAGCACGATGTCTGAAACTTTCACGGCAAGGTGTATTATTTATTTTATATCGTAAGCATATATATAATATTCTCATTGGCTGGTCTACTCATTGATTGTTAATGAACACATAAAGAAATGACTGCGTACTAATCGGCTTGATCAAGAATTACGGAGATGAACGTAAACTATAGAATGTATATTTGCATTTAAGCTTTCCAGGATTGTAACAACCCGAAAATGCGAGCCAGTTTAAAATTTTTATTTTGGCAATTTTAGCGAAGTTTGAACATTTAAAATGATTTATTTTAAATAATAACGACGGAAATTTATTTTGAATAGAATTAGAACATATATATATATCTATTTGAATCGTCGTTAGAATATAAATAATTATATATAATTATAAAAGGAATTGAAAATGGCGCGGTAGTTCGATAATTCGATTTCAAACTTCAATTGAATGTACCAGGTGCAAAATAAACCGGATTTTAGTGAAACCAAAAATATTAGAATCTAATTGAGAATATCTTTCCAACGAATCCATAAAATTGAAATTTCATAGCGGGAATCAAAAGATATGTCCAGTTGAAAATTCAGAATAGTCGCTATGGAATTTCGGCCCTTAAAATAGCCATTTTGCAAACGACCTCGGATTTCGACGAAACCACTTTTGTTGGATCCGTGATGTCAAGTTATTGCTAGATTCCATATTTCATAATTTTTCATCAGTATGTGAGCGTGGCAAAGGAAAACGTGTTTGACCAGTTTCGGTTGATTTTAATCGACTGGAAAATGGCCATTTTTCCATCGGTCTCAGAATTCGACGAAACTAGTTTTGTTAGGACCGTATCGTCAATACGAAGCTAGAAAATATTTTTCTAGAATTTTTCGAGTTTGTATGTAACCCTAGTAAATTGAAATGTGCGTTCAAATTCAATATATAGAGTTATATGTTGATTTTGGCGGAAACTGATCGAAATGATCGAACCAGCTTACGATACATATCCCATTGTGTTCGGAATGGTGGTAATTAGCTATGGACGACAGGCGGTGGGTCTCGTTTCGAGGTCAAAATAAAAAGTACCTTTTCGAAATTAAAAATAAATAATAAATATATATCCCTTATAACCCCTCCTCTCCACTTTCTCTCTCCCCGTCATTACAGAAATACAAAAAAAAGAAGAATCGATCGATCCTTTCCATCGCCACCCTCCGTTCGTCGTCATGACCACCGCCAGGCCGCCGGAGGTGCAGCGCCTCACCCCTCCCCCTTCCGATCCGCCTCGCCCTCTCCTTCTCGTGACAGCAAACCCCAAAACCCTAATCCCCCAAATCGAGCCACCCAAATCCGACGTAGTCTCCACCAGACCCGCCTCCTGGCACCCCGCGCCTCCCCTGTAGGCCCCTATGCCACGAACTCCCCCTAGCACCAACAGCCACCACCATTTGCTGTAAGTTTTTTTTTTACTTAAACTCACCTTGTAATTATTTACTTTCTTTCAGATTTTTTTATATACATATGAACTGAAAAGGACCGATTTTTAATACTTGAAAGGATTAGATTTTAAATAATGAAAAGGTGGAATTTTTATTTGTATGAAGTCATGATTTTTATCCCTATAAAAATAGGATTTTTGTTGTATAAACATCGTTATAGAATATGATTTTTATTCATATAAAAATATGGTTTTTACCATATGAACAACAACTTAAAAATGTGATTTTTAATATGAGAAAGGTTTTATTTTTATAAAAAGGAAAGTTAGGATTTTTTATTCTTGAAAAGATATGATTTTTATCCGTGTTACTTTGAAAGAAAAAATATAATATTTTTATATAGAATAGCATTAGAAAAATATAATCTTTTTATATAGAATAGCATTAGAAAAATATAATCTTTTTATATAGGATAGCATGATAAAAATATAATCTTTATAATATGAACACCGTTATAAAATAGAATTTTTATCTATATAGTAGCGATGTAAAAATAGAATTTTTATCTATATAGTATTGATGTAAAAATAGAATTTTTATCTATATAATAGCGGTGTCAAAATAGAATTTTTATCTATGTAGTAGTGATGTAAAAATAGAATTTTTATCTATATAGTATTGATGTAAAATTAGAATTTTTATCTATATGGTAGCGGTGTCAAAATAGATTTTTTATATACATAGCAACAATATAAAAATGTGATTTTATATATGTAGTGAATACGCAAAGAAAGTGACAAAAGGTGAAAAGGTGAAGATTTCCTACATTTGAAGTGTCGTGGAGTTGGGATATCTTTGGAGAGAACTTCTCACTTTAAATTCTCTTTTTCTAGTTATAAATATATATACTAGGATGCAGACGGTGCTTAGCAGCACTCGACACCCGTCATCCACAGACCATGGACGGCTTGTTTGTTTGATTAATGTGTTGTGAAAATTTGTTTTTGATGTCGATGTGAAATCGATAATAAACTGTAGATGGTTGAAATAAATTAATTATCGTTAAAAATATAATTTTAACGTGAATGTGAATAAATATATATTTATAAACAAATCGGTCGATTTGTTTATATACACTGATTTGACTGATATTGATTGGGATGATAAATTTTACACATCGCCCAACTGCACAAATAAAAATCTGTGTTTGTTGATTTGAAACCCCACACGGGTGTTGGGATGATATTTGACGTACACTAATCCCAATTATTTAATAGTATGTCGATGGATTGGTCAACAGGTTGTGTAAGCGTTGATTATTTATATTTGATGCTTATGCAGTTGTGTGGTGCACTTTGGATGATGGTTGATTGTTTATCGTTGCTATTATATACATGTGTTGTATGGAATCCATATAATTAATATTATATGGTGATTGATTGGGCCTCATTCCAATCGGGAAAATAATGAATATTATAAAAGAAAATTAATGTGTTGAATATAAAAATATTCATGTGTCGACGATGTTCATGTGTTGAAACTATTCATGTGTCGAGTAAAATATTTTAACAATAAAATTTACATCTTTATCATATTTAAAATTAGAATCTACTTTACAGTTGGAGTCTAATTAAAAATCAAACGATAGATACCATAATTTTATAAAATATATTACACAACAAAAATAGTCATGTATTGACAGTACTCATGTGTTGAGATTAGTCATGTGTTGAAAGAAATATAGATTCATGTGTTGAATAGAATAAATATTCATTTGTTGAATAGAATAACTAATTTATTAAAATACATAAAGCCGTGTTGATTAGAGTTGCGCTATTTTGACGTGAACGATATTTATATCGATTATATTCGTTCTTATAATGAATATAGAAAAGGTAGTGATTTCAAAATATAACGTTTTAAAAATATTATCATTTATATAGTAATGATATGAAATATCCAATTTTGATTTGAAATTGAATATAGAGTTGAAATGGTTTTGAAAACGAATTTAAAACGATTTATAAAACACGTTTTAAAAGGAAATCGACGAAATATATATAATATATATATTATATATATAATGGCCTGAATAGAACGCGCCGCGCCGCGACAGTTCGTGAATTTCGACCATTGACTTCAAATTGACGTTGCGGGAGATCCGACCGTCGGATTCTCCTAAAACCGGAACCATTGGGTTCGTATCGAAAAGAGCTTTCCAATGAATATTAGAAATTTGAAATCTAACGGTTGGATTTGGAATTATGTCTGAATCAAATTTGGAAAAGGTCGCTGTTAGTGCAGTTCGATGGCCGTTGATGGAAATTGAGTGTACGGGCCTTGATAAAATTATTAAAAATATATATAATTTGTGTAAAATCATAATATGTGAATTGGAAAGAACTGGGATGAAAAACTCCACATTTGAAAAGATAAAAATAGATTTTTATCGAGATGAACTAGTTTTGAACTAGAATTAAAATCGATTTATTTTTGAAATGAATAAATTGAACTTGAATTGGTTTTGAAAATAACCAGAATTTCCAATATATATAAAGTGGAAGTGGATTTGAATCAAAATTGTCATTGGAAAGTTTCGATGTTGGATTATGTGATTCTACAGATATTGTTATGGGAATTTGAAAGATATATTTATATCGTTATTTCCAATATGATATTTGTTGGTGTCAGAATTTGATATTGAATATAAGCCTGTATATTTTCTATTCAGAGCCTTGTGTTTAATATCAAATGTGATTTGGGTTTATCGTGAATCGTGTTTTAGATGACATTGGTTCTTTAACCCAGTTAAAGACAGGATATTGATTTTTGAAAAGATTAAAACTAAGTGGAGTTTTAATGAACATTTAATTAGATTGAAATGTGAATTGATAATTTAAATTATCAAATCTGAAAGGTGATCGAGAATGGAGTACCACCAGTTTTGCTCCAAAGCGATAGTTAAATCTTTAGTTAGATTTGAACGTGAAATGGTAATTAATTTTATCGATAACACCGTGGTGTTAGGTATGGAGTATTACCAGTTTTTCTCCATGGAATGAATAGGTTGGGATTGGGAAATAAAATAAATAATTACTTCGGTGTGGTTCGCTAATCCCGACTAGTTTGGAAAACCATAACATGATTTGAAATGATATCCAAAGGAAGATTAAAGAATAAATTTAGCAGAATTTATCTTTGATAAAATCATTGGGAACCATTCCCTAAGAGTGTGAAAATTTGAATAAAAGAATATTCTGAATTGGAATGAGGCGTTCGTTGTGTTTGTGTAACATTTGTTTATTATATACGTGGGTTATTCAGAAAGGCCGGGTTATACCCATTCTGAATAACCGATTCGGCGATGTAACGACCCGTATTTCTGTCTGTCAAATATTTAAATATTCGGGATATTAATGGGATTTAATATTGAATTTGTTAGTACGGCTAAATCAAAATTTAAAATAATCGCTATTAGAATCATTTTAAATTTATCGATTTAGTTATGAATATTAAACAATTTTATATAAATAAAATATTATCTAAAACCATGATTTTAATGATTGAGTTTTTGAATTATATGCTGATTGAAATTAAAAACCGTTGTTTTAGTAAACACGATGATATTAATTTGTTATCGTCAAATTTAGCCATTTAAAATTTAATGTATGTTATATAAGATTTATAGGTCAACCCATCTAAAGCTTGTGCACCACGTAACGGTTATACTTTCAAATCCTTGACTGTATCGGCATTTACATTAGGTTCTTGTATGGTATACAAGTGTAACGACCCAGAAAATCTGAACCAATTTAAAATTTTTAAATTGGCTAAAATAATGGATTTTAAATATTTAAAATAAATATTTTAAATAATGGCAATGAAAACTGAGTTTGAATCGACAATTGAAAACGAATATAATTAATTATAATTAAAAACAAGGCCTGAAATGGCGCTGTAGTTTCGAAAATTAAATTCAAACTTTGTCGGACTGTACCGGGTGCAAAACAATCCGGATTTTAGTGAAACCAAAAATATTTAAATCTGTTAGTGAATACCTTTCTAACGAATCTGACAAATCGAAATTTGATAGCGGGAATCAAAAGATATGTCCAGTTGAAAATTCTGAATAGTCGCTATGGAATTCAGGCCCTTAAAAATGGACATTTTGCAAACTACCTCGGATTTCGATGAAACCACTTTTGTTGGGTCCGTGATGTAAAGTTATTGCTAGATTCCAAATTTCATAATTTTTCGATTCAGTATGTGAGCGTGGCAAAGGAAAACGCGTTTGACCGGTTTTAGTTGATTTTAATCGACTGGAAATTGGCCATTTTTCAAACGGTCTCAGAATTCGACGAAACTAGTTTTGTTAGGACCGTATTGTCAATACGAGGCTAGAAAATATTTTTCTGGAATTTTTCGAGTTCGTATGTGGCCCCACTAAATTGAAATGTGCGTTTAAATTGAATATATAAAGAATTACACTTTAAATTCAATGGAAACTGATTCAAACGATCGAATCAGCTTACGATACATATCCCATTGTGTTCGGGATGGGGGTAAAACGCTATGGACGACAGGCGGTGGGCCTCGTTTAGAGGTCGTATGTAAAAGTCAACTTTTTGAAAAATTAAATAATTAAATATATATATTTTATATAAACCCCCCTATTCCCTCTTCTCTCTCCACTTCGAACAGAAGAAAGAAAAAAAAACCCTAAATCTAAATCGCGTCGCAGCCCAGGAAGCGCCGCCACCGCCGCCCATCACCGCACCCCCCTCCCCTCGTTCGTCGAACCAGTGACGAGCCCAAACCCCCCTCGAAGCCATCGCGACGCCAATTCGCGAGCCCCCCAACTGACGACCGCCTGCCACCACCGGCGAACCCCGAGCGCCCACCCTCGAGCCGCCTCCCCTCCGACGATCTGCGGAAACCCCCCCTCTCTGTAAGTCTTTTTTTATTATTTTATTTTTATTTTATATAAACAGAAAGAAACTGTTTTTTTTTAAAGGATTTAAAACTGACCTTTTGAAAAGAATACTGATTTTAGAAAGGATTTAAAACTGATTTTGAAAAGGTTTTAAAAAACTGATTTTAGAAAGGATTTAAAACTGATTTTGAAAAGGTTTTAAAAACTGATTTTATTTTAAGATGTAAAAAGAAAAAGATTTAGATTTTAAATAGAAAAAGATTTAAACTTTAGAATAGAAAAAGATTTAAACTTTAGGATAGGAAAAAGATTTAAACTTTAGAATAGAAAAAGATTTAAACTTTAGAATAGAAAAAGATTTAAACTTTAGGATAGGAAAAAGATTTAAACTTTAGAATAGAAAAAGATTTAAACTTTAGGATAGGAAAAAGATTAGAACTTTAGAATAGAAAAGATCAGATTTTTAGAATAGAAAAGATCATATTTTTAAAATAGAAAAGACGGAATTTTTATTAAGTAGAAGAAGTAAGATATGATTTTTATATTTTTAAAGTAATAAAAATATAATCTTTACATCATAGGAATATTAAAAATATAATCTTTATTTTTGAAAAGGCGGAATTTATATTTTTGAAATTCGATTTTTATATATTGAATAGCATAATAAAAATTCGATTTTTATATATTGAAAAGCATAATAAAAATTCGATTTTTATATATTGAATAGCATAATAAAAATTCGATTTTTATATATTGAATAACATAGTAAAAATTCTATTTTTACATATGTAGAGAATACGGGCAACGAAGCGACAAAAGGCGAGATTGGCGAAAATTTCTATAAAGGAAGAGTCGTGGTATTGGATAGCTATTGGTGAGAATTTCTCACTCTTCAATTTCTTTTTCTATATATATATGTGTTGAAATAAAAATGGATTGCTATATATAATATATATATATATATATATATATATATATATATATATATATATATATCTACGCCCCTCGTCCACAAACCATGGACGATATTTATTGGTTGAAATTGTTATGAAAATTGATTGATAGCGAATGGTTGTTTGGGATTGTTTGTGGTTGATATTGATTTGATTGTGGTTGAAAAATACCCGTTTGTGATTGGAAAATATTTGGTTGAAACCACATAGGATTAGTTTGTGGAAATGAAATAAATATATACATGCCGCCTGCGTGCGAACTAGATGCATGATCCCCATTATCAAAAACCGCGAGGTTTTAAGGTAGAGCGAGGAGCCGTACTAGGGACGGTCCCGGTTTTAACTACCCTGCCGTTATGCTGCCGAAATTTTGAATAATATTCGTGTGTTTGAATTATTTTCATATGCTTAAACTATATTTATTCATTGAATAGAAAACATTCATGTGTTGAATTGATATTCATTCGTTGATTAGAAATTCATGTGTTGAATGGTATTCATATTTTGAAATAAATTGTTTGATAATAAAAATCACATTTTTATCTATATATAGAAACTATAGAAAACATTCATGTGTTGAATTGATATTCATTCGTTGATTAGAAATTCATGTGTTGAATGGTATTCATATTTTGAAATAAATTGTTTGATAATAAAAATCACATTTTTATCTATATATAGAAACTATAGAAAACCTTCATGTGTTGAATTGATATTCATTCATTGATTAGAAATTCATGTGTTGAATGGTATTCATATTTTGAAATAAATTGTTTGATAATAAAAATCACATTTTTATCTATATATAAAAACTATAGAAAACATTCATGTGTTGAATTGATATTCATTCGTTGATTAGAAATTCATGTGTTGAATGGTATTCATATTTTGAAATAAATTGTTTGATAATAAAAATCACCTTTTATCTATATATAAAAACTATAGAAAACATTCATGTGTTGAATTGATATTCATTCGTTGATTAGAAATTCATGTGTTGAATGGTATTCATATTTTGAAATAAATTGTTGGATAATAAAAATCACCTTTTATCGACTATGTGAACTGTGTAAAATAATCTCGTTTTAAAGAAATTGTTTTATGATAAAAATCCTATTTTTATCACCAATATGAAGTATATCAAATAATAGTGTTTTGAAATGAATCGTTTTACAATAAAAATCACATTTTTATTGTATGCATAAATCGTCGAAATGTGAAGTGTTAAAAATAGCCACTTGTTCAAAATAAACATATATGAGTTGAAATATTCATTAATTAGCTAATGAAATGATTTGCACCTATGTATGTAACATTAGGATAAATGGTGTTTTTAAACCAAATAGAAATCAAATATGAAGTTGAATAGAAAATGATAAATGATAAGAACTGTATATATATGTACATGCATATTCATTGAACAGGTTATAGCAAAGGGCTAGAGAAGAGGAATAAAATTTTGTGCCCGACAAATAGGTACACATTTACTGTTTTGTTTGGGTGATGATTTTATGAGCCTGTTTGCTAGCCGCTTGGCTTTTTCTTTTTGAGATTAGAAGGACCGGGAAAGCTATTTGCAATTTCCCGATGCTCCCGGTACAGGGGAGGTTATGGCGAAATTTTCAAAAATTTTAAGGCGTTAGTGAAATATTTGAAATGAAAACGATATAGGAATTTTTGAAGAAACTATATTTATATAAATATATAAATATAAATAAAATTAAAACGAAACGAAGCCGCGCAGTTCGTATTTTGAAACCGTGATTTCAAACAACTAGTACGGGGAATCCGACCATTGGATTTTCCCGAAACCTCAACCGTCGGGTTCGCCTTGGAATAATCTTTCCAACGGCACCAACCTTGTAAAAATCCAACGGTTGGATTGTCTGGAATGTTTAATTCAAATCTGAAGAAAAACAGCGCCAGAAGCGATTATATATATATATATATATATATATATATATATATATAATATAATTATATATTTAATCGAATAACGACGCTGTAGTTCGTATTTTGAAATCGAAACTTCAAACGATTGTACCAGGAGATCCGACCGTCGGAATTTCCCGAAACTGGAACCGTTGGATTCGTTTTGAAAAGACCTTTCTAATGATGTAAATTTTGTGAAGATCCAACGGTTAGATTTTCAGATATGTGTAAATCAAATCTGAAGAAAAACAGCGCCACGGCCGCTTTATGGCCCGAAGCGTCGTTTTGAATAAATTAGCTATTTTAAAATAAATAAAAATAGCGATAAATAGTTATAAAATATCATAAGCAATATGGAATGGAAATAAACTGAATTTGCTCGATTTATGTTGTATTTGATGGTTGAATGTGTTTGGTGTGAAAATTACATTAAAGAACACAATTGGTGTTGTCGAATAATTTAACCATTGAAATAAATTGATTTGAAATTCTAAAAATACGTGAATCATTTGAAAAGGCCGAGTTAATTCTCATTTCAAATAATTGACCGACGATTGAAATTCGAAGATGAAGACGACGGTCGAAGACCGGAGATCTTCACCTCGTTTGGATGGTAACCGAGGTCCTGATTGGGAGGCATCCCGAAATATGGATAATGAGTGGTGATCGTTCAGACGTACATGGTGATCGATGTGTTTGTGAGGTATTTAGTGCCTCTGGTTTCGTTCAGACCCAGAACGGACTTGTAAATGGACTGTGTGTCCGACATTGGAATTTGTTCTGTGTGATTGATAGCCATCAGTTGCACGGTATGAATTGCCTGTGTGGCATGCTAAGATGCAGTGATCAGGGCTTCTGTTGAAAAGCAAAGTCTTGTGGTGATGATCAAAGCACCGCCTGTGTGGCGTAGCTTTGTGTATAACGTGAATTCGCGAGCCTCACACCCCGGTATGAACCTAAAACGGGAGAAGGACCTCAGGGAGGACATGCGTTTCTTTCTAGCTAGGGTGGTGTCAGTGACCTACCAGCCCTGACATTTATATAATTTTCACCTGTGTGGTTGTTGCTGTTGCGAGGCGCCTCGGTTTGATCGGACGATCCGGGTCCGATGGAGTCATTCGTTGGCTCGTTTGCGCCCCAAAGGGCGGGGAGACGTATTGTTCAGGTATAATAATCCACATCGGTGGACCGGCCCTGACGATCCAGGGGGCAGTTGCGGCTGTTCCTGAGACATGGTAGGCTAGATTGTCTCGAATTCGGTAAGGACTATCTTTTGCCTTGGTTCATGACGGAAATCCAATTTCCAAATACGTGACGATGCGGTTTCGATTGTATAGATATTTGGCGACATAGTGGCATGGGACGCTCATGTCGCCTATGATTGATAGTTATGATTTGAAATTGTTTTCAAAACATATAAACACTAGCAATAGTATCAAATGCCTTTGTTTTATTCGTATCAAGCATATTTTGGCCATTATAAGGTAAAACTCTATCCTCCGGTTTGCGTTGCATTGTGTGATGGGAGCTGAGTCTTATAATGGCTTCATTTTTATAAAAAGCATAGCGATGTTTTAAAGAAAGATTTGTTTTAAAGCACTGGCAATCCAATGGAGTAAGCCCGTTCCGCGAAAGTGGCGTGGTCCTGTGATTAGCCAATTATATATGTGTTGAGTGGATTTCTCATACCAGTCCATGACTGACTCGTAGTTTGTTTCACTTTCAAACTCGGGTGCCCCTTTTTCTACACGGGCAGCCTTGTATTCAGGTTTAGCTGGTTCTTTTTCTGGATAGCTGGAGCTGAAGATGGATTCTATCATTTATTTCTTTTTATGCTGTTCAGCTCCTGTTGTACATATTTTGCTTATTTCCGCTGTAGACATTTATGTATAGCTGAACTGTATTTGTACTAAGTAAGATCCTGTATACTGTATAACTCTGATGATTACTCTTATCTAGTATATTCTATTGTTCATTATCTGGTGTATTTATTTAATTCTGTTCTGCTATTATCTGTTTCTATGTTATATTCCAAAGATAACCCCTGTTTCCGTCTGAACGGGATTTTGGGTCGTCTCAACGTGGTATCAGAGCTTAGGTTAAGCTTAGTTCTGGAATATAACATATTAACGAACTTGTCAGAAATAGAACCAGTAGTGTTCTAGGATGGGTAACTCAATACAGATAGGATCAGTAATATCCTAGTATGAGTAGCAGAAGGAAATTACACCTTGATAGACACATTTACATTTGAAGTATGTGTTTCTATATTTTAAAAATACCTTTTCTGTGACCTGACACTTGATCTGCCATTTGCAGAAGTACTAGAAAAATGAGTGTCAGAAGCAGAAGGAATGCAGAACCGGATATTGAGGCCCTATTAATCAAATATCGAAATATGGGTGGAATACCGTTCTCTGGTGAAGAATCTATTATGAAGACACAAGCTTGGATTCGTTCGGCTGAGAAAATCTTCGAAGCATTAAAGCTGAGGGATGACCAGAAAAGATTACTGGCCTCCTGGGCACTCAAAGATGAAGCTTTGTTCTGGTGGGATTCTGTTGTTAAGGATAATCCGGAAGGTGATATCACCTGGGACAGATTCAAAGTGATTTTCTTAGAAAGATTTACTCCTCCCGAAGCGACTGAGCGACTATGTGATGAATTTTCTTATCTGATACAAGGGGACCTGATCATTCCCGAATATCATAAGAAATTGAATGAACTTTCTCACTTTGCTCCTCATCTAATTCAGAATACAAAGAGGAAGAATCTTAGATTTATTCACGGGCTTCAAAGGAAATTTCAGAATAAAGTATTGGGGCATGTGAAGCTCCCTTTTCCAGAAATGATTTATATGGCTTATCAATATGAAGACCTCCATATGAAAGGCATGTTGCGAGACGAAGAAGAAATCAGCTCTAGCAGCAAAAGAAAATTTGAGGCTGATAGCCCAGAGACAAGTGAGCAGCCTGAGGCTAGTACGAAGGCTGAAGTCAAAAAGAGGCCGAAGATCAATCAGAAAAGGGTAAAGGCAGTCGTATGTCTAAAGTGCAATCAGCAAGGGCATTCGATGAGAAATTGTAGATCTTCGAACAGACGAACGGGTGATGGGTCTAAATCCGGGATGAATTTTCAAGAAAATAGTAAATGCAATCTCTGCCATCAGGCTGGTCACGTAAAGCAAGATTGCTGGCAGTTGAAAAAGACTGAAATAGTTCAAGTGAATGAAGTGGCAGAAACTTCTGAGCCCTCAGCTATTCAGGAAAGGCCAGATGTTTTAGAAGGCACGCTAACTGTCAAAGACATCCCAGTTAAAGTACTGTTTGACACAGGCGCGTCACGAAGCTTCATTGCAAAGGATGCAGCTAAGAAACTGGATTTGAATTTGAAAAAGCTTAAGGAACCAATGACTGTCCAGAATCCGGTTGGGGGTTCCATTGATCTCAGTTGGATTTGTGGAGTGCCGGTTTCTTTCTCTCGTTATCGGTTTCCTACCATCGTAGTCGCCATGAATTTCAAAGAGTTTGATCTTATCTTGGGATTAGACTGGTTGACCAAATATGAAGCTGAAGTCAAATGCGCCAAGAGAGTCGTAAAGGCAAAGATTAAATCAGGTGATTATATAACCATTCCCTGCGAAGGTCAGAATGCAAATAGAAAAGACTTCTGGGCAGCTTTGAATGTTTCTCCAGCCCAAATGGAAAATGTCCCTGAAGTCACAGAGAATATTCCCGACCTAGTAAAAGACATTCCTGTCGTCAAGAACTATGCAGATGTGTTCGAAGAAGTTGTTCGCTTACCTCCGCAGAGAGAAATAGATTTCAAGATTGCTTTGATTCCCAATGCAAGGCCGGTAGTTCACGCTATTCGAAGAATGTCCTTGAAAGAAAAGGAGGAATTAGACAATCAAAAACGACAGCTGGTATGGAAAGGTCTGATCAGGCCTAGTTTCTCTGATTGGGGTGCAGCAGTGGTATTTGTCCCAAAATCTGACGGTACTCTACGTCTATGTGTGGATCATCGTGATTTGAACAAACATACAATAAAGAACAAATATCCATTGCTGCGGATTAATGATTTGTTGGATCGATTAAATGGCGCACAAGTATTTTCACGAATGGACCTAGCTACAGGTTTCCATCAACTTCGAATTGCCGAAGAGTGTGTTCCAATGACAGCGTTCAGAGGTCCCGACCTATTCTACGAGTGGTTAGTAATGCCATTCGGCTTATGTAATGCTCCCGCTTACTTCGTCGATCTAATGAACAGAGTATTCAGAGGAGTATTGAATAAATTTGTTCTGGTTTTTATTGATGATATTCTAATCTTCTCTAAATCAAAGGCCGAACATGAAAAGCATCTGGAACAAGTTCTAGAAATTCTGAGAAGGAATGTATTGAAAGCAAAGTTTTCCAAATGTATATTCTGGCAGGATGAAGTGAAATTTCTGGGCCATGTTGTATCGAAAGAAGGAATCGCTGTTGATCCAAGTAAAATCACGGCTATTCAATTTGGAAACAGCCCAGCACCCCCACTGAAGTCCGTAGTTTTCTCGGATTGGCTAGCTATTACCGGAAGTTCGTTAAAAACTTTTCGAAGATATCTGGTCACTTAACGAAGCTTACAAAGAAGCATTCTAAGTTCAAATGGACTCAAGAGAGTGAGGAAGCTTTCGAAGAGCTAAAGTTGAGATTAACAACTGCTCCAGTGCTAACCGTCATCGATGGCAACCAAGATTTGAAAGTCTGGACTGATGCTTCTAGAGAAGCCCTTGGCGCCGTGTTAATGCAAAGAGGTCAAGTAATTGCTTATGCTAGCCGTCAACTGAAGCCGCACGAGAAAAACTACGTAACTCATGATCTTGAGTTATTGGCTGTTGTGTTCGCTTTGAAAATCTGGAGACACTATCTTCTGGGTGAGAGATTTGAACTGTTTATAGATCACCAGTCGTTAAAGTATCTGTTCACTCAGAAGGACTTGAATTTGAGGCAGCAACGTTGGCTGGAGTTCCTTGCAGCATATGACTTTGAAATTATATATATTCCAAGAAAAGCCAATGTCGTCGCTGATGCGTTAAGCAGAAAGAATGAGATGATCGCCAGTTTCATCATTGCGACTTCGTTGATTGATAAGATATCGGCTCTCCAAGAAGACGACCAATTTATCAAAGGAATAAGTCAGCGAATTCGTGAGGGCAATGCTTCGGATTTCCAGCTAGACAGCGAAGGGATTCTGAGGTTAGAAGGGCGAATTTGCGTTCCAGATATTCCTGAACTCAGAAGGGATGTACTGGATGAATGTCACAAATCTAAGCTCAGTATCCATCCAGGTAAGAATAAAATGTATAACGATATCAAACGCACATTCTGGTGGAAGTCGTTAAAAAGAGACATCTCGATATATGTGAGTCGATGCCCTACTTGCCAGCTAGTCAAAAGCGACCAACAGAAACTAGCTGGATTATTACAACCGCTAGAAGTTCCTGGTTGGAAGTGGGAGCATATCTCTATGGATTTCATTGATGGTTTGCCCAGGACCAGAAACGGAAATGACAGTATTTGGGTGATCGTAGATCGTTTCACGAAGACCGCCCATTTTATACCTGTCAAATCAAATAGAACCGCTCAGAGTCTGGCGCAGATTTACTTCAGGGAAATTGTTAGACTGCATGGAGTGCCGCTCAGTATAGTAAGTGATAGAGATACAATATTCACTAGCAAATTCTGGGAAGCATTTCAAGTCGAGCTGGGAACGAAGTTAAACTTGAGCACCGCTTATCATCCTCAGACAGACGGTCAGACTGAGAGGGTGAATCGCATTTTAGAAGATCTATTGCGGGCTTGTGTTATAGATTTCGGTGGATCATGGGAAGACCATCTGCATTTGGCTGAATTCTCTTATAACAACAGCTACCAGGCGAGTCTGACAATGTCGCCATTCGAAGCATTGTATGGTAGACCATGCCGATCTCCTGCTTGTTGGGTCGAGCCTGGAAATAGACTTGTGTTGGGTCCCGATATGATTCGAGAAGCTGCCGACAAAGTCGATTTTATCAAAAAGCGATTACTCGCCGCTCAAAGCAGACAAAAGAGCTATGCCGATAGAAGAAGAAGAGATATATCCTTTGAAGTTGGCGACTATGTATATTTGAAAGTATCGCCGATGAGAGGAGTTATCCGGTTCGGTAAAACTGGAAAGTTAGCGCCCAAATTTATTGGTCCGTTTCCTATTCTGGAACGGATTGGAACTCTCGCTTATAGGGTCAAACTGCCTGACTGGTTGCCTGGAGTGCATGATGTATTTCATATATCTCAACTTCGAAAGCACGTTCATGATCCAGACTTGATCGTGGAAGAAGCAGCTCAGCAGGATATTGAAATTACTCCAGAATTAGCTGTGAGGCGAGAGCCGCTAAAGATTATCGGCAAAGAAACCAAAGAGCCGAGGAACAAGAAGGTTCGCTTAGTCAAAGTACAATGGAGTGGAGATCCGCGAGATTGTACTTGGGAAACTGAGGAGAGCATTTAGAAAGCTTATCCTAGATGCCGAGTAGATATCTCTGATTGACTCCGGTGCAAGGTACATTTACCCTACTTTGCACTACCATTCAATTCTCTACTCTATTGTTATTTTCTTCTCATAGATGTACACTTTTAATTATATAGTCTGAATGATTTTTTAAAGAATATAGAAGTTGATCAGAATATTTTTGAAAGGTTAGAAACAAATTGGTTGTTGTATTGTGGGATTGTAGATTTATCAAACCACTTTCGACTTTGTTCCTTTTCGTGGACGAAAAGTTTTAAGTGGGGGAGATTGTAACGACCCAGAAAATCTGAACCAATTTAAATTTTTTAAATTGGCTAAAATAATGGATTTTAAATATTTAAAATAAATATTTTAAATAATGGCAATGAAAACTGAGTTTGAATCGACAATTGAAAATGAATATAATTAATTATAATTATAAACAAGGCCTGAAATGGCGCTGTAGTTTCGAAAATTAAATTCAAACTTTGTCGGACTGTACCGGGTGCAAAACAATCCGGATTTTATTGAAACCAAAAATATTTAAATCTGTTAGTGAATACCTTTCTAACGAATCTGACAAATCGAAATTTGATAGCGGGAATCAAAAGATATGTCCAGTTGAAAATTCTGAATAGTCGCTATGGAATTCAGGCCCTTAAAAATGGACATTTTGCAAACGACCTCGGATTTCGATGAAACCACTTTTGTTGGGTCCGTGATGTAAAGTTATTGCTAGATTCCAAATTTCGTAATTTTTCGATTCAGTATGTGAGCGTGGCAAAGGAAAACGCGTTTGACCGGTTTGAGTTGATTTTAATCGACTGGAAATTGGCCATTTTTCAAACGGTCTCAGAATTCGACGAAACTAGTTTTGTTAGGACCGTATTGTCAATACGAGGCTAGAAAATATTTTTCTGGAATTTTTCGAGTTCGTATGTGGCCCCACTAAATTGAAATGTGCGTTTAAATTGAATATATAAAGAATTACACTTTAAATTCAATGGAAACTGATTCAAACGATCGAATCAGCTTACGATACATATCCCATTGTGTTCGGGATGGGGGTAAAACGCTATGGACGACAGGCGGTGGGCCTCGTTTAGAGGTCGTATGTAAAAGTCAACTTTTTGAAAAATTAAATAATTAAATATATATATTTTATATAAACCCCCCTATTCCCTCTTCTCTCTCCACTTCGAACAGAAGAAAGAAAAAAAAACCCTAAATCTAAATCGCGTCGCAGCCCAGGAAGCGCCGCCACCGCCGCCCATTACCGCACCCCCTCCCCTCGTTCGTCGAACCAGTGACGAGCCCAAACCCCCCTCGAAGCCATCGCGACGCCAATTCGCGAGCCCCCCCCAACTGACGACCGCCTGCCACCACCGGCGAACCCCGAGCGCCCACCCTCGAGCCGCCTCCCCTCCGACGATCTGCGGAAACCCCCCCTCTCTGTAAGTCTTTTTTTATTATTTTATTTTTATTTTATATAAACAGAAAGAAACTGATTTTTTTTAAAGGATTTAAAACTGACCTTTTGAAAAGAATACTGATTTTAGAAAGGATTTAAAACTGATTTTGAAAAGGTTTTAAAAAAACTGATTTTAGAAAGGATTTAAAACTGATTTTGAAAAGGTTTTAAAAACTGATTTTATTTTAAGATGTAAAAAGAAAAAGATTTAGATTTTAAATAGAAAAAGATTTAAACTTTAGAATAGAAAAAGATTTAAACTTTAGGATAGGAAAAAGATTTAAACTTTAGAATAGAAAAAGATTTAAACTTTAGAATAGAAAAAGATTTAAACTTTAGGATAGGAAAAAGATTTAAACTTTAGAATAGAAAAAGATTTAAACTTTAGGATAGGAAAAAGATTAGAACTTTAGAATAGAAAAGATCAGATTTTTAGAATAGAAAAGATCATATTTTTAAAATAGAAAAGACGGAATTTTTATTAAGTAGAAGAAGTAAGATATGATTTTTATATTTTTAAAGTAATAAAAATATAATCTTTACATCATAGGAATATTAAAAATATAATCTTTATTTTTGAAAAGGCGGAATTTATATTTTTGAAATTCGATTTTTATATATTGAATAGCATAATAAAAATTCGATTTTTATATATTGAATAGCATAATAAAAATTCGATTTTTATATATTGAATAACATAGTAAAAATTCGATTTTTACATATGTAGAGAATACGGGCAACGAAGCGACAAAAGGCGAGATTGTCGAAGATTTCTATAAAGGAAGAGTCGTGGTATTGGATAGCTATTGGTGAGAATTTCTCACTCTTCAATTTCTTTTTCTATATATATATATATGTGTGTTGAAATAAAAATGGATTGCTATATATAATATATATATATATATATCTACGCCCCTCGTCCACAAACCATGGACGATATTTATTGGTTGAAATTGTTGTGAAAATTGATTGATAGCGAATGGTTGTTTGGGATTGTTTGTGGTTGATATTGATTTGATTGTGGTTGAAAAATACCCGTTTGTGATTGGAAAATATTTGGTTGAAACCACATAGGATTAGTTTGTGGAAATGAAATAAATATATACATGCCGCCTGCGTGCGAACTAGATGCATGATCCCCATTGTCAAAAACCGCGAGGTTTTAAGGTAGAGCGAGGAGCCGTACTAGGGACGGTCCCGGTTTTAACTACCCTGCCGTTATGCTGCCGAAATTTTGAATAATATTCGTGTGTTTGAATTATTTTCATATGCTTAAACTATATTTATTCATTGAATAGAAAACATTCATGTGTTGAATTGATATTCATTCGTTGATTAGAAATTCATGTGTTGAATGGTATTCATATTTTGAAATAAATTGTTTGATAATAAAAATCACATTTTTATCTATATATAGAAACTATAGAAAACATTCATGTGTTGAATTGATATTCATTCGTTGATTAGAAATTCATGTGTTGAATGGTATTCATATTTTGAAATAAATTGTTTGATAATAAAAATCACATTTTTATCTATATATAGAAACTATAGAAAACCTTCATGTGTTGAATTGATATTCATTCGTTGATTAGAAATTCATGTGTTGAATGGTATTCATATTTTGAAATAAATTGTTTGATAATAAAAATCACAATTTTATCTATATATAAAAACTTTAGAAAACATTCATGTGTTGAATTGATATTCATTCGTTGATTAGAAATTCATGTGTTGAATGGTATTCATATTTTGAAATAAATTGTTTGATAATAAAAATCACCTTTTATCTATATATAAAAACTATAGAAAACATTCATGTGTTGAATTGATATTCATTCGTTGCTTAGAAATTCATGTGTTGAATGGTATTCATATTTTGAAATAAATTATTGGATAATAAAAATCACCTTTTATCGACTATATGAACTGTGTAAAATAATCTCGTTTTAAAGAAATTGTTTTATGATAAAAATCCTATTTTTATCACCAATATGAAGTATATCAAATAATAGTGTTTTGAAATGAATCGTTTTACAATAAAAATCACATTTTTATTGTATGCATAAATCGTCGAAATGTGAAGTGTTAAAAATAGCCACTTGTTCAAAGTAAACATATATGAGTTGAAATATTCATTAATTAGCTAATGAAATGATTTGCACCTATGTATGTAACATTAGGATAAATGGTGTTTTTAAACCAAATAGAAATCAAATATGAAGTTGAATAGAAAACGATAAATGATAAGAACTGTATATATATGTACATGCATATTCATTGAACAGGTTATAGCAAAGGGGCTAGAGAAGAGGAATAAAATTTTGTGCTCGACAAATAGGTACACATTTACTGTTTTGTTTGGGTGATGATTTTATGAGCCTGTTGGCTAGCCGCTTGGCTTTTTCTTTTTCTTTTTGAGATTAGAAGGACCGGGAAAGCTATTTGCAATTTCCCGATGCTCCCGGTACAGGGGAGGTTATGGCGAAATTTTCCAAAATTTTAAGGCGTTAGTGAAATATTTGAAATGAAAACGATATAGGAATTTTTGAAGAAACTATATTTATATAAATATATAAATATAAATAAAATTAAAACGAAACGAAGCCGCGCAGTTCGTATTTTGAAACCGTGATTTCAAACAACTAGTACGGGGAATCCGACCATTGGATTTTCCTGAAACCTCAACCGTCGGGTTCGCCTTGGAATAATCTTTCCAACGGCACCAACCTTGTAAAAATCCAACGGTTGGATTGTCTGGAATATTTAATTCAAATCTGAAGAAAAACAGCGCCAGAAGCGATTATATTTATATATATATAAATATAATTATATATTTAATCGAACAACGACGCTGTAGTTCGTATTTTGAAATCGAAACTTCAAACGATTGTACCAGGAGATCCGACCGTCGGAATTTCCCGAAACTAGAACCGTTGGATTCGTTTTGAAAAGACCTTTCTAATGATGTAAATTTTGTGAAGATCCAACGGTTAGATTTTCAGATATGTGTAAATCAAATCTAAAGAAAAACAGCGCCATGGCCGCTTTATGGCCCGAAGCGTCGTTTTGAATAAATTAGCTATTTTAAAATAAATAAAAATAGCGATAAATAGTTATAAAATATCATAAGCAATATGGAATGGAAATAAACTGAATTTGCTCGATTTATGTTGTATTTGATGGTTGAATGTGTTTGGTGTGAAAATTACATTAAAGAACACAATTGGTGTTGTCGAATAATTTAACCATTGAAATAAATTGATTTGAAATTCTAAAAATACGTGAATCATTTGAAAAGGCCGAGTTAATTCTCATTTCAAATAATTGACCGACGATTGAAATTCGAAGATGAAGACGACGGTCGAAGACCGGAGATCTTCACCTCGTTTGGATGGTAACCGAGGTCCTGATTGGGAGGCATCCCGAAATATGGATAATGAGTGGTGATCGTTCAGACGTACATGGTGATCGATGTGTTTGTGAGGTATTTAGTGCCTCTGGTTTCGTTCAGACCCAGAACGGACTTGTAAATGGACTGTGTGTCCGACATTGGAATTTGTTCTGTGTGATTGATAGCCATCAGTTGCACGGTATGAATTGCCTGTGTGGCATGCTAAGATGCAGTGATCAGGGCTTCTGTTGAAAAGCAAAGTCTTGTGGTGATGATCAAAGCACCGCCTGTGTGGCGTAGCTTTGTGTATAACGTGAATTCGCGAGCCTCACACCCCGGTATGAACCTAAAACGGGAGAAGGACCTCAGGGAGGACATGCGTTTCTTTCTAGCTAGGGTGGTGTCAGTGACCTACCAGCCCTGACATTTATATAATTTTCACCTGTGTGGTTGTTGCTGTTGCGAGGCGCCTCGGTTTGATCGGACGATCCGGGTCCGATGGAGTCATTCGTTGGCTCGTTTGCGCCCCAAAGGGCGGGGAGACGTATTGTTCAGGTATAATAATCCACATCGGTGGACCGGCCCTGACGATCCAGGGGGCAGTTGCGGCTGTTCCTGAGACATGGTAGGCTAGATTGTCTCGAATTCGGTAAGGACTATCTTTTGCCTTGGTTCATGACGGAAATCCAATTTCCAAATACGTGACGATGCGGTTTCGATTGTATAGATATTTGGCGACATAGTGGCATGGGACGCTCATGTCGCCTATGATTGATAGTTATGATTTGAAATTGTTTTCAAAACATATAAACACTAGCAATAGTATCAAATGCCTTTGTTTTATTCGTATCAAGCATATTTTGGCCATTATAAGGTAAAACTCTATCCTCCGGTTTGCGTTGCATTGTGTGATGGGAGCTGAGTCTTATAATGGCTTCATTTTTATAAAAAGCATAGCGATGTTTTAAAGAAAGATTTGTTTTAAAGCACTGGCAATCCAATGGAGTAAGCCCGTTCCGCGAAAGTGGCGTGGTCCTGTGATTAGCCAATTATATATGTGTTGAGTGGATTTCTCATACCAGTCCATGACTGACTCGTAGTTTGTTTCACTTTCAAACTCGGGTGCCCCTTTTTCTACACGGGCAGCCTTGTATTCAGGTTTAGCTGGTTCTTTTTCTGGATAGCTGGAGCTGAAGATGGATTCTATTATTTATTTCTTTTTATGCTGTTCAGCTCCTATTGTACATATTTTGCTTATTTCCACTGTAGACATTTATGTATAGTTGAACTGTATTTGTACTAAGTAAGATCCTGTATACTGTATAACTCTGATAATTACTCTTATCCAGTATATTCTATTGTTCATTATCTGGTGTATTTATTTAATTCTGTTATGCTATTATTTATTTCTGTGTTATATTCCAAAGATAGCCCCTGTTTCCTTCTGAACGGGATTTTGGGTCGTCTCAACAAGTGTTCTCAAAACCTGCTAACGTTAATAAATAAAACTAGGATGGCATTTTAATAAGGTATAGGCACGCTTCTTCAACCTGCTTGTTGTGTTTAGTTTACCCTATCATCATTACAAGATTAGAATTTGGCATATATATAATCTATAAAATTATTTATTGTATGTTAACAATTCGGCAGCCTCTACTTATTACCTTGAAACATATTATAAAAATACTTAGACATAAATAAATAAGGAAGTAGACATTTTCGAAAACTGAGTTATATTTAGCATGTTATATTACTGTATACATTATGATTAAAGATTTGCCAAAACATTATACTTAGCACATTAAAACAAACATAGACTCATCACATGTCCCAGTATAAACGACCACATTAAGAACTTGACGCGCCAAATCCATGTAGACAACGAACAACTCAATGTATCCATATATATACAAGCTATAATATACAATTTAAAATGTGAAAATGTAATAGATAATACAATATAACCTAAAACTGATCCTATGTAGACGATAACATATGAAGTCCAATATAAAATCTTCCCAAAATCTTCAAATTTTGTTCTGCCAAGTCCAAATCATCCAGATCACGTACCCAAAACAAATTTGCAACAGAAAAAGAAAACAAAACGCCTAAGCTAGTAGTAGCTGGCCTACCTAAGAACGGCTATGAAAAGAAAAATCAAAATAAACAGAGAAGAAAAAGAAAAGATCATGAGCTGCTAAAGTGAAATCAAAAAAATATATATTTTTGGGCAACTATAGATATGCATATATTTTTATTCATCAAACAAATTGAACAGTAGAGAAATTTCAAAACAACTAAAAGAAAAAGCTAGCCTTACAACATGAACAGAGATAGGAAATAGTACAAATTAGCTAATGTAAACATGGTTGGAAAATCTAAAAAGATGTACATTGCGCAGAAACCAAATATGCACACACCAGATCTAACAATGCAGTTCAAATCTTTTGATTTGATAAAACAATTCAGTATCTACATTTATCTAGACAATCCAAGCAGACTACTCAAACAGAAAATAAGAACAGCTAAGAGAAAAACTAGTAGATTTTATATTTTTATATATACACATCAATCGAACAGATTGTATGTATATATATATATATATATATATTCATATACAGTAAAATCATATGCAGACGGCCGCAAGGTATTTAGAAATGAGGGAGAGAAAAATCTAATGTACGATTCAAAATCTCTGAAGGGATTAAACAAGTAATGGACTAAATCTGATCAAATCTATGTAGTTCGGCTAGTGCTATAAATTCCATAACAAAATCTTTTAAAATACTTTGCTGAACATCTCGCAAACATCAAACACTCAACAACGTCCATCAAGCAGTACCACAGTTGATAATACAACTGAATGAAAAGAAGCAGCACCTATGAACTAAGCAAACTAGAACCTAAAACCTATGATTTTACATATTTCATTTCGATTTAGATAGTGTTATTATCTAAAAAAATCAGCTACTATATATATACGCACAGAGGGTTTCAGCAACATCCATGACCACAAGAACAATTACAGTAAAGAAGAAATAATTCGATCCACTTTAAAATCAAAACAAATAATACTAAAATGGAGTGAAATACTTAGCTTAATACGAAGAAGTTCGGCCTGGCTCGCTCTAGTAGGTCTGGACGAGGTGGTGTTGACTGACGAAGCAACAGTGGTTGCTGAAGGATCGTTTGGGTTAGCCGAACAATCGGAGGAAGGGAAGATCGAAGGGGGAGGTGCGTGGCGGTGGTTGCGACGCAGAATTCCGGTTTGGCAGCTGAGGATCGAAAGGGGGATTAGGGTTTGATTTTTTGCTTAGGGTTGGATTTGGGAAATGATGAGGCGACTGATAAAAATGAGTAAGAGGGATTATGGATGAGGGTTTTTAGGGAGTAATCGGGTGGGCCTCGTATAAAGCGGGCTGACATTTTAAAGGTAAGGACCCAATAGTTATAAAATTTTAAAGCTTTAATTAAATTAAATTGTTTTACAATCCTGTAATAATCATATCCCGACCATACATTATCAGATCTTCGAGCGGGTGGCCTCGTTGGAACCATAAAGACGAGAACTATGTGATGAAGCTGGCCTAGACGAGATTAGAAGCAACCATAATTTTTAATTAAATCAAATGGCTGTTTAATTTAATTAAAACAGAACGTTTAATCAACGGATCAAATCCCAGGTGAGTTTAATTCACTCAGTTTTCCCATTTATATTTTATATAAATTGGGTTCTTTATTTTGTGTGCTTTGCTTGCTGATGGTTGCCTATTTGCTAGTTATACAATTGTTTGTTGATTTAACAAATGGAATTAAACCATTGTTTAATTTCAGTGAAATACCAAATCATTATTTTAACGATTGGTTCCAATAAAAGTAACCTACCTTGTTGGTCACGTTTATAAAATAAACGTGTTTAATGGTTTGAATTGGTTGAATTGTTTTGTTTATTGATGGATGTTAAATGGTCGTTATTTATTATTATCATATATGAACTGATCCGATGAGTTGATTGATTTGAGTATTGGGTGTTGACTGGAATTTCAACACCTGTGTAGTTTAAACCAGTGGGCGGTATTGGTTGGGTATTTGGCAACACATGGCCTAGAAAATCAATCGTTTTATAGATGTTGATTTACCATCAGGCAAATCGATAGAAATGAAGTTATAAAATTTATTTTATAACTGGATATAGATTTTGAAATATATTATTTGAATAAAAGTTTGTTTAAAGAAAATAAATATTTCTTTTATTATTTAAGTTTAAACTTATTTATTAATCCAAGTAAATTTTGATGATGATCAGATTTATAAGAAAAGGAATTTAACCAATTGACCAGATTTGGACAATTATTTACTTAGAAACAATCGAATGGAATTTATTTAAATTTATTTTATTAAAGAGAAATAAATTGGAATCGATTACCAAGAAAACTTGTTTAAGTTGATTAAATCGACCGTTTTAATTGGAAGTGGTAATTAAATTAATGTGTATGAATAAATTAGTTAAATGGATATTGTTTTAATTTCAATGAAGCTTCAAAAAGGGGATTCACTATTTATATTAGTAAATAAAGGAATTTACTACCTTTACAGTAGTTAAAGATTAAGATAAGGTATTATTCTGATTTATGGTAATTTGGGAAATGACTTTTTGAATTGAATCCATTTCAAAGGAAATCAAAATTGAAAACTAAATCTTGTTGAATGGTGAAAGGAGTTTATGAACAGGTTTGTTTAAAACCTGAGTTTATAACAAAGCTATTAAAGAAGATTTTAAGCAGATATTATAGCTTAAAATAATGTTACTTAATTATTTAAATTAAGTAAAAAAAAGAAATTGAGATAAAGGGTTTATAATAAACCAGGGCTATATTAATGAGGTTAGAAGTGGAGTGTTATAAAGAAGTTACTTAATTAAACTAAGTAAAAATGGTATATTAAAGAAAGAGATTTTTCAAAGTGATGATAAGGTTTATTAAACCTTATATTGAATTAAATAGTTAAGTGGAAGTTGCGTTGAGATTAGATGAGATTTTGGTTTATATTACAACTTGTTTCTATCTTTAGATATGAACGTTGTTGATCAAGGTCTAAGAGGTAATTAAAATACCCCAACTTGAACGACTTCAGGATTATCTGGGGAGGATATTGGTTGTAAGGGTAAAGAGGAAAGTGAAAATAGACAAACTGAATAGGATCTAAGATTTCCTAAGTATGAAAAGGAGAAATTGGTTAAAGAAAAATCTTATGTTAAATAAGAGAGTGAGAAAACGATATTTAAAATATCGAAAGATTTAAAAGTTTGAATTTACATTTATTTGAATTAAAAGGCCAAGTGGTGCTGAGTACTGAACCAGTGAACCCACTGGATTGTCATGATTGAAACACTGTTTATTTGATAGTTAAATCACCGACTATCAAATCTGTCCAATACGATTGATGGTACGGAAAGATCGGGATCGAATTTATATTCGAAAACCATTCCGACCAACAAATACGTGAAGATATCAAGAAGACGGTCGAGATGGAGCAATGAAGACCGTGGATCTTCATAAGAGGGAGAACTGCTAATAATCTCTGGTCTTCAGCTAGAGATGTACTGTGGTTCTGTCGTGACTGGAATCTACGGGTTGCAAGGACTTCTCGCTACTGATCCATGGGGTGATTCCTATATGAGATGTGGTAGAAGAGTATCTTCGGTTCATCCTGTTCCTGGATGACTCGTATGGACGGATGTCTGACAGAGTATTTCCAAAGGAATTACATGCGTTGATTTCTCCAAACGTACCATAGTTGATGGCGGAGAAATGGTCATTCTCTAGCCAGATAAACTAGAGTATTTTTGTGGAAGTCAATCAGTGTGATCTGGTGGATCTGATGATGTGGCATTCAAAGTGTATGATGATCAGATGTGTTCTGACCTCAAGCCTCATCAATCGGGAAATGACAAAAATCGGGCAGGCAGCATGGCTATGTGGGTTGCTCCCATTAGGGTGTATAATCACCTATCTAGAGAAAATCCTTTTTGCTTCTTGAATCTATTTCGATGCTGTCCTTTATCGAGAAACGGTGGTTTGAGTCCAACCGTTGGTGATATACATTCGATACACTCAAGCGAAATGAGTGGTCGGTCATGTGAGGGCCGGGTTGCAAGATGTTCTTGTTGAACCCAGTGTATTCGCCTTTAGAGATCCACTATCGGCAGGTGGTCCCATACCTTGTCAAGGTCAGAATCCAATCTCCAATAAGCGCCCGCGGTTTTATTTGTATACTATATATGTAGAGCGTGAGATGCAAGCGTTCTACTAGATTGATATTTACTTGTATTTAGACATTATTATAATATCAGACAAAATATTGGTTTCAAAAGTGTTTTGGGTTATCGTAAGGTAAAAACCGTCCGTGTTTATGTGTGGATTTGGTCTTTCGATTATCCTTTTCTTTGAAATATTTTTAACTTTAAAATCAAGTTGTGTGTTACCTTGATACTGTGCGAGTTTTTCTCACTCTGGTTCACCAGACTAACCCGGTGTTTTGTAAATCCTCGGGTTAGCCCGGGGTGTACAGGTTCTGGTTATCGAATGCTGTGAAGAGACGAGCTGAAGGTGTTCAGACGTATTGTATCTAGTATCTATTCCGCTGTGTGTTGCATATGGGAATAGGTTATCATAACTGTCCCATTGTGTGATGTACTCTGATATTGTAAGTATTTTGAAAGCTCTCAATAAAGTTTTATTTCTATATTATATTTTGTTCCGCTGCAATGTGAGACTCTATGTTGTGTTGTTTCCTATTCTTCTTCTATTCTGATATTTTTTTCTTTCTTATCTTACCCTCTAAATTCTTTCTAATAACGTCCAGTGTTTTCGGTGTTTGAAAGGTCGGCATGAGTTACGGTAAAGGTATTTATGTCGATTCTCAGGGCCGAAAATCCCTGGGTCGTTACAGTGGTATCAGAGCTATTGGTTTAGTGATAACCTTGGCTCTGTGGTGTAACTTGATAAAGATGGGATTAGTAACACCCTAGATCGAGATTGAGTGTATATATATAAGAGCGTATTTGTAAATTTTATATACAAATGATTTGTGTTGTGTTTGTTGGTCGGTTCAAGTGTTGAGAAGCATTGGACTGTCCACGGGTACGATATGATTTTGAAAAGAGGTTAAATGAAATAATTTTACCCAAATTATATTTTGTATAGAAAAGAAATAATTTATCAAATTATCGAGATATTGGTTTGTGTGAATGAAATTCAAATTTGATTGAAATTTGAATTGAAACTTAACTCGGTCAAATTTAATTAAATTAATTAAATTTGGAATTTGAATTTATATTAATCAAATAGAAAGAAATCGGGTATTAACCGATTGATGTTCAAATCTGTGAAACCAAAATAAAGTAATAATACTGAATCTGAATTCAGTTGATTTGGTTGATTTAGTTGTGGATTGATTGCTGATTTTGAATTGTTTGTTATTGGATGATAGTTGTTTGAATGGAATAATTAGAATTTCATGGGTTTGTAACGTCCTTTTTTGCCTTAGCAATTTCGAGGACGAAATTATTTTAAGGGGGGAAGAATGTAACGACCCGAATTTCTGTCAGTCAAATATTTAAATATTCGGGATATTAATGGGATTTAATATTGAATTTGTTAGTACGGCTAAATCAAAATTTAAAATAATCGCTATTAGAATCATTTTAAATTTATCGATTTAGTTATGAATATTAGACAATTTTATGTAAATAAAATATTATCTAAAACCAGGATTTTAATGATTGAGTTTTTGAATTATATACTGATTGAAATTGATCATGAAAACTGTTGTTTTAGTAAACACGATGATATTAATTTGTTATCGTCAAATTTAGCCATTTAAAATTTAATGTATGTTATATAAGATTTATAGGTCAACCCATCTAAAGCTTGTGCACTACGTACCAGTTATACTTTAAAATCCCTGACTGTATCGGCATTTACATGAGGTTCTTGTATGGTATACAAGTGTTCTCAAAACCTGCTTACGTTAATAAATAAAACTGGGATGGCACAAGGTATAGGCACGTTTATTCAACCTGCTTGTTGTGTTTAATTTACCCTATCATCATTACAAGATTAGAATTTGGCATATATATAATCTATAAAATTATTCATTGTATGCTAACAATTCGGCAGCCTCTACTTATTACCTTGAAACATATTATAAAAATACTTAGACATAAATAAATAAGGAAGTAGACATTTTCGAAAACTGAGTTATATTTAGCATGTTACATTACTTTATACATTATAATTAATGATATGCCAAAGCATTATACTTAGCACATTAAAACAAACATAGACTCATCACATGTCCCAGTGTAAACGACCACATTAAGAACTTGACACGCCAAATCCATGTAGACAACGAACAGCTCAAGGTATCCATATATATATAAGCTATAATATACAATTTAAAATCTGAAAATGTAATAGACAATACAATATAACCTAAAACTGATCCTATGTAGACGATAGCATATGAAGTCCAATATAAAATCTTCCCAAAATCTTCAAATTTTGCTCTGCCAAGTCCAAATCATCCAGATCACATACCTAAAACAAATCTGCAACAGAAAAAGAAAACAAAACGCCTAAGCTAGTAGTAGCTGGCCTACCTAAGAACGACTATAAAAAGAAAAATCAAAATAAACAGAGAAGAAAAAGAAAAGCTCATGAGCAGCTAAAGTGAAATCAAATAAATATATATTTTTGGGCAACTATAGATATGCATATATTTTTATTCATCAAACAAATTGAACAGTAGAGAAATTTTAAAACAACTAAAAGAAAAAGCTAGCCTTACAACATGAACAGAGATAGGAAATAGTACAAATCAGCTAATGAAAAGATGGTTGGAAAATCTAAAAAGATGTACATGGCACAGAAACCAAATATGCACACACCAGATCTAACAATGCAGTTCAAATCTTTTGATTTGATAAAACAATTCAGTATCTACATTTACCTAGACAATACAAATAGACTACTCAAATAGAAAATAGGAACAGCTAAGAGAAAAACTAGTAGATTTCATATTTTTATATATACACATCAATCGAACAGATTGTTTGTATATATATATATATATATATATATATATATATATATATTCATATACAGTAAAACCATATGCAGACTACCGCAAGGTATTTAGAAATGAGGGAGAGAAAAATCTAACGTACGATTCAAAATCTCTGAGGGGATTAAACAAGTAATGGCCTAAATCTTATCAAATCTATATAGTTCGGCCAGTGCTGTAAATTCCATAACAAAATCTTTTAAAATACTTTGCTGAACATCTCGCAAACATCGAATACTCATCAACGTCCATCAAGCAGTACCACAGTTGATAATACAACTGAATGAAAAGAAGCAGCACCTAAGAACTAAGCAAACTAGAACCTAAAACCTATGATTTTACAAATTTCAGTTCGATTTAGACAGTGTTCTTATCTAAAAAAATCAGCTACTATATATATACGCACAGAGGGTTTCAGCAACATCCATGACCACAAGAACAATTACAGTAAAGAAGAAATAATTCGATCCACTTTAAAATCAAAACAAATAATACTAAAATGGAGTGAAATACTTAGCTTAATACGAAGAAGTTCGTCCTGGCTCGCTCGTAGTAGGTCTGGACGAGGTGGTGTTGACCGACGAAGCAACAGTGGTTGCTGAAGGGTCGTTTGGGTTAGCCGAACAATCGGAGGAAGGGAAGATCGAAGGGGGAGGCGCATGGTGGTGGTTGCGACGCAGAATTCCGGTTTGGTAGCTGAGGATCGAAAGGGGGATTAGGGTTTGATTTTTGCTTAGGGTTGGATTTGGGAAATGATGAGGCGGCTGATAAAAATGAGTAAGAGGGATTATGGATGAGGGTTTTTCGGGAGTAATCAGGTGGGCCTGGTGTGAAGCGAGCCGACATTTTAAAGGTAAGGACCCAATAGTTTTAAAATTTTAAAGCTTTAATTAAATTAAATTGTTTTACAATCCTGTAATAATCATATCCCGGCCATACGTTATCAGATCTTCTAACGTGTGGCCTCGTTGGAACCATAAAGACGAGAACTACGTGATGAAGCTGGCCTAGACGAGATTAGAAGCAACCGTAATTTTTAATTATATTAAACGACTGTTTAATTTAATTAAAACAGAACGTTTAATCAACGGATCAAATCCCAGGTGAGTTTAATTCACTCAGTTTTCCCATTTATATTTTATATAAATTGGGTTCTTTATTTTGTGTGCTTTGCTTGCTGATGGTTGCTTATTTGCTAGTTATACAATTATTTGTTGATTTAACTGATGGAATTAAACTGTAGTTTAATTTCTGTGAAATACCAAATCGTTATTTTAACGATTGGTTCTAATGAAAGTAACCTACCTTGTTGGTCACGTTTATAAAATAATCGTGTTCAATGGTTTGAATTGGTTGAATTGTTTTGTTATTATTGGATGTTAAATGGTCGTTATTTATTATTATCATATATGAACTGATCCGATGAGTTGAATGATTTGAGTATTGGGTGTTGACTGGAATTTCAACATCTGTGTAGTTTAAACCAGTGGGCGGTATTGGTTGGGTATTTGGCAACACATGGCCTAGAAAATCAATCGTTTTATAGATGTTGATTTACCGTTAGGCAAATCGACAGAAATGAAGTTATAAAATTTATTTTATAACTAGATATAGATTTTGAAATATATTATTTGAATAAAAGTTTGTTTAAAGAAAATAAATATTTCTTTTATAATTTAAGTTTAAACTTATTTATTAATCCATGTAAATTTTGATGATGATCAGATTTATAAGAAAAGGAATTTAACCAATTGACCAGATTTAGACAATTATTTACTTAGAAACAATCGAATGGAATTTATTTAAATTAATTTTATTAAAGAGAAATAAATTGGAATCGATTACCAAGATAACTTGTTTAAGTTGATTAAATCGACCATTTTAATTGGAAGTGGTAATTAAATTAGTGTGTCTAAATAAATTAGTTAAATGGATATTGTTTTAATTTCAATGAAGCTTCAAAAAGGGGATTCACTATTTATATTAGTAAATAAAGGATTTACTACCTTTACAGTAGTTAAAGATTAAGATAAGGTATTATTCTGATTTATGGTAATTTGGGAAATGACTTTTTAAATTGAGTCCGTTTCAAAGGAAATCAAAATTGAAAACTAAATCTTGTTGAATGGTGAAAGGAGTTTATGAACAGGTTTGTTTAAAACCTGAGTTTATAACAAAGTTATTAAAGAAGATTTTAAGCAGATGTTATAGCTTAAAATAATGTTACTTAATTATTTAAATTAAGTAAAAAAAAGAAATTGAGATAAAGGGTTTTAAATAAACCAGGGCTATATTAATGAGGTTAGAAGTGGAGTGTTGTAAAGAAGTTACTTAATTGAACTAAGTAAAAATGGTATATTAAAGAAAGAGATTTTTCAAAGTGATGATAAGGTTTATTAAACCTTATATTGAATTAAATAGTTAAGTGGAAGTTGCGTTGAGATTAGATGAGATATTGGTTTGTATTACAACTCGTATCTATCTTTAGATATGAACGTTGTTGATCAAGGTCTGAGAGGTAATGAAAATACCCCAGCTTGAACGACTTCAGGATTATCTGGGGAGGATATTGGTTGTAAGGATAAAGAGGAAAGTGAAAATAGACAAACTGAATAGGATCTAAGATTTCCTAAGTATGAAAAGGAGAAATTGGTTAAAGGAAAATCTTATGTTAAACAAGAGAGTGAGAAAACGATATTTAAAATATCGAAAGATTTAAAAGTTTGAATTTACATTTATTTGAATTAAAAGGTCAAGTGGTACTGAGTACTGAACCAGTGAACCCACTGGATTGTCATGATTGAAACACTATTTATTTTGATAGTTAAATCACCGACTATCAAATCTGTCCAATACGATTGATGGTACGGAAAGACCAGGATCGAACTTATATTCGAAAACCATTCCAACCAACAAATACGTGAAGATATCAAGAAGACGGTCGAGATAGAGCATTGAAGACCGTGGATCTTCATAAGCGGGAGAACTGCTAATAATCTCTGGTCTGCAGCTAGAGATGTACTGTGGTTCTGTCGTGATTGGAATCTACGGGTTGCAAGGACTTCTCGCTACTGATCCATGGGGTGATTCCTATATGAGACGCGGTAGGAGAGTACCTTCGGTTCATCCTGTTCCTGGATGACTCGTATAGACGGATGTCTGACAGAGTATTTACAAAGGAATTACATGCATTGATTTCTTCAAACGTACCATAGTTGATGGCGGAGAAATGGTTATTCTCTAGCCAAATAAACTAGAGTATTTTTGTGGACGTCAATCAGTGTGATCTGGCGGATCTGATGATGTGGCATTCAAAGTGTATGATGATCAGATGTGCTCTGACCTCAAGCCTCATCAACCGGGAAATGACAAAAATCGGGCAGGCAGCATGGCTATGTGGGTCGCTCCCATTAGGGTGTATAATCACCTATCTAGAGAAAATCCTTTTTGCTTCTTGAATCTATTTCGATGTTGTCCCTTATCGGGAAACGGTGGTTTGAGTCCAACCGTTGGTGATATACATTCGATACACTCAAGCGAAATGAGTTGTCGGTCATGTGAGGGCCGGGTTGCAAGACGTTCTTGTTGAACCCAGTGTATTCGTCTCTAGTGATACACTATCGGCAGGTGGTCCTATACCTTGTCAAGGTCAGAATCCAATCTCTAATAAGCGCCCACGGTTTTAATTGTATACTATATATGTACAGCGTGAGATGCAAGCGAGTGGTCGGTCATGTGAGGGCCGGGTTGCAAGACGTTCTTGTTGAACCCAGTGTATTCGTCTCTAGAGATACACTATCGGCAGGTGGTCCCATACCTTGTAAAGGTCGGAATCCAATCTCCAATAAGCGCCCGCGGTTTTAATTGTATACTATACATGTAGAGCGTGAGATGCAAGCGTTCTACTAGATTGATATTTGCTTGTATTTAGACATTAATATAATATCAGACAAAATATTGGTTTCAAAAGTATTTTGGGTTATCGTAAGGTAAAAACCGTTCGTGTTTATGTGTGGATTTGGTCTTACGATTATCCTTTTCTTTGAAAGTTTTTTAACTTTAAAATCAAGTTGTGTGTTACCTTAATACTGTGCGAGTTTTTCTCACTCTGGTTCACCAGACTGACCCGGTGTTTTGTAAATGCTCGGGTTCGCCCGGGGTGTACAGGTTCAGGTTATCGAATGCTGTGAAGAGACGAGCTGAAGGTGTTCAAACGTATTGTATCTAGTATCTATTCCGCTGTGTGTTGTATATGGGAACAGGTTATCATAACTGTCCCATTGTGTGATGTACTCTGATATTGTAAGTATTTTGAAAGCTCTCAATAAAGTTTTATTTCTATATTATATTTTGTTCCGCTACGATGTGAGACTCTGTGTTGTGTTGTTTCCTATACTTCTTCTATTCTGATATTTCTTTCTTTCTTATCTCACCCTATAAATTCTTTCTAATTAAGTCCAGTGTTTTCGGTGTTTGAAAGGTCGGCATGAGTTACGGTAAAGGTATTTATGTCGATTCTCAGGGCCGAAAATCCCTGGGTCGTTACAGGCGATAAGTCGAAGATGAAGACGGTGGTTGAAGACCGGAAGTCTTCACATTGTTTGGGTGATTACTGATGATCTTAATTAAGCTGTACACCCAAGATTATGGAATCAGTTGGTGATCGCCCAGACGTACTTGGAGATGGATGGATATGCGAGGAAAGTGCCTCCAGTTTCGTTCAGACCCAGAACGAACTTGTAAATGGATTGTGTGTCTGACACTGGATTTTATTTTGTGTTGATTGATCTCTATTAAATATACATCTGTTAGGCAGCAGAGAATTTATTCTCTTGCTTAACGCCCTTCTCTGAGACGTACGAGCTCAAAGGTTGTATATCGATGGACATCAGTCGCATGGAGTGAATTACCAGTGTGGCACGCGTAAGTGGCAATTGATTAAGGCTTCTGTTGAAAAGCAAAGTCTTGTGGTTGATGATCAAAGCATGGTCTGTGTGACGTAGCTTTGTGTATAACGTGGATTCGCGAGCCTCACACCCAGGTATGAGTCAAAAATGGGAGAAGGACCCAAGGAGTGCACGACGTTTCTTTCTAGCTATGGTGGTGTCAGTGACCTACCAGCCCTGACATTTATATCTACTTTTCACCTATGTGGTTGTTGGAATGCGAGGTGCCTCGGATATAGGTCTGTAAGGACCGGGAAACGTGTGTTCAGGAATTGCCAATCCTCAAAAGTAAGAGAGGACCAACCTTGGAGGATCCAGGGATTGCTGTGTGCGGTCCCGAGGCATTTGCTAGAGTGTCTCGAATCAGAGAGGAGCTTGCCCCTTGCCTCGACTCATGATGGAAATCCAATTTCCAATACGTGATATTGCGGTTTTATTTGTAGAGCCTAGTATGCCGACATGATAGATGGTACCCATGCCGCCTATGATTGATATTTATGATTGAAAATTGTTCTGAAACTATACACTTATTATAGTATCAAATAGTGTGTTTTTAACGTATCAAGCATGCTTGGTTGTTATAAGGTAAAAACCCTATCCTCCGGCTTACGTTGCATTGTGTGACGGGACCTGGGTCTTATAACAGCTTCATTTTTCTTTATTTAGCATTGCGCTGTATGTTTTATGCACTAGTATTCTTGGGATGAAACCCGTCCCGTGTCATACGGCGTGGTCCCTTGATTTACCGAACTTTAAAATAAAGATTAATAACTGTTTTAGTTCTCACACCAGTCCCATGACTGACCTGGAGTTTATTGTTTTAACCTAAACTCTGGGTGCCCCTATTTTCTACACGGGCAGCTAGTAGTTTTGGTTTTGCAGAATTATATTCTCAGGATCCTGATTTACAGCTGGAACGATACTCGAAAAGCTCTATATCCGTGTATTAGTTCTAGTTGTGTTTTGTTTATTTTCCGCTGCGATGTATTTAAATGTAATTTAAATATCTGATATTTGTTGAATGTAATTTATTCATTTATACTCTGTATATTCTTGTATCTGATGGAATTGTTGTAATAACAATGAAATGTTCTTCCGTCTGTGTTCTTTTGTGTGTTTTTCTTAAAGTATCCGCTCTCTTTCCTTCACGGGGAAGTTACGGGTCCTTATAGTTGGTATCAGAGCTTTGGTTTACAGAGCTCGAGAACAAGGCACATTAGAACCATACGAAAGAATTCATCAGATATTGGATTAGTAATATCCAATTAGAATGACTCGTTAGAGATAGGATCAGTAGTATCCTAGAACGAGTGTGAAGAGTATATTTTTTTTTTCAAATGAAAACAAAATTTTGTTTTGAAATTTAAACCATTTTATACGTATTTGAATAATTTATTTATATTGAATTTGGGCAATCCAATATATAAAGATTTTGCATATACGCGTCATGAACGTATATTCGAAGTGTTAATATACTGGATGGATATAGAATCACATTCTAAACACCCGGGGATGGTTCTGATGATGGTGCATCATCATCAGTATTTATATTCGAGTGACGAAGGTGTTATATCTATATATTTCCATTAGACTGGTGTGAGAACCAAAATATAGCTAGAATACATTGTTGTGAATTGGCATCAAAAACATGACTTTTTATATATCAAAATTATGAATTTGAAATGATAATTCACTAATTGATTGATGTTTGTGTTGTTTCTTTATTTGTTTGATAATTTGGAACCATTTAGCCTAATAGTATCAAATATTGAATTGTATTGAAAATTAGTCGAATTTGCTTGCATATACATGTATATCTACTGAACAGGTCATAGCAAGGAGGCTAGAGTAGAAGAATAAAAATTGTTTGCCCGACAAATAGGTACATGTTTACCATAATTTACTGTTTTGTTTGGGTGATGATGATTTTATGAGCCACTTGGCTTTTTCTTTTTCTTTTTGAGATCAGAGGGCCTGTATGGCAATTTTGGGATTTTCCCGGTGCTCCCGGTGCAGGGGAGGTTATGGCGAAATTTTTCGAAAATTTAGGGTGTTAGCCAAATTTTTGAAAAAATTGAAAATTTCTTAGAAACTGAAAAGTTGAAGAACTTAAGCCGTAATGAAAATAAAGGAAGTTGAGCTGATTAGTTAAACAACTTTCGGATTCGTTCCTTTTCAGGGACGAAAAGTTTTAAGTGGGGGAGATTGTAACAACCCGAAAATGCGAGCCAATTTAAAATTTCTATTTTGGCAATTTTAGCAAAGTTTGAATATTTAAAATGATTTATTTTAAATAACAATGACAGAAATTTATTTTGAATAGAATTAGAACGTATATATTTATTTGAATCGTTGTTAGAATATAAATAATTATATATAATTATAAAAGGAATTGAAAATGGCGCGGTAGTTCGATAATTCGATTTCAAACTTCAATTAAATGTACTGGGTGCAAAATAAACCGGATTTTAGTGAAACCAAAAATATTAGAATCTAATTGAGAATATCTTTCCAACGAATCCGGAAAAATGAAATTTCATAGCGGGAATCAAAAGATATGTCCAGTTGAAAATTTAGAATAGTCGCTATGGAATTTCGGCCCTTAAAATAGCCATTTTGCAAACGACCTCGGATTTCGACGAAACCACTTTTGTTGGATCCGTGATTCAAGTTATTACTAGTTTCCAAATTTCATAATTTTTCGAATCAGTATGTGAGCGTGGCAAAGGAAAACATGTTTGACCAGTTTCAGTTGATTTTAATCGACTGGAAAATGGCCCTTTTTCCAACGGTCTCAAAATTCGACGAAACTAGTTTTGTTAGGACCGTATCATCAATACGAAGCTAGAAAATATTTTTCTGGAATTTTTCGAGTTAGTATGCAACCCCAGTAAATTGAAATGCGCGTTCAAATTCAATATATAGAGTTATATGTTGATTTTGGCGGAAACAGATCGAGACGATCGAATCAGCTTACGATACGTATCCCATTATGTTCGGAATGGGGGTAATTAGCTATGGACGACAGGCAGTGGGTCTCGTTTCGAGGTCAAAATAAAAAGTACCTTTTGAAATTAAAAATAAAAAATAAATATATATCCCTTATAACCCCCCTCCACTTTCTCTCTCCCCGTCATTACAGAAATACAAAAAAAAAAGAATCGATCGATCCTTTCCATCCCCACCCTCCGTTCATTGTCATGACCACCGCCAGGCCGCCGGAGGTGCAGCGCCTCACCCCTCCCCCTTCCGATCCGCCTCGCCCTCTCCTTCTCGTGACAGCAAACCCCAAAACCCTAATCCCCCAAATCGAGCCACCCAAATCCGACGTATTCGCCACCAGACCCGCCTCCTGGCACCCCGCGCCTCCCTTGTAGGCCCTTACGCCACGAACTTCCCCTAGCACCAACAACCACCACCATCTGCTGTATGTTTTCTTTTTACTTAAATTCACCTTGTAATTATTTGCTTTCTTTCAGATTTTTTTTTTTACATATGAACTGAAAAGGACTGATTTTTAATATTTGAAAGGATTAGATTTTAAATAACGAAAAGGTGGAATTTTTATTCGTATGAAGTCATGATTTTTATCCCTATAAAGATAGGATTTTTGTTGTATAAACATCGTTATAGAATATGATTTTTATTCATGTAAAAATATGGTTTTTACCATATGAACAGCAACTTAAATATGTGAATTTTAATATGAGAAAGGTTTTATTTTTATAAAAAGGAAAGTTAGGATTTTTTATTCTTGAAAAGATATGATTTTTATCCGTGTTACTTTGAAAGAAAAAATATAATCTATTTATATAGAATAGCATTAGAAAAATATAATTTTTTTATATAGAATAGCATTAGAAAAATATAATCTTTTTATATAGGATAGTGTGATAAAAATATAATCGTTATTATATGAACACCGTTATAAAAATAGAATTTTTATCTATATAGTAGCGATGTAAAAATAGAATTTTTATCTATATAGCATTGATGTAAAAATAGAATTTTTATCTATATTGTATTGATGTAAAAATAGAATTTTTATCTATATAGTAGCGGTGCCAAAATAGAATTTTTATATACATAGCAGCAATATAAAAATGTGATTTTATATATGTAGTGAATACGGGCAAAGAAAGTGACAAAAGACGAAAAGGTGAAGATTTCCCACATTTGAATTATCGTGGAGTTGGGATAGCTTTGGTGAGAACTTCTCACTTTAAATTCTCTTTTTCTAGTTATAAATATATATACTAGGATGCTGACGGTGCTTAGCAGCACCCGACACCCGTCGTCCACAGACCATGGACGGCTTGTTTGTTTGATTGATGTGTTATGAAAATTTGTTTGTGATGTTGATGTGAAATCGATAATAAATTGTAGATGGTTGAAATAAATTAATTATCGTTAAAAATATAATTTTAACGTGAATGTGAATAAATAAATATTTATAAGCATATCGGCCGATTTGTTTATATACACTGATTTGACTGATATTGATTGGGATGATAAATTTTACACATCGCCCAACTGCACAAATAAAAATCTGTGTTTGTTGATTTGAAACCCCACACGGGTGTTGGGATGATATTTGACGTACACTAATCCCAATTATTTAATGGTATGTCGATCGATTGGTCGACAGGCTGTGTAAGCGTTGATTATTTATATTTGATGCTTATGCAGTTGTGTGGTGCACTTTGGATGATGGTTGATTGTTTATCGTTGCTATTATATACATGTGTTGTATGGAATCCGTATAATTAACATTATATGGTGATTGATTGGGCCTCATTCCAATCGGGAAAATAATGAATATTATAAAAGAAAATTCATGTGTTGTATATAAAAATAGTCATGTGTCGATAATGTTCATGTGTTGAGTAAAATATTTTAACAATAAAATTAACATCTTTATCATATTTAAAATTAGAATCTACTTTACGATTGGAGTCTAATTAAAAATCAAACGATAGATACCATAATTTTATAAAATATATTACACCACAAAAATAGCCATGTGTTGACAGTACTCATGTGTTGAGATTAGTCATGTGTTGAAAGAAATATAGATTCATGTGTTGAATAGAATAAATATTCATTTGTTGAATAGAATAACGAATTTATTGAAATACATAAAGCCGTGTTGATTAGAGTTGCGCTATTTTGACGTGAACGATATTTATATCGATTATATTCGTTTTTATAATGAATATAGAAAAGGTAGTGATTTCAAATTGAATATAGAGTTGAAATGGTTTTGAAAACGAATTTAAAACGATTTATAAAATACGTTTTAAAAAGAAATCGACGAAATATATATAATATAAATATTATATATATAATGGCCTGAACAGAACGCGCCGCACCGCGGCAGTTCGTGAATTTCGACCATTGACTTCGAATTGACGTTGAGGGAGATCCGACCGTTGGATTCTCCTAAAACTGGAACCGTTGGGTTCGTATCGAAAAGAGCTTTCCAATGAATAGTAGAAATTTGAAATCTAACGGTGGGATTTGGAATTATGTCCAAATCAAATTTGGGAAAGGTCGCTGTAAGTGCAGTTCGGTGGCCGTTGATGGAAATCGACTGTACGGGCCTTGATAAAATTATTAAAAATATCTATAATTTGTGTAAAATCATAATATATGAATTGGAAAGAACTGGAATGAAAAACTCCACATTTGAAAAGATAAAAATAGATTTTTATCGAGATGATCTAGTTTTGAACTAGAATTAAAATCGATTTATTTTTGAAATCAATGAACTGAATTTGAATTTGTTTTGAAAATATCCAAAATTTCCAATATATATAAAGTGGAAGTGGATTTGAATCGAAATTGTCATTGGAATATTTCGATGTTGGATTCTGTGATTCTACAGATATTATTATGAGAATTTGAAATATATATTTATATCATTATTTCCAATACGATGTTTGTTGGTGTCAGAATTTGATATTGAATATAAGCCGGTATATTTTCTATTCAGAGCCTTGTGTTTAATATCAAATGTGATTTAGGTTTATCGTGAATCATGTTTTAGATGACATTGGTTCTTTAACCCAGTTAAAGACAGGATATTGATTTTTGAAAAGATTAAAACTAAGTGGAGTTTTAATGAACCTTTAATTAGATTGAAATGTGAATTGATAATTTAAATTATCAAATCTGAAAGGTGATCGAGAATGGAGTACCACCAGTTTTGCTCCAAAGCGATAGTTAAATCTTTAATTAGATTTGAACGTGAAATGGTAATTAATTTTACCGATAACACAGTGGTGTTAGGTATGGAGTATCACCAGTTTTGCTCCATGGAATGAATAGGTTGGGATTGGGAAATAAAATAAATAATTATTTCGGTGTGGTTCGCTAATCCCGACTAGTTTGGAAAACCATAACATGATTTGAAATGATATCCAAAGGAAGATTAAAGAATAAATTTAGCAGAATTTATCTTTGATAAAATCAATGGGAACCTTTCCCTAAGAGTGTGAAAATTTGAATAAAAGAATATTCTGAATTGGAATGAGGCGTTCGTTGTGTTTGTGTAACATTTGTTTATTATATACGTGGGTTATTCAGAAAGGCCGGGTTATACCCATTCTGAATAACCGATTCGGCGATAAGTCGAAGATGAAGACGGTGGTTGAAGACCGGAAGTCTTCACATCGTTTGGGTGATTACTGATGATCTTGATTGGGCTGTACACCCAAGATGAGGGAATCAGTTGGTGATCGCCCAGACGTACTTGGAGATGGATGGATATGCGAGGAAAGTGCCTCCGGTTTCGTTCAGACCTAGAACGAACTTGTAAATGGATTGTGTGTCTGACATTGGATTTTATTCTGTGTTGATTGATCTCTATTAAATATACATCTGTTTGGCGGCAGAGAATTTATTCTCTTGCTTAACGCCATTCTCTGAGACGTACGAGCTCAGAGGTTGTATATTGATGGACATCAGTCGCATGGAGTGAATTTCCAGTGTAGCACGCGTAAGTGGCAATTGATCAAGGTTTCTGTTGAAAAGCAAAGTCTTGTGGTTGATGATCTAAGCATGGTATGTGTGACGTAGCTTTGTGTATAACATGGATTCGCGAGCCTCACACCCCGAAATGAGTCAAAAACGGGAGAAGGACCCAAGGAGTGCATGACGTTTCTTTCTAGCTATGGTGGTGTCAGTGACCTACCAGCCCTGACATTTATATCTACTTTTCACCTATGTGGTTGTTGGAATGCGAGGCGCCTCGGATATAGGTCTGTAAGGACCGGGAAACGTGTGTTTAGGAATTGCCAATCCTCAAAAGTAAGAGAGGACCGGCCTTGGAGGATCCAGGGATTGCTGTGTGCGGTCCCGAGGCATTTGCTAGAGTGTCTCGAATCAGAGAGGGGCTTGCCCCTTGCCTCGACTCATGACGGAAATCCAATTTCCAATACGTGATATTGCAGTTTTATTTGTAGAGCCTAGTATGGCGACATGATAGATGGTGTAATAACCCGGAAAATGCGAGCCAGTTTGAAATTTTTATTTTGGCGATTATAGCGAATTTTGAATATTTAAAATAGATTATTTTAAATAATATTGTCGAGGAATTTATTTTGAATAGAATTAGAACGTATATATTATATACGTCGTCGTTAGAATATATAATAATTATATATAATTATAAAAGGAATTGAAAATGGCGCGGTAGTTCGAAAATTCGATTTCTAATTTCAAATGAATATACGGAATTCAATATAAGTCAGAATTGAACGAAACGAGAAATATTTGAATCTGTATAAGTATATCTTTGTAACGAAGTTAACAAACTGAGATTTCATCTTAGAAATGATAAGATATGTCCAGTTTAAAATTAGAAATAGTCGCTGTGGAATTTATATATATTTTATATAATATATAGCCCTTAAAAATAGCCGTTTTGCAAACGACCTCGGATTTCGACGAAACCAGTTTTGTTGGGTCCGTGATGTTAAGTTATTGCTAGATTCCAAATTTCATAATTTTTCGAATCAATATGTGAGCGTGGCAAAGGAAAACGCGTTTGACCAGCTTTAGTTGATTTTAATCGACTGGAAAATGGCCATTTTTCAAACGATCTCAGAATTTGACGAAATCAGTTTTGTTAGGACCGTATCGACAATACGAAGCTAGAAATAATTTTTCAGGAATTTTTCGAGTCCGTAGGTGACCCCGGTAAATTGAAATCTACGTTTAAAATAGAATATACACTGATTTATAATTTGATTTTGAGAAAAACCTATCGAAACAGCTGAATTGACTTACGAAACATATCCCATTGTGTTCGGAACGGGGGTAATACGCTAGGGACGACAGTCGGTGGGTTCGATTCTGAGTTCAAATGAAAAGTCAACTTGAAGGAGAATAAAATAAATAAATATAATATATATATTTTCCTTATTTACTCACCCCTCTATTCTCTCACCTCCCTCACTCGTTGACCAGAAAGAAAAAATTGGAGAAGCTGATCCCGTCGCCCCAACCTCCGATGCGCCGCCGTGCTCCGCCCTTCCCTCATCACCGATCCGCCGTCCTCCTCTACCATCTCTTCTCTCGCTTCTTCCCTCCTTCCTCTACACGATTTAAAACCCTCCCCATTTTCACGACGCTCTGCCCATCCGACGCCGCAGGAGGCGGCGCCCTACCCCCAGCCACCGTCGATCAGTGGCTTCCCCGTCTGGACCCCCACCGCCGCCTCAGGCGAGCTCCTCCGCCCCTCTTTCACCCTAAAAACCCGCGCAGTCCAAACCCAGGCCCTAAAACCCCCTGTTCAGCCACCCACGACCACTCTAGCGCGTCCCTCGACCTCTACTTAGCCCTTCTCTCCTCTAAGTCCTGTAAGTGATTTTGTTCTTTTTATTTTATTAAAAACATTATTTTCCTTTTATGATTATTCTTTGCATGAATGCGTCGAAAGGCTAGGATTTTTTATAGTCGAAAGGATAGAATTTTTGTAGTCGTAAAGCCCGATTTTATCCCATCAAAGATCATATTTTTATCATAGGATAAGATAAGATTTTTTAATGTGTAAAAGATAAGAGTTTAATGTGTAAAAGGTCGGATTTCATAATATGAAAGAAGTGGAAAAATCGAATTTATATATGTTGAAAGATTATATTGTTATAGAAAACAAGTAGTAAAAATCCGATTTTTGGTATGGGAAGGACAGAATAAAAATGTAATTTTTTTTATAGAAAGAAGCGTTGTAAAAAATATATAATATCTATATATAAAGTGCCATTATAAAAAAAGTGATTTTTAAAATGAACATCATATTAAAAATATGACTTTTACTATGAACAGCGTGAAAAGAAGTGTGGTGGGACGGATAGAAATCAAAAAGGAATTCAGACGGGTCAGAGACTCAGCAATGAAGCGCCGTGGAGCTAGGATAGCTATATGTGAGAATTTCTCACATTTCAATTTATTTTTCTAGTTATATATATATACTAGGATGCAGACGGTGCTTAGTAGCACCCGACACAATCGTCCACAGACCATGGACTTGTTTGTTTGATTGCAAATTAGTTAGATTATTGATTGAAATTGAATTGTGTGGTGAAATGAATTAATTTGATTGATGTGTGAATGGCATGGGCCTTCACTAGACCGGGGACAAGGCTAGGCCTTGTCCCGTTTCTAGTATCGTGCCGTTATGCCGCCGAAATTTTCTAAAATATGTTAGAAAAATAAAAATATCATTTTATTGAATAAATGAACCAAATAGAATATTCATAGGTTGAATAAAATGTTTTATCGTTAAAAATATAATTTTTAACGTGAAGTGAATAAAATAAAATATTCATTTATAAACCGCACGGTTTGTTTATGTACACCTATTTGAATGACATTGATTGGGACGATAAATTTTACACATCGCCCAATAGCACAAATAAAATATGTGTTTGATTGTTTGAAACCCCACACGGGTGTTGGGATGAAATTTGAAGTTCACTCATCCTGATTGATTAAATATGTCGATCGATTGATTGACAGGCTGTTATAAGCGTTGAATATCTATATTTGATGCTTATACAGTGTAGTGCACTTTGGTTGATGGTTGATTATTTTCAATGCCATATTATACATGTGTTGTATGAAAATCCATATAATTAACTTTATATGGTAATTGATTGGACCTCATTCCAATTTGAAAAATAAAGAATATTATAAAATAAAAGTTCATGTGTTGACAGTACTCATCCATTGAGATTGGTCATGTGTTGAACAAAATATTTTAGTAATGAAATTTGCATCTTTATCGATATAAAATAAAAGTTCATGTGTTGACAGTACTCATCCATTGAGATTGGTCATGTGTTGAACGAAATATTTTAGTAATAAAATTTGCATCTTTATCGATATAAAATAAAAGTTCATGTGTTGACAGTACTCATCCATTGAGATTGGTCATGTGTTGAACGAAATATTTTGATAATAAAATTTACATCTTTATCAATATAAAATAACGGTTCATGTGTTGACAGTACTCATCCATTGAGATTGGTCATGTGTTGAACGGAATATTTTGATAATAACAACTATTTTGAAAAAGAAATATTTGAAATAAAATATTTGAAATAGAAATTTATGAAGCCGTGTTGATTAGATTGACGCCATTTTGACGTAAACGATATTTATATCGATTTTATTCATTTTGAAATGAATTGAATTGAAAACGATTTCGAAATGAATTGAATTGAAAACGATTTCGAAATGAATTGAATTGAAAACGATTTCGAAATGAATTGAATTGAAAACGATTTCGAAATGAATTGAATTGAAAACGATTTCGAAATGAATTGAATTGGAAACGATTTCGAAATGAATTGAATTGAAAACGATTTCGAAATGAATTGGATTGAAAACGATTTCGAAATGAATTGAATTGGAAACGATTTCGAAATGAATTGAATTGAAAACGATTTTGAAATGAATTGAATTGAAAACGATTTCGAAATGAATTGAATTGAAAACGAATTCAAATTTAATTGAAAGTGAATTGAAATGAATTCAAATTGAATTGAAATTTGAATTGAATAGAAATGAATTTTGAAACGAATTTATAAAGAAGAATTCAATTTTACTTTGAATTGAAATGGAAGTTGAAATAGATTTTGAAACGAATTTTAAACTATTTATATAATTCGTTTTGAATAGAAAATCGATGAAATATATATTATATATATTATATATATAATATAATGGCCTGAATAGAACGTGCCGCGCCGCGGGAGTTCGTGAATTTCGACCATTTATTTCAAACGGACATTACGGGAGATCCGACCGTCGGATTCTCCTAAAACCGGAACCGTTGGGTTCGTATCGAAAAGAGCTTTCTAATGAATGTTAGAAATTTGAAATCTAACGGTTGGATTTGGAATTATGTCCAAATCAAATTCGAAAAAGGTCGCTGTAAGTGCAGTTCGATGGCCGTTGATGGAAATCGACTGTACGGGCCTTGATAAAATTATTAAAAATAGTAATAATTTGTGTAAAATCATAAGAAATGATTTGTGAAGATTTGGGATGAAAAACTCCATATTTGAAAAGATAAAAATAGATTTTTATCGAAATGAACTAGTTTTGAACTAGAAATATAATTCTATTTATTTTTAAATAAATAAATTGAATTTGAAAAGGGTTTTGAAAATAACCAGAATATCCAATGATTGCATTGGAGTGGATTTGAATCGAAATTGTCTTCGGAATATTTCGATGTTGGAATTCGTGATTATACAGGTGTTGTTATGGGAATTTGAAAGATATATATTTATATCGTTATTTCCAATACGACATTTGTTAGTCGTAGAATTTGATGTTGAATATAAGCCGATATATTTTCTATTCAGAGCCTTGTATTGAATATCGAATGTGATTTGGGTTTGTCGTGAATGGTGTCTTCACTAACACTGTTCTTGAACCCATTTGAGAAAAGATTAAATCTTTTTATTTAGATTTAATGAAGTGTACCAATTAAATAATATTTAATTGGAATTGAATTGATATTGATTTTTGGGTTTATAGTGAACAGTGTTTTAGATAACACTTGTTCTTTAACCCGATGATTAATGAATGTGATTTTGGGTTTATCGTGAACCGTGTTTTTAAATGACACTGATTCTTTAACCCAGTCACAGATTAAAACTAAGTGGAGTTTTAATGAATCTTTAATTAGATTGAAATAATCGAAATGGAGTATCACCAGTTTTGCTCCAGGCGATAGTTAAATCTTTAATTAGATTTGAACGTGAAATGGTAATTGAATTTACCGATAACACCGTGGTGTTAGATATGAAGTATAACCAGTTTTACTTCATGGGATGAATAGGTTGGGATTGGGAAATTAAAACAAATGATTACTTCGGTAAGGTTCGTTAATCCCGACTAGTTTGAATTGATATTCAAAAATAGATTATAGAATAAATTCAAGAAATTTATCTTGGATAAAATTTATGGGAACCTTTCCCTATAAATGTGAAATTTAGAAATTGACTGTCGGTTAGCCAAACAGAATGGTTTTCTGGATATTGATCTGATGTTGGTTTCGGCCTTCGGGGTTAATATTTGGGGAATAATTCTCTTGATTAATTTACGGTTAGTGACTAATGAATTGGAATGAGGCGTATGTTGTGTTTGTGTAACACTTATTTAAAATATACGCGAGTTATTCGGAAAGACTGGGTTTATCCCATTCTGAATAACTGATACGACGATAAGTCGAAGATGAAGACGATGGTCGAAGGCCGGAAGTCTTCACGCCGTTTGGGTAATTACTGATGATCTTGATTGGGCTGTACACCCAAGAAGATGGAAACAGTTAGTGATCGTCCAGACGTACTTGGAGATCGATGGATATGCGGGGTACTAGGTGCCTCCGGTTTCGTTCAGACCCAGAACGGACTTGCAAATGGACTGTGTGTCTGACATTGGATTTTAGTCCGTGTGATTGATCTCTATTAAATATATATCTGTTTGGCGGCGGAGAATTTATTCTCTTGCTTAACGCCCTTCTCTGAGACGTACGAGCTCAGGGGTTATATATTGATGGATATCAAACACATGGAGTGAATTGCCTGTGTGGCATGCCTAAGTGGCAAAAGATCAAGGCTTCTGTTGAAAAGCAAAGTCTTGTGGTGACGATCAAAGCACGGCCTTTGTGGCTTAGCTTTGTGTAACGTTTACTTCGCGAGTTTCACACCCGGTATGAACCAGAAACGGGAGACGGACCTCAGGGAGGGCATGCGTTTCCTTCTAGCTAAAAAGTGGCGTCAGTGGTTTTACACGCCCTGACGAGTTTGACTTATGTGGTTGTTGCTGTTGCGAGGCGCCTCGATTTGATCGGACGATCCGGGTCCGATGGAGTCATTCGTTGGCTCATTTACGCCCCAAAGGGCGGGGAAACGTAGTGTTCAGGCATAATAATCCACATCGGTGGACCGGCCCTGTCGCTCCATGGGGCAGTTGCGGCTGTTCCTGAGACATGGGCTAGATTGTCTCGAATCGATTGAGGACTATCTTTTGCCTCGGTTCATAGATGGAAATCCAATTTCCAAATACGTGACATTTGCGGTTTTATTTGTAAACCTATATATGGCGACATGATATATGGTACCCATGCCGCCTATGATTGATACTTATGATTTGAAGTTGTTTTATACACTATGCACTTATAATAGTATCAAATGATTTGTTTTAAACGTATCAAGCATTTTTTGGCTGTTATAAGGGAAAACCCTATCCCCCGGCTTGCGTTGCATTGTGTGATAGGACCTGGGTCTTATAACAACTTCATTTTTCTTTATTTAGCATTGCGCTGTTTGTTTTATTTACTGGTGTTCTTGGGAGGAAACCCATTCCGTGTTATACGGCGTGGTCCCTTGATTTACCTAAATTTAGAAAATAAAGATTAATAACTGTTTTAGTTCTCACACCAGTCACATGACTGACCTGGAGTTTATTGTTTTAACCTAAACTCTGGGTGCCCCTATTTTTGACACGGGCAGCTAGTAGTTTTGGTTTTGCAGATTTATATTCACAGGATCCTGGTTTACAGCTGGAACGATATCCGGAAAGCTTTGTATCCGTATATCTCTTCTAGTTGTGTATTGTATTATTTTCCGCTGCGATATATTTAAATGTAATTTAAATCTCTGATATTTCTGTGTAATATTCATTTATACTCTGTATATTCTTGTAATCTGATGCATTGTTGTAATATGCAATGAAATGTTCTTTTATATGCGTTCTGTTGTGGCTTGTTCTCAAACGATAGGGCGTTTCGAACGGCCTGGATCGGTTTAGCGACTGGTTCGGACCGGGCGAAATTCCTTGCCGTTATAGTTGGTATCAGAGCTTTGGTTTACAAAGCAGAGAACAAGGCACATTAGAACTATACGAAAGAATTCATCAGATATTGGATCAGTAATATCCAATTAGAATGACTCGTTAGAGATGGGATCAGTAGCATCCTAGAACGGGTGTGAAGAGTATATTTTTAAAATGAAAACAAATTTTGTTTTGAAAATTTAAATCAATTATTCGTATTTGATAATTTATTTGCATTGACTTTGGACAGTCCAGTATATAAAGATTTTGCATATACGCCTTGCAAACGTGTATTTAAAGTTTTAATATACTGGATAGATATAGAATCATACTCTAGTGGCCCGAAGATGATTCTGATGGTTGAGTACTCATCGTCAGAATTTATATTCGTGTGACGAAGGTGTGATATCTATATATTTCCTATTGACTGGTGTGAGAACCAAAATTAGATAGGGCCTATTGTTGTGATTTGGCATCAAAAATCTGATTTTTGACTATATATATCAAAGTTATGCATTTGAAAAGCTAATCAACTAATTGATTGATGTTTGTGTTGTTTGTTTAATTGTTTGATAATTTTGAACCATTTAGCCTAATTGAATTATATATGGAACTGTATTGAAATTGGTTGCATTTGCTTGCATATACATATACTTACATTGAACAGGTCATAGCAAGGAGGCTAGAGCAGAGAATAAAATTTGTTTGCCCGACAAATAGGTACATGTTTATTACATAATTTACTGTTTTGTTTGGGTAATGATGATTTTATGAGCCTATTGGCTAGCCGCTTGGCTTTTTCTTTTTCTTTTTGAGATCTAAAGGACCGGGGAAGCTATTTGAAATTCCCCGATGCTCCCGGTGCAGGGGAGGTTATGGAGAAATTTTTCAAAAATTTAGGGTGTTAGCCAAATTTTTGAAGATTTGAAAATTCTCAGAAACTGAAAAGTTGGAGAATGGAAGCCAGATCGAACGTAGAGTTGATTAATCAAACCACTTTCGACTTTGTTCCTTTTCGGGGACGAAAAGTTTTAAGTGGGGGAGATTGTAATAACCCGGAAAATGCGAGCCAGTTTGAAATTTTTATTTTGGCGATTATAGCGAATTTTGAATATTTAAAATAGATTATTTTAAATAATATTGTCGAGGAATTTATTTTGAATAGAATTAGAACGTATATATTATATACGTCGTCGTTAGAATATATAATAATTATAAAAGGAATTGAAAATGGCGCGGTAGTTCGAAAATTCGATTTCTAATTTCAAATGAATATACGGAATTCAATATAAGTCAGAATTGAACGAAACGAGAAATATTTCAATTTGTATAAGTATATCTTTGTAACGAAGTTAACAAACTGAGATTTCATCTTAGAAATGATAAGATATGTCCAGTTTAAAATTAGAAATAGTCGCTGTGGAATTTATATATATTTTATATAATATATAGCCCTTAAAAATAGCCGTTTTGCAAACGACCTCGGATTTCGACGAAACCAGTTTTGTTGGGTTCGTGATGTTAAGTTATTGCTAGATTCCAAATTTCATAATTTTTCGAATCAATATGTGAGCGTGGCAAAGGAAAACGCGTTTGACCAGCTTTAGTTGATTTTAATCGACTGGAAAATGGCCATTTTTCAAACGGTCTCAGAATTTGACGAAATCAGTTTTTTTAGGACCGTATCGACAATACGAAGCTAGAAATAATTTTTCAGGAATTTTTCGAGTCCGTAGGTGACCCCGGTAAATTGAAATCTACGTTTAAAATAGAATATACACTGATTTATAATTTGATTTTGAGAAAAACCTATCGAAACAGCTGAATTGGCTTACGAAACATATCCCATTGTGTTCGGAACGGGGGTAATACGCTAGGGACGACAGTCGGTGGGTTCGATTCTGAGTTCAAATGAAAAGTCAACTTGAAGGAGAATAAAATAAATAAATATAATATATATTTTTTCCTTATTTACTCACCCCTCTATTCTCTCACCTCCCTTACTCGTTGACCAGAAAGAAAAATTGGAGAAGCTGATCCCGTCGCCCCAACCTCCGATGCGCCGCCGTGCTCCGCCCTTCCCCCATCACCGATCCGCCGTCCTCCTCTACCATCTCTTCTCTCGCTTCTTCCCTCCTTCCTCTACGCGATTTAAAACCCTCCCCATTTTCACGACGCTCCGCCCATCCGACGCCGCAGGAGGCGGCGCCCTACCCCCAGCCACCGTCAATCAGTGGCTTCCCCGTCTGGACCCCCACCGCCGCCTCAGGCGAGCTCCTCCGCCCCTCTTTCACCCTAAAAACCCGCGCAGTCCAAACCCAGGCCCTAAAACCCCCTGTTCAGCCACCCACGACCACTCTAGCGCGTCCCTCGACCTCTACTTAGCCCTTCTCTCCTCTAAGTCCTGTAAGTGATTTTGTTCTTTTTATTTTATTAAAAACATTATTTTCCTTTTATGATTATTCTTTGCATGAATGCGTCGAAAGGCTAGGATTTTTTATAGTCGAAAGGATAGAATTTTTGTAGTCGTAAAGCCCGATTTTATCCCATCAAAGATCATATTTTTATCATAGGATAAGATAAGATTTTTTAATGTGTAAAAGATAAGAGTTTAATGTGTAAAAGGTCGGATTTCATAATATGGAAGAAGTGGAAAAATCGAATTTATATATGTTGAAAGATTATATTGTTATAGAAAACAAGTAGTAAAAATCCGATTTTTGGTATGGGAAGGACAGAATAAAAATGTAATTTTTTTATAGAAAGAAGCGTTGTAAAAAATATATAATATCTATATATAAAGTGCCATTATAAAAAAAAGTGATTTTTAAAATGAACATCATATTAAAAATATGACTTTTACTATGAACAGCGTGAAAAGAAGTGTGGTGGGACGGATAGAAATCAGAAAGGAATTCAGACGGGTCAGAGACTCAGCAATGAAGCGCCGTGGAGCTAGGATAGCTATATGTGAGAATTTCTCACCTTTCAATTTATTTTTCTAGTTATATATATATACTAGGATGCAGACGGTGCTTAGTAGCACCCGACACAATCGTCCACAGACCATGGACTTGTTTGTTTGATTGCAAATTAGTTAGATTATTGATTGAAATTGAATTGTGTGGTGAAATGAATTAATTTGATTGATGTGTGAATGGCGTGGGCCTTCACTAGACCGGGGATAAGGCTAGGCCTTGTCCCGTTTCTAGTATCGTGCCGTTATGCCGCCGAAATTTTCTAAAATATGTTAGAAAAATAAAAATATCATTTTATTGAATAAATGAACCAAATAGAATATTCATAGGTTGAATAAAATGTTTTATCGTTAAAAATATAATTTTTAACGTGAAGTGAATAAAATAAAATATTCATTTATAAACCGCACGGTTTGTTTATGTACACCTATTTGAATGACATTGATTGGGACGATAAATTTTACACATCGCCCAATAGCACAAATAAAATATGTGTTTGATTGTTTGAAACCCCACACGGGTGTTGGGATGAAATTTGAAGTTCACTCATCCTGTTTGATTAAATATGTCGATCGATTGATTGACAGGCTGTTATAAGCGTTGAATATCTATATTTGATGCTTATACAGAGTAGTGCACTTTGGTTGATGGTTGATTATTTTCAATGCCATATTATACATGTGTTGTATGAAAATCCATATAATTAACTTTATATGGTAATTGATTGGGCCTCATTCCAATTTGAAAAATAAAGAATATTATAAAATAAAAGTTCATGTGTTGACAGTACTCATCCATTGAGATTGGTCATGTGTTGAACGAAATATTTTAGTAATAAAATTTGCATCTTTATCGATATAAAATAAAAGTTCATGTGTTGACAGTACTCATCCATTGAGATTGGTCATGTGTTGAACGAAATATTTTAGTAATAAAATTTGCATCTTTATCGATATAAAATAAAAGTTCATGTGTTGACAGTACTCATCCATTGAGATTGGTCATGTGTTGAACGAAATATTTTAGTAATAAAATTTACATCTTTATCGATATAAAATAAAAGTTCATGTGTTGACAGTACTCATCCATTGAGATTGGTCATGTGTTGAACGAAATATTTTGATAATAAAATTTACATCTTTATCAATATAAAATAACGGTTCATGTGTTGACAGTACTCATCCATTGAGATTGGTCATGTGTTGAACGGAATATTTTGATAATAACAACTATTTTGAAAAAGAAATATTTGAAATAAAATATTTGAAATAGAAATTTATGAAGCCGTGTTGATTAGATTGACGCCATTTTGACGTAAACGATATTTATATCGATTTTATTCATTTTGAAATGAATTGAATTGAAAACGATTTCGAAATGAATTGAATTGAAAACGATTTCGAAATGAATTGAATTGAAAACGATTTCGAAATGAATTGAATTGAAAACGATTTCGAAATGAATTGAATTGAAAACGATTTCGAAATGAATTGAATTGGAAACGATTTCGAAATGAATTGAATTGAAAACGATTTCGAAATGAATTGAATTGAAAACGATTTCGAAATGAATTGAATTGGAAACGATTTCGAAATGAATTGAATTGAAAACGATTTCGAAATGAATTGAATTGAAAACGATTTCGAAATGAATTGAATTGAAAACGAATTCAAATTTAATTGAAAGTGAATTGAAATGAATTCAAATTGAATTGAAATTTGAATTGAATAGAAATGAATTTTGAAACGAATTTATAAAGAAGAATTCAATTTTACTTTGAATTGAAATGGAAGTTGAAATAGATTTTGAAACGAATTTTAAAACTATTTATATAATTCGTTTTGAATAGAAAATCGACGAAATATATATTATATATATTATATATATAATATAATGGCCTGAATAGAACGCGCCGCGCCGCGGCAGTTCGTGAATTTCGACCATTTATTTCAAACGGACATTACGGGAGATCCGACCGTCGGATTCTCCTAAAACCGGAACCGTTGGGTTCGTATCGAAAAGAGATTTCTAATGAATGTTAGAAATTTGAAATCTAACGGTTGGATTTGGAATTATGTCTAAATCAAATTCGAAAAAGGTCGCTGTAAGTGCAGTTCGATGGCCGTTGATGGAAATCGACTGTACGGGCCTTGATAAAATTATTAAAAATAGTAATAATTTGTGTAAAATCATAAGAAATGATTTGTGAAGATTTGGGATGAAAAACTCCATATTTGAAAAGATAAAAATAGATTTTTATCGAAATGAACTAGTTTTGAACTAGAAATATAATTCTATTTATTTTTAAATAAATAAATTGAATTTGAAAAGGGTTTTGAAAATAACCAGAATATCCAATGATTGCATTGGAGTGGATTTGAATCGAAATTGTCTTCGGAATATTTCGATGTTGGAATTCGTGATTATACAGGAGTTGTTATGGGAATTTGAAAGATATATATTTATATCGTTATTTCCAATACGACATTTGTTAGTCGTAGAATTTGATGTTGAATATAAGCCGATATATTTTCTATTCAGAGCCTTGTATTGAATATCGAATGTGATTTGGGTTTGTCGTGAATGGTGTCTTCACTAACACTGTTCTTGAACCCATTTGAGAAAAGATTAAATCTTTTTATTTAGATTTAATGAAGTGTACCAATTAAATAATATTTAATTGGAATTGAATTGATATTGATTTTTGGGTTTATAGTGAACAGTGTTTTAGATAACACTTGTTCTTTAACCCGATGATTAATGAATGTGATTTTGGGTTTATCGTGAACCGTGTTTTTAAATGACACTGATTCTTTAACCCAGTCACAGATTAAAACTAAGTGGAGTTTTAATGAATCTTTAATTAGATTGAAATAATCGAAATGGAGTATCACCAGTTTTGCTCCAGGCGATAGTTAAATCTTTAATTAGATTTGAACGTGAAATGGTAATTGAATTTACCGATAACACCGTGGTGTTAGATATGAAGTATAACCAGTTTTACTTCATGGGATGAATAGGTTGGGATTAGGAAATTAAAACAAATGATTACTTCGGTAAGGTTCGTTAATCCCGACTAGTTTGAATTGATATTCAAAAATAGATTATAGAATAAATTCAAGAAATTTATCTTGGATAAATTTTATGGGAACCTTTCCCTATGAATGTGAAATTTAGAAATTGACTGTCGGTTAGCCAAACAGAATGGTTTTTTGGATATTGATCTGATGTTGGTTTCGGCCTTCGGGGTTAATATTTGGGGAATTATTCTCTTGATTAATTTACGGTTAGTGACTAATGAATTGGAATGAGGCGTATGTTGTGTTTGTGTAACACTTATTTAAAATATACGCGAGTTATTCGGAAAGACAGGGTTTATCCCATTCTGAATAACTGATACGACGATAAGTCGAAGATGAAGACGATGGTCGAAGGCCGGAAGTCTTCACGCCGTTTGGGTAATTACTGATGATCTTGATTGGGCTGTACACCCAAGAAGATGGAAACAGTTAGTGATCGTCCAGACGTACTTGGAATCGATGGATATGCGGGGTACTAGGTGCCTCCGGTTTCGTTCAGACCCAGAACGGACTTGCAAATGGACTGTGTGTCTGACATTGGATTTTAGTCCGTGTGATTGATCTCTTTTAAATATATATCTGTTTGGCGGCGGAGAATTTATTCTCTTGCTTAACGCCCTTCTCTGAGACGTACGAGCTCAGGGGTTATATATTGATGGATATCAAACACATGGAGTGAATTGCCTGTGTGGCATGCCTAAGTGGCAAAAGATCAAGGCTTCTGTTGAAAAGCAAAGTCTTGTGGTGACGATCAAAGCACGGCCTTTGTGGCTTAGCTTTGTGTAACGTTTACTTCGCGAGTTTCTCACCCGGTATGAACCAGAAACGGGAGACGGACCTCAGGGAGGGCATGCGTTTCCTTCTAGCTAAAAAGTGGCATCAGTGGTTTTACACGCCCTGACGAGTTTGACTTATGTGGTTGTTGCTGTTGCGAGGCGCCTCGGTTTGATCGGACGATCCGGGTCCGATGGAGTCATTCGTTGGCTCATTTACGCCCCAAAGGGCGGGGAAACGTAGTGTTCAGGCATAATAATCCACATCGGTGGATCGGCCCTGTCGCTCCATGGGGCAGTTGCGGTTGTTCCTGAGACATGGGCTAGATTGTCTCGAATCGGTTGAGGACTATCTTTTGCCTCGGTTCATAGATGGAAATCCAATTTCCAAATACGTGACATTTGTGGTTTTATTTGTAAACCTATATATGGCGACATGATATATGGTACCCATGCCGCCTATGATTGATACTTATGATTTGAAGTTGTTTTATACACTATGCACTTATAATAGTATCAAATGATTTGTTTTAAACGTATCAAGCATTCTTTGGCTGTTATAAGGGAAAACCCTATCCCCCGGCTTGCGGTGCATTGTGTGATAGGACCTGGGTCTTATAACAGCTTCATTTTTCTTTATTTAGCATTGCGCTGTTTGTTTTATTTACTGGTGTTCTTGGGAGGAAACCCGTTCCGTGTTATACGGCGTGGTCCCTTGATTTACCTAAATTTAGAAAATAAAGATTAATAACTGTTTTAGTTCTCACACCAGTCACATGACTGACCTGGAGTTTATTGTTTTAACCTAAACTCTGGGTGCCCCTATTTTTGACACGGGCAGCTAGTAGTTTTGGTTTTGCAGATTTATATTCACAGGATCCTGGTTTACAGCTGGAACGATATCCGGAAAGCTTTGTATCCGTATATCTCTTCTAGTTGTGTATTGTATTATTTTCCGCTGCGATATATTTAAATGTAATTTAAATCTCTGATATTTCTGTGTAATATTCATTTATACTCTGTATATTCTTGTAATCTGATGCATTGTTGTAATATGCAATGAAATGTTCTTTTATATGCGTTCTGTTGTGGCTTGTTCTCAAACGATAGGGCGTTTCGAACGGCCTGGATCGGTTTAGCGACTGGTTCGGACCGGGCGAAATTCCTTGCCGTCACAGATGGTACCCATGCCTCCTATGATTGATATTTATGATTGAAAATTGTTTTGAAACTATACACTTATTATAGTATCTAATAATGTGTTTTTAACGTATCAAGCATGCTTTGGCTATTAAAAGGTAAAAACCCTATCCTCCGGCTTGCGTTGCATTATGTGATAGGACCTGGGTCTTATAACAGCTTCATTTTTCTTTATTTAGCATTGCGCTGTTTGTTTTATGCACTGGTATTCTTGGGAGGAAACCCGTTACGTGTCAGACGGCGTGGTCCCTTGATTTATCGACCTTTAAAATAAAGATTAATAACTGTTTTAGTTCTCACACCAGTCCCATGACTGACCTGGAGTTTATTGTTTTAACCTAAACTCTGGGTGCCCCTATTTTATACCCGGGCAGCTAGTAGTTTTGGTTTTGCAGATTTATATTCACAGGATCCTGATTTACAGCTGGAACGATACTCGGAAAGCTCTGTATCCGTGTATTACTTCTAGTTGTGTTTTGTATTATTTTCCGTTGCGATGTATTTAAATGTAATTTAAATATCTGATATTTGTTGAATGTAATTTATTCATTTATACTCTGTATATTCTTGTATCTGATGGAATTGTTGTAATAACAATGAAATGTTCTTCTGTCTACGTTCTTTTGTGTGTTGTTCTCAAAGTATCCGCTCTTTCCTTAACGGGGAAGTTACGGGTCCTTACAAGGATCTTGAGAGTTGCTAATTTATTTGTGTAGCGGATTGATTTCTAAATTTTATTTCTTATGTTGGTTCTTCCTTTTCTGCAAATGTAATATGGATTGGGTACGATAGAGTTCACTAGTTCAACGTGTATATTTGCATTTCTTTTAAATTTTGATGTAGTATTTTTATATTGAATGGTGCAACTTTTGTGTAATGCTCATGTAGAAATTATATAAATCTTTATTTGGTATCCTGTTATAAAGGCCTCGTCCACTTACAGACTGCTAGAGACAAAAATAAAAATACTACCATGTCGAGCGAGGTGCCATGATCCCAAAAATATAATAATATCAGTAGTTTAACTTATATTATGAAACCCCAAAATATTGATATAGGGTGCAAAATACTCCAAGTAAAAAGTCATGTATTTAATTAATTAAAAATTACAGTAAAATTCTAAAAATTAAATTATAACTATGCCTCAAAAGAATCTTGTCCAAATTCGAATCCAATATTTAATTATATTAAATAAACCGTTATGGCTTATACACGACTCCACAACAACTTTCTGAAAATTTGATTTGAACATAACTCCCAATATATAAGACGAAATCTCAAAAATTTTCTTCCGTTAGAAAAATATAGTTAAACAGAACCGAACGTTTCTTGTTTCAAAGAAATCCGACTTATAACGAATTCTGTATATTCATTTAAAGTTCGAATCGCCAAATTACGAATTACCAAGCCGTTACGAGCTCCTTTTAAATATAATTATAAATTATACGTTTAAATATCGTTTTATTAAATAAACTCCTTATAAATTCCTATAAAAATTCAAATAAAAAAGTTAAAACAAATTTAAATATTCATAATTCAACGGCTGAAAATCCAGGTTGTTACAGAAAGGAATGAGAAGTCCACGCTTTGTTAATGGGATGATATTGACTGGCAGTGGGATTAAGATTGTGGGAAGAAGAAATAACAAGTCGAGCTCCATTAATTAAATCAAGTGATTATATAGGGTAATTAACACATCATTATAGAGTTAATAATTGATTAAGTGAGTTGTTAGTTTAATTAAATTCTATAACTTAATTGTTTATAACCGATGCATACGTTTTCCGAATTGAGCATCCTCGGTTACATTGGAATCATAGTGATACAGTCTACGTTTTGGAACAGATTCGGCTGAAACAACATCTATGAGAATTTGGTGATAAAAATCAAATGCTTGTTTGGTTGTAAACGAAATAAAAACCGAACCGTCAACTGCAAATCAATGTGAGTAAACTCACTCACTCTGCCTTATTTATATTTTTATATAAATGATTTTAAATTTATATACAATAATTTTATATTGTGTGATGGCCGTTTAGATCAATGGTTGATTATTTAGTTGAAATTCTTGATTAGTTATAAATATTTAATCGTTGATTCTCTTACCATATTATCTCGTATTGATGTGAAATTAATTTTATTGATGTTGATTAACATCTGTGGATGCAGGGAAACAGATTAGAGGGATCCAACTAGATTCCTCAATTGTTGTGTTTGCATTGATTGTGACGTATGTTGTGATATATTAACTGTGATTGATCTTGTTGTGTTTAAAAATCACTGGCCTTAGAATTTTGGTATTTAAATACCGTAAAATATTTTCGAATACAAAATGGAATTTTAGATTTAAAAAGGAAATATATTTTTCCAATAAAAATTGATGTGTAATTTCGAATAGGGTTAAAAAGTATAATATTTGTTTTATAAAAACAAGAAGTTGATTTCAAACGAGTTTATAAATTAAATGAATTATTTAACATTAGATAAAATGAAATATAAATTCAAATTTGAATTCATATGAAAAGTGGAACTTGGTTTTGAAACCAATATTTGAAATGAGATTTGAACTTAGCAACTGACAAAGGAAATTAAAAATGAGATTTTAAATGATTGAAATACAAGTGAGATTGCTATGTAAAAATCTGAATAGAAGTTATAAATAGAATTTGGGTTTAAGATATTATTTATAAGTACGAAATCAAACTAATTTGATTGTATATAAAATAAATATATTCACAATTAAAGTGAATAACGTTTTAAAGGAAATATTTCACAAATGAAATATCTCTAAAGGAAATTTAGATTTGAAATATAAATTCAAATTGGTGATTGAATGAAAAGGAAAATCGTTTTAAAAGAAATGATGAATTTCAATTCAAAATTTGGGATATAAAATAAAATATGATAATGTTTTGTAGACTGGAATAGTTATAAAGAAATTGGGTAATGATTGGGAAAAGATAAATTCAAAAGTGAATTTGGAATCTGAATTAACCTGAAAGTCTAACGATTAAGATTTTTCCCGGACCTAATCGATCGCAAAATCGACTAAGACCATTCAAAAAACCGAATACGCTAACTTTGGGCATACAACACATCAGAACAAATAACAGAAGACTTTTATAAACATTATAATAATGTTACATAAGAGTACAGAATATCAGAGTACATCGAATATAATAATACAACAGTGGAAGATTAAATTACAATAATGGTAACATAATGCAGGGGAAATGAATAAACTAGCGCAGCGGAAGACTATCAATGCTCTGGACACAGCTTTAAGATTCAATCCAGAATCCTGCTCAATATATCTGCAAAATAAGCTACTCGACTGCTCGTGCAGAAAAGAGGGCACCCGAGTTTGCAAAGTGAAACAAACTACGGGTCAGTCATGGGACTGCTATGAGAAATCTTTTCTAACTTATCATACAATATGGCTAATTACACGACCATGCCACTAATGCGGAACGGGTTTACTCCATTGGATTGCAAGTGCATAAATGAAGTAAATCGTTAAATAACGCAATGCTTTTTAGAAAAATGAAACCATTATAAGACTCAAGTCCCATCACATAATGCAACGTAAACAGAGGATAGAGTTTTACCTTATAATGGTCAAAAATGCTTAATACGATAAAACAGATTTGATATTATTATTATTAATGCATATATGTTTCAAAAACAATTCAATCATAATATATCAATCATAGACGACATAGCTACCATATACTATGTCGTTATACTAGTTTTGCATTCAAAATCGTACAGTGTCGTATTGGAAGTTGGGTTTCCATCATGAATCAAGGCTAGGGATGATCTCCTTTCCGATTCGAGACACTATAGCAACGTCCCAGGATTCGGACGCTGGCGAACCCTTGGATCCTACAGGGCCGGTCCATAAATACTTTAGTGGATTAGTTATGCCTGAACACACGCTTCCCGGTCCTAATGAACCTATAAATTGGTCACTATCGACCAATATAACCGAGGCGCCTCATTTCATCAACGACATAAGTAAAATGTCAGGGCTTGCAAAACCTTGATACCACTTCTAGCTAGAAAGAAATGTGTGCACTCCTTGCGTTCCCTTATCCCATTTCTGACTCTTACCGAGGTGTGAGGCTCGCGAGGTAATGCTATACACAAAGCAATGCCGTAATAGGCTATGCTTTGATCATCAACCATAAGGCTCTGCTTTTCAACAAAAGCCTTTATCATTTGCATCTTAGCATGCCACATTGACAATCCATGCCATGCGATCGATAATTACCAATATATAACCTCTGAGCTCATGCGTCCCAGAGAAGGGTGTTAAGCAAGAGAATAAATTCTCTGCCACTACATATATATATATATATATATTAAATAGAAAGCAATTTAATTTACATGGAATGAAATCCAGTGTCAGACACACATCTATTTACAAGTCCGTTCTGGGTCAGAACGAAACCAGAGACACCTTATCCCTCGTCCCGCATGTCCAACACGAAAGAGTGGTTCTCGCATATCCGGACAATCAACAAGTACATCCGGAAAACTACCACTTTAACCCTTTCGTAGGAGCGACCGAGTTCAGGGCATCAGTAGTTGCCCTTTCGATGTGAAGATCACCGGTCTTCAATCACCGTCTTCAATGTCTTCGACTATCAATCGTCGTAGTAATTATTCAAAATGGGTTAAACCCAGTCTTTTCGAATAACTCGTGTATTTTTATAATAAAAAATCATATGTTATAACAACACATCATACGCCCCATTCCAATCCAAAATATTCTTTCTAATAAAATATTCATATTATTAGGGAAAGGTTCCTATCAATTTATAAAAGATAAATTCTTTTAAATTAATTATTTAATCTTCTTTTTAAAGATTCATTAAAACTTCAATTCGGTTTTAATATCAAAAATCATTACTTAATGATTATTCAATTTTAAGAAATTAATCTTATCTTTAACTGGGTTAAAGAACTAATGTCATTTAAAACACAGTTCACGATAAACCCAAAATCATCTTCCATTAAATATGGAATTTCCACAAAAATCAAATCAATATATAATCAATATAGATTTCCGTATCCGACTAATAATATAAATGGAATAACAACAAAGCCTTTTGAATTCCATATATAGTAAAAGTCTTCTTTTACAGAAGCCTATCTCGATTATTATCAAATCGAATTTCCACTCAATTCCAATTTAATATATTAAATTGGAAAACTTGACTTTGGATTTTTTTTAAAATCTTAATAAAAAGATTTATTAATTATAAATCATATTTTTATTGTTAATTGGGTTAAAGAACAAATGTCGTTTAAAACACAGTTCAGAATAAACCCAATTCACAAATCATTTTATTCCAAGTAATAAATATAATTGGAAACTCTAGTAGTCTTAATTAAAAGATCTATTCCTTTCATACGGGGTTTAAGAACAGTGTTATTTAAGACACCATCCACAACAACCCAAAATCTAATTCTTTTAATTAATTCCAATTAAATATTAATTAATTGGAAGGCTTCATTAAATTTTAATTTAAAAGATTTATTCTAGTTAATAACTAGTTCGTTTCAAAAAAAAATTTTTTTTTTATCTTTTGTCCATCAAAAAACGGACATAGAAATCATCATTTCCTTCTTAGTTGAATATCATTTTAAAATATTCGTTATTTAAAAATGTTCTTTATGTAAAAATATTCTTTATGTAACAATGTTCTTTATTTTAAGGTATTCTTTATATTTAAAAGATATTCTGAATCGAAATGTGACTCAATCAGTAACAATATAATTTCGGTTATATGGATTTCACACATCACATGAACACACAATAATGATAATTAATCATTAAACAACCAATTCACATCCAGAGTGAAATTTACAATTGTGCGAGCATTAAAATGAATAAATAATGCTTGTCGCTGCCTGTCAATCCATCGATTGACATACAACTAAATATTGGGGCTAGTGTATGTCAAATATCATCCCAATACCCGTGTGGGGTTTTCATCCAATAACATTTTATCTAATTAAATCATTTGTTAATGAATTTAACCAATTTTAATTCTGCTAACATTTTGATGATAATAAACAAAACATGTTATTATAGTCCTAATGCCGAATAAAAATGTATTTTACTCGCCTAATTTCCCTACATGTATCTAACGTCTAATAAAATGTAATTTATTTACATGGCGGTATTGTTGATAACAAATAAAAAGATAATTTTCATTTTCCTTTATTTATATGCAATTTCTATTTTTAATTTTAACAAATAAAAAGAAACTGTTTTATTTGCATATATAGTTTCAAATCATAACATATGAAATGCCTCTTTATTCTGTACACAAATTATAATGTATAATTCAACAACACTTATTTGCATACAAATTCTGTTGTATAATTTAACAATAAAATTTCATTTTAATTCACATACAATTCTAATGTATGTTTTGACCATGATAATGAATCTTATATTTGCATATAAATTCTACTGTATGTTTTAACAATAAAAATGTTTCTTTATTTAACATACAAATTCTAATGTATGTTTTAATAGTAAAAATGATTCTCTCATTTTTGTTGACGATTCCGTTTCAACAAAATGATTAAAAATGATCTTTTTATTTGGTTGAAAATTCGATTTCAATAAAATGATTAAAAGTAATAATTCCATATTGTTAACAACTCTTATTTTTACCAATTGAATAAAAGTGGTAATTCATATTATTCACGATTCTAAAATCACAAAGTGAATAACAAATGATAATTTCATATTGTTGACAATTCTAATTTAACAAAATGAACACAAATGATTCATTTACTTTTGTTGACAATCCTAGTTTCAACAAAAATGACAATGCATTTTTGACAATTTTAATTTAATAAAATGGCATATTTATTTAGATACATTTTTCTATGTATTCTAATGATAAATAAAATAACAATTTATTTGCATACAATATTCTATGTATTCTAATGACAAATAAAAGAACAATTTATTTGTATACGATATTCTACTCAATATAACAAATAAAAATGATAATTTTATTTGTTTACAGTTTCTATATAAAAAAATGATATTTTTGTTTTATCACAAATCTATTTAACAAAAATGTTATTTTGTTTTGGTTTAACTCAAATCACCTTAACATAATGTTATTTTTGTTTTAACTCTTATCTAATTAACAAAAATGGAATTTTTGTTTTAACTCTTATACAATTAACAAAAATGTAATTTTTGTTTTAACTCTTATGTAATTTTTGTTTTAACTCCTATCCAATTAACAAAAATGTAATTTTTGTTTTAACCTAATTCAAAAATGTTAATTATGGTTTCAACCATTCTAATTAACAAAAATGATAATTTTTGTTTCAATAATTCTATTTTGACAAAAATGTATATTTTTGTTTCAACCTTTTTAATTGACAAAAATGTTCAATTTTGTTTAATCCTTTCCAATTGACAAAAATGTTTATTTTTGTTTAATCCTTTTTAATGAACAAAAATGTTTCATTTTTCTTAACGAACAAAAATGTATATTTTTTTACAAAAATGTGTATTCTGTTCAACAATTCTAATTTGACAAAAATGTTCATTTTTGTTTCAACAATTATATTTTGACAAAAAGGCAAAATTTGTTTCAACTATTACATTTAACAAAAGTGACAAATTTGGTTTAAATTATTACATTTGACAGAAGTGACAAATTTGGTTTCAACTATTACATTTGACAAAAGTGACAAATTTGGTTTCAACTATTATAACTCAAATTTATTTAACAAATATGTAATCTTTATTTAACTCTAATCTTATTTAACAAACATGTAATTTTTGTTATGTTCAATCTTTTATTGAAAAACTTTGAACAATAAAAATATAATCTTTCATGTTACTTATTTTTCTTTAAACAAAGTGAAAATAAAACATGATCTTTAATAACTAATTTTTTTATTGCAACAAAAATGACAATAAAAACATATCTTTCTATTTTACTCTTTTTATTGTAACTACATCAACAACAAAAACACATCTTTTAATTCTACCCTTTTTATTGTATTAAACAAAGTGACAAAAAAAATGAAATCTTTTTTGTATTAAACAAAGTGACAACAAAAATGAAATCTTTTTATTATAATCTTTTTATTATATATCTTTATTATAGTATCTTTATTTTAGTGAATACAAAATTTTGACAAAAACTATGTTTCCTGTAAAGAATAAAAATGAGATTTTTATTGCTGATCTAATTTTGACAAAACTTATTTTTATATGTCACTCTTTTAATCTCATCGAACATGAACATCTTTATTTTTATATGTACAATAAAAATAGGGTTTTTATGGTATGTACTAATTTTGACTAACCAAACAGTTTATTTTTATATATACAATAAAAAGATGGTTTTTATTGTATACACAAATTTTGACAAACATGAATCTTATATATTTTATATATACAATAAAAATATGGTTTTTATTGTATACACAAAATTTTGACAGACATAAATACACACAATTCAATTCAGTGGTTCATCACAATCACAAAAGAATTAACATTGCAATAAATACACACAATCCATATTGTAGATCTCGTTTCTACGATTCCAACGAATTCAGTTTCATCTAATTCTGAAGTCATATGATAAAGTTATGATATTATTTACATTTGATAACATAATTCAAATAATTTACAATTTAATTAAACTAATTACATCCAATCCCTCTTCTCCTTCCTCAGACAACAGGCCGAAATTAGTCTTCGAAAGCTTAAAATTATGTTTTACTTTTGCAATCCAAACATTCAACTCTACGACGATCAGAACATACAACGCCGGAGAGCTATTAGACGTGCCTCCAATGGTCCCCCCTTTGCTGAACTCGCACGTGCCTGAAGGGGGAAACTCCACCGCGAACAGCGTGACTTTGCGAGGGTGATTCGTCCCAAATAATGCTCGATTGATAATCACATCCGTATAGAATCGAAGAGTAGGAGATTCTCTTCAGTTTTCGATTTGGAATCATGGATTAATTCGAAGAGGGGGGAGAGAACTTAAGGGATCAAAATCGCACATTTCTGTCCATTGGTATTTGGGCGGCGGCTGTTCAAATAGGATTAGGGTTAGGTTTTGATTTTTTTATTCCTATTTATAATAAAATAACATTAAATTTCTAGTTTTTGCAAATAAACCCATTTCTTCTTAACAACTCTAATTCCAGCCCAACGAAAGTTGTTCCTACCTAACTGCCCTCGTTACGGACACATTGGGCTAGGTCCCGTCAACCCGTTTGATCGTCTCAGCCCACTTTTCTTTAATTTAAAATATAAATCATTTATATATTTAATTCGATTGTACATTTAAATTTACCGAGGCCACATACTAACTCTAAAAATTACCAAAAATAATATCTAGCTATGTTTTGACGATACGGTCCTAACAAAATTAATTTCGTCGAATTTGGAGACCTTTTGACAAATGGCCCTATTTTGGTCGATCCAATTGGACTAAAATTGACAAAACACATTTTCTTTTGCCACGCTCACATATTAATTCCAAAAGTTATGAAAATTTAAAACTAGCAATAATTTGAACTTCCGGATCCGACAAAAGTAGTTTCGTTGAAAACGGAGGTCGTTTGTAAAATGGCTATATATACGGGCTATATATTATATTAAAAAATATATAAATTCTATAGCGACTATTCTGAATTTTAAACTGGGCTTTTTATTCCTGTTATGAAATTTCAAATTTTCAGATTTGTTAGAAAGATATTCTTAAACAGATTCTAATATTTTTGGTTTTACTAAAATCCGATTTATTTTGCATCTTGTGCATTCAGTCAAAGCTCAAATTCAAATTTTCAAACTACCGCGCTATTTCTAACTCCTTTTAATATTAAAATAAATATATTCATTCTACCTTCGATTTAAATAAATTTTTAGTCTAAAAATAATTTTTTTTAAATATTTAAAATCCTTTAAATTTCTAAAATAAAAACTTTAAATTCATTCCAAAATTACGGGTTGTTACAGAAAGGGTAGATAAATTTCGAAGTTTGGAATATAAATCGAATATATATTATTCGAGAGAGAGTTAATTACTGAAATTCGGTTATATCGAATTAGGGAAGTATTTATTTTTATTTTTGTTTTGAATCAAATTTAATTAATTATTTACTTATTAATTTATTAAAATTAATAAGTGCAAGTTATATTTTTGTAAACTAAATATTTGGAAACAACGATTTTAACGCTACTGTAATAATAAATGTCCTATAAATCTAAACAGCGATTTAAACGCTACTACTATAATAAATGTGTTATAAATCTAAACAGCGATTGTAAAGCTATTGTAAAATAAATGTTTTATAAATCAAACATTTGGAAACAGCGATTATAATGCTACCATTATAATTAATGTTTTTCGTAAAAGAAGTGTATTCTTAGATTGAATCTGAGAGTCATGTAAGCGATGTTTTATTTGAAGTTGTGAGCTTTGACTATTTCAAAATTGAGAATGTTATTCAATTAAGGTCTGAGAAGTAATTATACCCCAACTTGATTGACTTCATTATTGATGGAGGCATGGTTAAGGTTCGATAGTGAAGATTGGTTAGCATTATGGTTGGTTAATAAATGAGTAATGGTTTGAGTTATAATAACGACGTTTCTATAACATCACGTTAGTTTAATGAATTTTAAAATGTTTCCCCGAATAAAATGAGAGATATTTTCTACGCATAGAAAATGAAATGAATTGGTCAACGAGGAATTAATAAATGAAATATAGAAATATTTTCTGATATTAATAAGGTATATTTTCTGAATATAGAAAATAAGGATTCGTGAATATTTAGAAATGTTTTCTAACTAGAATAAGAGATATTTTCTCGAATAAATAAATCAGGATATTGGAAATGTTTTTCCAAGAATCGAGAGAGAAATTGAGCTTTGAAAGGATGTGAAAGACAGAAAGTGGGAATTTGAAATGATAGCATAATAAGGAATTAATTTAAAAAGAGGCCCAGTGTTGTTTGATGGTTGATCGGTAGAATTTCCATTTGGAAATAGGACTGTTGGTTGTATGGATGTTCTTTGTAGTTAAATCACCGACTATCAAAGTTTTGACATATTTTATACCTCCGTTGTCAACAAGGAGTGTAATGACCCGCATTAACAAAAGTAGTATAATTAATTTATTTATTTACATAAATAGTGATTTAGGGGAAAATGGTCGTTTAATTAAATAAAGTGAATATTTAATTAATTTAAATAGTAGAGTAATATATTTAATTCAGAAATAAAATATTGGAAATCACAATATTTTGTGAACTGGGACACCCCTATGATTTAGTTCAGCTTAGAGTTGAATTATATTGACGAATATATTCAATCGACGTCACTTTGAAACGTAGAATTACAATATAATTAAAATAGAGCTCGAAATGACGCGGTAGTTTGCTATTTGGCGATTTGAACTTCAATTGAGTATATAGGGTTCGTTTTAAATCGGATTTATGTAAAACAAGAAACGTGTGGAGCTGGTGGAGTATATCTTTCTATTGGAAGAGAAAAATCGGGATTTCGTTGTGTAGATTTTGAGTTATGTCCAAATCAAATTCTCAGAAATGCAGCGCCCAGACCATAACGATTTAATTACAATATTATATAAGGATTTAAATAGAAATCGAACATTGATATAACTCTGACGATGTAATATCGAGTTGTAAATCCATATAGGAATATTCTAAGCTGTATGGTATTCCACTGTGAATAGAGACGATAATATTTAATTTTAAATATTAAATTTAATTATATTTAAATATATTTATATATTTAAATAGGCTATTTAGAGCTTTAAAAATAACCACTTTTGCGAACGAAGTCGGAATTCAACGAAACCAATTTTATTGGATCCGCAATATTAAATTATTGTTAGATTCCAAGTTTGGTGATTTTTAGAGTCACTGTGTGGCCGCACGGATTTTTAGAGTGAGAAACAGTCAGTATTTTAATGGTTAAAAATACGCTGTGTGAGCAAATGAAGTCGGAATTCGACGAAACCAATTTGGTTGGGACCATAATGTCGAACTCTAGCTACGTGTCCAGTTTGGTGATTTTTGGGTATCGTGTGTGAGCTCACAGAATTTTAAAGGACAAAAAAAAGGAGAAAAATAAATATCTAAAAATATCTAAAATTTCTATAAATACACCACAAAATCCTCTAAACCTAATTTCCTCATCCTCCAGTCAACACTTTTCTGCCGTCACCTGTTCTTAGAGAAAACGTTGAAATTTCTCTTTAGAAATTCAATAGAAATCCAAAACAAATACTATAAATCATAATACTCATATATTTAGTTTCGCTGAGTGAATCTCTTCAATTTGGTACCACATTTGAGAGGTTCAAATCGTATTTGGTGAGGTCGACGGGTTTCCAACAAATGATTTGGATACTTAGGGTTCAACATCTCGAGTGAACGAAGACATCGATTAATTTTCTGTGTGTATATTTGGGTCCTACTAAATTTTTTCTTCACGCTCATGTCAGTATGGTTGTGTTCGACTTCCTGTTTGGCGCACCCTATATAAGCAGCGAACTAAGGATGGGGTTCAGCAGCATCGAGTTCGAGGTATTGGAGGTAGGTGGGTGCAGATTTGGGTGCTAAGGTGAATGGTGGTTGTCGCGGAAGCTATAGTTGAACGAGGTGGTGAGGAAGCGAGGTCAACTGTCGGTCAAGGGTTTTTCGTTTTGAGTTAGGACGGAGGCTGTAGGCTATCGAGAAGCTCAAGGATCATTGGGGTGGAGGGTCTGTCGATGGGGGTTAGACCGGTGCTGACTTGTAGCCTCCGGCGATGTGAACAAGCAACAGTGGTGGATCGGAGAAAGGGTGCGAATTCGTTGTGGATGAGGGAGCATCGTGTTTTCTTTCTAACCAAGGAAGAAGGAATGCTGGGTATCGGGTTTAAGAAGGGCAGATGGGTTTTGAAATGGGCCGGGAGAAAGTAAGCCCATTAAAATTAATTAAGTTTAAAATTTATTTTAAATATAAATAGTTATTAACTTGTATATTACGTATCTTCTACATACGATATCAGATTGATGAACCGTAAGTTGCGTTGGGATCGCATGGACGGACACTACACAATGGAACTGACCGAGAGTCAATTGGAGTCTATTACAATTTGTGGCGAAATAAATTGTCCGACTAAATCAAAGAACACAAACCGATTATTTAACGGTTAACCCGCCAATGTGAGTAAAACTCACCAACTCTGAACAGTTCTACTTTTATAGCGTATATTTAGAACTGATAAATGACGACTGATTGTTGTGTGTTAATTGTTGATTGAGTTGTTTGTGTATTGATTGAAATCATGGATAACGATATACATATATAAATCATTAATCGAATATTGATTCTGTTTTATCAGAATATTTTATATATGTGTTGTTTTACATCTGTGATGCAGGGGAACGGGTTGGAGGGGTCCAACTGGACTCCTCAATATTTATGATACTGTTCTATTTGTATATTGTAATATATGATGTGATATATAATCTGCTTGATTATGTGGGTTTAAACGATATCGATCATTGGGGTTTGCTATTTTAAATATCATAAGAGACCCTGGGATGTAAAAAGAATTATTTTAATGTATATTGAAATAAAGGGATTTTATAAAATCAACAGATTTTATAAAAGGAAATATTTCGAAAGTAAATAAAAGGAAAATATTTATAAAACGAATAGAGTTTTATAAAAGGGAAAATGTTGATAAAACAAATAAATAGGATAAAGGAATATTTATTTAGTAAATAAATAGCATTATAAAAGGAATATTTAGTTGGAAACTAAATAGGATTATAAAAGGAAGTTGACGAGATAAAAAGGAGTTAATCAAACATAGTATCAAAAGGAGTTAATCAAACGTCGTATCAAAAGGAGTTAATTAAACGTAGTTTATCAAAAGGAGTTACGCAAACATAGTTATTTAAGATAAGTTACCATTTAGCACGACTGCTAGCGTAATTCGCAGGGCTACAGATAGCCTACGGCGGTCAGATGTTTCCTGAGGGAATCAGGCGTAACCATTGTGATCGCTGCGATCTAGAGTCAAGCGAATGGAGTTAAATTCAATATTGGTTATTCAAATAGGAGTTAAACAAATAGAGTTATTCAATTAGAGTAAATCAAAATGGAGTTAAACAGAAATTAGAAACTGACTAGAGACTAATAAGTTGAATAGTTTTCTGGGTATCGATCTGATGTTGGTTCCGGCCTTCGGGTTTATACTTGGGAAGTTGTTCTCTTGTTAGTTATAGTTAGAGTCTGATAGATGTGGGATGATAGTGATATGTAAATAAATAAATGGAAATGTTTTCCAGTGTTAATAATGTATATTTTCTAAACGTAGAAATGAGGATATATATATATATATGGTTTATGATTGATCGATGTAATTTCCAATTGGAAATAATATCGTTGTTTGCACACATGTTTTTCTTTAATAGTTAACTCATCGACTATCGAAGTTTTTGACCATTTTAACGTTGTTAATATGGAGAGACCGGTTGGATTATTATCCGAAGAACCACTCTGTATTGGCATAAGCATTGCGAACCATATATGCCAAAGATAATTGAAGACGGAGTTATGCAAGGGCTATCCTGTTTACAGAATAGTGCCTTTGGTTTGTCCAGTCCCAGGAGGACCTGTATGGAAGGATGTCTGCAGAGTATATCTAACAAATCGCGTAAGTTGATCTCTTCAAATGTATTCACGTTTAATGGCGGAGGAATTCGTTTCTCTTAGCTGTATACCCATGGTATTTTTGGGGAAATCAACTTGTGATCTGGCAGGTATGACGATGTGACAATCAAAGTGAATGAAGATGTGGTATGTAAGGGATAAGCGTAGCTTCTAGCCTCACATCCGGTAAATGACAGAAATCGGGCAGACATCATGGCTAAGTCGGTCGCACCAAAGTAGGGTGTATAATCACCTACCTAGAGAATATTCATTTGCTTCTTTAATCTATCAATGCTGTCCCATATATATATACGGGAACGGTTGCTGATCCCAACCGTTGGTGATGTACATTGGAAACACTCAAGCGAAATGAGTGGTCGGTCATGTGTGGATGAGTTGCAAGATGTTCTTGTTGAACTCTAGTGTATCGTTCCTAGAGTACACTGATCGGAAGGTGGTTCCATACCTTGTCATAGATGGAAATCCATTACCCAATACGTGCTTGCGTTTTGATTGTATACTATATATGTAGAATGTGAGATGAAAGCGTTTCTACTAGATGATTATTATATTGTGGTTGATAGACATTATTTTAATATCAAAAGGTTTTTGATATAAAGATATTTGGATTCTCATAAGGGAAAAACCCGTTCCATTATACGGCGTGGTCTTATGAGATATCGTTTACTTGTTCAAACTGTTTTAAACTATTTTACTCGTACCAGTCTCATGACTGACCCGGAGTTTATTTTGTTTTTGTTTCCCTAAACTCTTGGGTGCCTAAATTTGTACGGGCAGTCAAGTAGTCGGGATTTACAGATACACTTGGGGAGCTTGGAGCAGGAGGCTTCAAGATTCTATAGCTATTATTATTTCCGTTGTTATTGTAAGTGTTGTACTCTGATAAGTTCTATTGTATACATAATTGTTTTATTTCAAAAGTTATGTTATATTTTATTCGTTCCGCTGTGAGTTTCGTGTTTACTCTGTTGATGATGTTCTTCTTCTTCTTCTATTCTATAAGTTTCTATCTTATCTATTCTCACTCTCTATCTTCTTTCTATTAGTTTCTTGAATTTCCAGTGCAATTTGGGGTTGGACTCGTGTTATTTGGTCAGCTCAAATTGGTTCAGATTTTCGGTTCACTACAGTTGGTATCTGTAACGACCCGGAAAAATGCGATCTTGGTTATCCGATATACAACACATATCGAGCATCCAAGGATCGAAAATAACCCAATAGTTAATGAAAGAAATTAGAAGGTGAGAATAGATAAGATAGAAACTTAGAATAGAAGAAGAAGAAGAAGAAGAACATAACATCAGAGTAACACGAACCTCACAGCGGAATGAATAACATATAATAGATAACATAACTTTGAAATATAATAGTTATGTATACAATAGCACTTATCAGAGTATAACACTTACAACACAGCGGAAATAACTATAGCTATATGATCTTGAAGCCTCCTGCTCCAAGCTCTTCCAGTATATCTGTAAAACCCGACTACTTGACTGCCCGTACAATTTTAGGCACCCAAGAGTTTAGGGAAAACAACAAATAAACTCCGGGTCAGTCATGGGACTGGTATGAGTAAAACAATTTAAACAAGTATATAAACAAGTAAACGATAACTCATAAGACCACGCAGCAGAACGGAACGGGTTTTTCCCTTATGAGAATCCAAAATATCTTTGCAAAGCAATATCATTCTGATATTATAATAATGTCTAAGTACAAATAAATATCAGTCTAGTAGAAACGCTTGCTTCTCACGTTCTACATATATAGTATACAATCAAAACCGCAAGCACGTATTGGGTAATGGATTTCCAACTATGACAAGGTATGGAATCACCTTCCGATCAGTGTACTCTAGGAACGATACACTGGAGTTCAACAAGAACATCTTGCAACTCAGCCACACATGACCGACCACTCATTTCGCTTGAGTGTTTCGAATGTACATCACCAACGGTTGGGATCAGCAACCATTCCCGTATATATATGGGACAGCATTGATAGATTTAAGAAACAAATGAATATTCACTAGATAGGTGATTATACACCCTACTTCGGTGCGACCGACTTAGCCATGCTGCCTGCCCGATTTCTGTCATTTACCGGTTGATGAGGCTAGAAGCTACGCTTTATCATCACATCAGATTCACTTCGAATGCCACATTGTCAGATCCATCGAAAATCACTAATTGACGTCTACAACAATACATTACGTGTCAGCTAAAAGAAGTTTCCTTCTCCGCTTCCACTCTTGGTATGGTTGAAGAAATCAATGTACGTGACCTTTCTGGAAATACTATGTCAGACATCCATCTTCATTCACTTAGAAATGTCACATCGTCATACCGCCAAATCACAAATTGACTTATCCAAAAATAACACGGGTATACAGCTAAGAGAAACGAATTCCTCCGCCACCAAACATGAATACGTTTGAACAGATCAACTTACGTGATCCATTGGATATACTCTGTCAGACCTTCGTCCATACAAGTTGTCCTGGGACTGGACAAACCGAAGGCACTATTCTGTAAACAGGATAGCCCTTGCATTTTACTCCGTCTTCAATTATCTTTGGCATATATGATTCGCGACGCTTATGCCAATACAGAGTGGTTCTATGGATAATAATCCAACCGGTCTCTCCATATTAACAATGTTAAAATGGTCAAAACTTCGATAGTCTGTGATTTAACCATCAAAGAAAAACAAGTGTGCAAACAACGATATTATTCCCAGATAGAAATTATATCGAACAAACATCATTTAACATAAATCTCTTTATTTCATAAATTTACTTATTTCCTGTTTCCCTATATTCAATATTTCTTATTTTCTTTTATCAGAAAACATTTCTGATTCTCGTTTGGAAAATATTTCCAAAACTCCTTTACGATCAAACCTTACCATTTCTTAGTTAAGAAGGAAGTCACTCAAGTTGGGGTATAATTACCTCTCAGACCTTAACTGAACAACGTTATAACTTCGAAATGGTCAAAGTTTATCTTTTAATCTTTAACAACTTCTTTACGCCTTTCTCGGATTCAATTTTACTAATCCACTTCTATATTTAAAACATTGGTTATAACGATAACGTTATAATCCCTCCTTTCGAATTTTCTAACTTTAATTATAACTTCTATTCTTATTAGTGAATAGTTAACCTAACACTTATTTATTTATAAATAAATAAATCTCTATTTAAACACTGGAAAGTATAAGTACTTTCCCGAATTCGATAAAATCGAATTTGCCGATTAACTCTCTTCGAGAAATCTCTATTTGATTAACTCTTCTTCGAATAACCCATATTCGATTAACGCCTTCTCGAATAAACGATATTCGATAATCTCCCTTCCAATAACTAATATTCGATAACTCTTCCTTCTCAAATATCTCATATTTGAAAATCTCACTTCGATTAAACTATATCGATAACTCCCTTCAATGAAACTAACATCGATAACTCCTTTCGATGAAACTAACATCGATAACTCCTTTCGATGAAACTAACATCGATAACTCCTTTCGATGAAACTAACATCGATAACTCCTTTCGATGAAACTAACATCGATAACTCCTTTCGATGAAACTAACATCGATTTATTTAACTCGACGAACTTAACTCGACTTACTTGGTTCGACCAATTCGATTCGATTAACTAGGCTCGACTAACTTGGTCGAACCACCCGATCAACTCAACTTATTTAACTTAACTGGTTTTACTTGGTTTGACTAACTCAATTTATTAACTCGACTAACTAATTCAACTCGATTAACCTAACTTGATTTACTTATCTCGATTAACTAAACTAATCACTTTGATTAACTCGACTAATTCACTTTGGTTAACTTAACCAATTCACTTAACTAATTCATTTAGTTTAGCTTAACTAATTCACTTAACTCCTGTCGAATAAACTATATTCGATAACTCCTCTAACTCTATTCGAATAAACTATATTCGATTAACTCTTTTTCTTTATTCGAATAAACTATATTCGATTAACTTTTTTTCTTTATTCGAATAAACTATATTCGATTAACTCTTTTTCTTTATTCGAATAAACTATATTCGATTAACTCTTTTTCTTTATTCGAATAAACTATATTCGATTAACTCTTTTGATTTAACTCTAATTGATTAACTAATTCGATTAACTAACTTCGAATACCATATTCGATTTCTCCTTTCGAATGTCTATATTCGATTAACTAACTTCGAATACCATATTCGATTTCTCCTTTCGAATGTCTATATTCGATTAACTACTTCGAATACCATATTCGATTTCTCCTTTCGAATACCATATTCGATTAACTTACTTTGAATACCATATTCGATTTCTCCTTTCGAATGTCTATATTCGATTAACTAACTTCGAATACCATATTCGATTTCTCCTTTCGAATGTCTATATTCGATTAACTATATTCACTTTATAAAGATTTCCTTTTTAACAACGTTTTAATCATTTGAAAAGATTTACTTTTAAATAACAGTTCTACACTTTAAAAATGATTTCCTTTTCAAATTTATTCTTGAAATATCCTAACTCCTTAAATTCTCGGGAAAATTCGCCATAACCTCCTTTGTATCGGGAGCATCGGGAAAATCCCCAAACTCGCCACACAGGCCTTTCCATTCAAAAAGAAATGTTTAAATTTATTTCCTTTTCAAATATCTCCTATTTATAAATATTCCAATTTATAAACATTTCTTATTTATAAATATTCCACTTTATAAATATCTCTTATTTATAAATATTCCATTTTATAAATATTCTATTTTCAATATCACTTTGAAAAATCTCCTTTATCTACATTCAGGTATGTCATGGTATTCAATCATATCAAATCACGATGTTCAATATCGTCCATACACACAATCAACAATAGGTTATAATTCACATCATATATCAAAATATATGAAAAACAATAAAATAACTGTTGAGGAATCCAGTCGGATTCCTCCAACCTGTTTCCTTGCATCACAGATGTTAGACAGTATAGATAACATCACTTTCAGTTCCATATGATATATTCTGTTAAACAGAATCAATATAGAAATTTAACTAACTGACTAGCAGTTCAATCAAACAGTCAACACACAATCAATCAGTCCATATTTAACAGTTCTAAAAATAGAACATGAAAATATAAACTGTTCAGAGTTAGTGAGATTTACTCACATTGGCGCGTTAATCGTTAAATAACGGTTTGCGTTTATTTGACTGCGACGGACAATTTATTTTGCCATAAATTGTAACGAGCTCGGATTCACTCCCAGTCAGTCTCATTGTGTTGCTTCCGTCCATACGATCCCAAAGGATTTGACCGTTCGTGATTCTGACATCGTATGGTCAGGATATCGTGTTAAGAAGTTAGTACACAATTTAAATATGACTTAAGTTTTAAATTAAAACATATGGGCCTTTACCTCTCTCAACCCGACCCATCATTTCATTTATAGCCCAACCTGAAACGCGCCTTCTTCCATTTCCAGAACACCGAACTGATGTTCCTCCTTTCCATCACTTAGACTTCCTTTCCCAACCTCTTGTTAATCACTTCATTAACCACTCCATACTCTCCTTAATATATGGCTCACCAATTTCCGTTTTTGAAACAGTATTTCCACCATCAGTACAAAACAAAAATCCAACTCCACTGTACGATGTCCATCCCCACTTTTTTTTGTGTCCATCGTTCTCCACTGCTACTACAGATTTTCTTTTCTTCCACTGATTCACCTTAACAATATTTTTAATCAATTCAACTAACCAAAAATCTTAGTTACTCTTTAAAGAAACAGTTAGCACCGTACCCTTGTTGCTCATGATCTTCCAATGTTCGAACAACAGAGAGCTCCAACCTCACCATTTCCCGATTTTCAATTGCCAACATCTCCTCCCATACATCAGTAAAGCTCAAACCAACACTACCATCCAACTTCCCTTTATTCCCAGATGATACACAGTGAAACCTATCCCTTTCCATGGCCATTTTCCAAGCCTCAATCTCCTTTTTCCCACTCGTTTCTTCACTGAGAATCTCTACAAACATCTCCCTTTCACTCCTCTTTGAAAACTCAACACCTTCATACCCAAAACCCCAAGCTCGGATCTCGCTGGAAAAACCCAACTCCTTCCCCGTTGACCCGCCATTTGACCACCTCCTGTCGTCGCTCCGGTCATCTAACTCCATCGCAACCACCCTACAACAACTCAGCACAGAAAACTACACCACATTCTCACCTTCAGTTGAAACTCGATGCTCCTTCTCCATCACGGCCTGTTGCTTCCGCCTTACTTCTATGGCAAGTCGCACCCTCCAAATTAGCGTCGGACCCTACCAAACTCTCTCCCCTGATGCGCCTTGGCACCAGAAACCTGCCTGCGACATTAATCTCCCCTCCGGCCTTGCCTATTTCGATGAGTCCTCATGCCCTACAACGCTGCCTCGAAGTCGATCTCAAAGGAAGTCCACCGAACTTGTTTTGAAGGTTATAGATTTGAAGCTTGAGGTTAGACGAGTTCAACAGATCCATAAACATTTGATTTCATTAAGTATTGAGATGGATTTAATTTGCCGAAGTATTTTGATAAATGGCGGCCTTCGTTTTGATTTACAGAAGGGGGATTTAGGTTGTAAGAGAGGAAAGGGTATTAACGTGTATTTATAAGGAAAGAGATTTAGATATTTTAAGAAGATATTTTCAAAGATATTTTCCATTTATTTGGTTAAGCAATTTAAGCCGGCACGACTTCATAAGAGACCGGAATTCCACGAAATTTGATATACTGCTATATTCTAATATTCTGAATTCAATAAGACTGGTTTCATCAA